>OZ010738.1:119271060-119496060 GCA_963932295.1 Tipula lateralis
AATAATTTACATGATGTACATTATATGTGAATAAAAAGACAATTGATCTATATACTTTAGATTTAAAACGTTTAATTTTATTTGATGATCAAATAAAATAAGCAGTATGAGTAGCATATACACTTAATACAAAATTGAGCATGATATTTTTACAATATAGCTAATACTATATAATCAGATTGAATATAGATTAATTTGTTTAACAAAAATTATATCATATATTCTACTCATTTTAATTAAAATATAAAACCTTACAAATCAATCAGTATTAGAAATAAGTTCGTTATTAAAAATAAAGATAAAATTTTGAATTATATTGATTTATCGTTTGGTCAATATACAACAGAAATCAAACCGATCTTAATTAACTTTACCAAGCTATTAACTTTGGTATATAGCAAATAAAAGGAACTTTTGTTATAAGAACGGCTATTACTTTGATGACAGCAAAAAGAATAACCAAATACAAAAACAACATATTTATTGTATATTTATATAGAGCCAGGTGCACAACCTTTGAAACTTGTAATTATATATAAATATTTAGGTAAAGCAATGTACTTAAGTTAAATTCTTATATAATTATAAAAATATGTAAAGCTATTTACGCAAATTGAGAAAATATTATGGCCTAAATAATCAACTTGAATTAAAAGCAGGATCACACATATTACATCATAAAATTAGTTCTAGTAATTATTAATTATGCTATTGTCGAGTTAGTATTTGGAAACATATCCACATCGAAAGTGGCCTACATTTAAAATGTGTTATTGCCTGCTATAATTTATAAGAAATAATATAATAACTACCTATGTATGTTAGAAATATGAAACACAAAACAAATTTTTCCAAAAGAAATAAAACTTTATCAAACTAAAACTATATACGATATACGAATATACGATATATACGAATCTTCGATTTCTAACTTTGTTCAATTTTCTGTTTAGTTTAGCATCGAACAAAACTAATAACTATAATTTGTTCTTAATTTAATTATATTTCTTTAAATTATTTATTAATTCTATTTTTGGTTATGTACTGACTGTATCATGTATATTTAATAATTATACAATAAAAACCAATATATATATATATATATATATATATATATATATATATATATATATATATATATATATATATATATATATATATGTATATATATATATATATATATATATATATATATATATATAAATATATATATATATATATATATATAAATATATATATATATATATATATATATATATATATATATATATATATAAATGTATATATATATATATATATATATATATATATATATATATATATATATATAAATATATATATATATATATATATATATATATATATATATATTTATATATATATATATATATATATATATATATATATATATATTTATATATATATATATATATATATATATATATATATATATATATATATATATATATATATATTTATTTATATATTTATAAGAAATAAACTTTTTACATTAAGATATTAAAACAATTGAAAAACGAAAGAAAATTAATTTTCCTCAAACACATATAAGGAAAAAAATCAAAAAATTATAAAACTTACAATTGCAGCATCCATACCGCCATATGGAGATGTGTATCCCGTTTTATCTGGTCCTATAAGAAAGAAAAATAAACTATTAAAAAAAAGTATTGATTAATTTTACGTTTTGTGTTGTATGTACAAAATTACGATCCTTGATGGAATCACATAAAACATAATACATCTTAGAGAAGTTGATGATTTGTTAAATTCACCCATTAAGTATATGTGAAATAAAAGATGGATGGAGAAGTTTAGTTTATGGTTGATTTCTTTACAATTTTTATTTGTTTTTGAAATTCCTTTATTTTCAAAATTTATTTTTCGTTGAATATTTTAACATTCAAAAATGATAATTACTTGAGAGATTTCTAAATAGGTTTATTAAATTATACTTTCGCAACAATAGAAATGGAACTTCCTGGCACTAATCGTGGAACTACAATATCAACTATGCATGTATAATACTAAGTATGCATGTATAATTATGTAAAGTAAGAATTTCCGAGAACTCTTCACAAGACCGCAATTTAAATGCCGCGTGTTAAATGACACAAGGTATTAAATCCGCGTAGTACAAAATGATGCGTTTCAAAAAATTATGATTTTCAAAACCCTGCAACATGGTACAAAATGATGGAAAATAAAAGGCTGCTTTTTGAAACTCTGTATTGTATTAAAAGCCAAGTAATACTACTTTACAGGCAAATCCAGTTAAAATTATCCTAATGAAATGGTTACCTTTTCTTATTACTACTATCTGAATCTCTCATTTATTTACAATACCAACTATCTCGATATTTAAAATGAGCCGTGGCTCCAAAATTGCGGTCAAAAACAACAGAAAATTTTGAATTTTAAGCTTGCACACAAATGGTTTTCCAAGAAAATAAATTTACCATTGATTTCTTATTTCAAGACTAAATTTGCTTTTAGACAGTTAACAATTTACTTTCCCGTTAATTTAGTTGTCATTTTGTGTGTATTATCAAGTCTAACTTGAATCTAGAAGAATTAACGTAATTCAAGTTCTTTCTTTAAAGATTTACTGCAATTTACTATTGCATTATATAATAACGCCATGTTCACCAATTAAACCGTTATAGCTTGGATAGTATCACGTTGTGCTAATTAATGCCCTTATGTCGGGCACAAACATAAAAAGGGAATTTTTTCAACTTGTGAATTCAACTATATAATAATACCGATTAGTATTTGGCCTTGTTGGTGTATATGTTTCTTGAATATATCGCACGAAATATGTGGCTCATAGAATTCGACAACAGCAACAGAAGCTCGTCATAAGATTTTGCTTGATTGGGTTGTAAGACCAAGCACTAACTAAGATTCCTGGATAACGCCGAGGCTATTCCTGCAGCCGTTTACATAGAACAATAGGCAAGAATAGGAAGGTATGTTAGTTAGGAAAGAACGACTCGGTTACAGACACCTGGCAAATCGTTATAAAACTACTGTTAGCACAAGACTTCTAATCAACCGTAGGTTGTCATAGTAAACAACTTAATTTGATTGGATTACTAGGTTGGTGGACCGTCAGCCTAGTATCCGTATAAAAAAACTGTTAAAATACCAAAACACAAACAACTGAAATTCTTCGCTTTGCAAGAACACAATAACCTAAAGTGAACACTATTTGTCTCAAGGCTCTAGATTACTATATACAATGAAATCTTGGAGTTAAATTCCGCATTAGGCCACAGATAAAAAAGTTTATAATGGTGTGTGTAAGCATAACTTGGACATGACATTCTCCAACTTGTCTATTTTATATGCACATGCGCCTACTGATAAAACTGGCAGAAATCAAACCAAATTATGTAATGACATAGGCCCTTACTCCCAACAAGAAATTACAAGAGAAACTGGAAATGAATACATTCTTTCCTAACAAAAACAAAAACTTAGAAATATGGCTTCATCCACGTAAAACCTCCTAAAAGCAAATGGACCAGGTGATGATTTAAAAAGGATGAGCTCCTTTTGTTCAAGACGTGAGATCGTATCGATGTTAAACCAAATTCATAGGCAGTAACCATAGGCATTGCCAAGCTATACGATTGAAGTTTTCATACAAGTTAGAATTAACAAGGAAATATACATACATTACAATATCATTCTCTTGTTAAGGTATATTAAAATGAATAAACTCAACGAAATAATAGCCTTTTGTCATCTAAACACCAGTCTGATGAAATGAACTTCCTTCGAGAAGCAATGGAATTTTCGGTTATCTATGCCGCTCAGTACTCTCGTTATAGTGAAAACTAAACCAAAAATTATTGCTTTGGTGAGGAGTGTCGTCTTGCTTTTGTGTAATGAAATACAGGCCATAATGAAACGCAAAATCGCAAGGAAAAGAATGTAAAGGAAGACAGTAAAAATAATTTATAGTTAGAAAAATAATGGTGGAAGCCTAAGGTCCTAAGAATTGAACAACACAATAATAAGCGTAATTAGCATGGTCCCTTTAAAGAAGTCAGTTTCAGACCTCCACCAACTGTCTTTCCAGAATGCAACAAGGATGGAAACTTCTGTTTCTATACATCAATTATTGTACTTTCTACAAAGGAACCGATTTACATCATCATACCAAAAGACCTCAGCCAACTGCCATTTCAAAATGGGACCCGTTCAATGAGAATTCATTCAGAAGAGAACTATGTCGAATTGTTTTCTCGATTTTATTCTATTGGTATGGAGAAATAAAATTATTTTCAAAGTATAAAAGGTGAACAAGTTATGCATCTTGGATCTCTTTACTAACGATAATAGTGTGGCACAGCTATCTATATAGGTCCATCTTGCCGCTGGCAGTCAGGCTTTATATCGTCTAAGTCCACTTCTGAGTCGACAAATCTTGCGAAACCGGATAAGCTAAAATTGTATCAGTTGATATATATATATATATATATATATATATATATATATATATATATATATATATATATATATATATATATGTATATATATATATATATATATGTATATATATATATATATATATATATATATATATATATATATATATATATATAGAATACTTATTATTATATATATAGAATATTGTACAATACTTTAAATCAAATTACATATAAAAAATGTTGTTTTACATTAAATCGGATATATTTTGATGAATATTTCGTTTCTGCATTGATATGATGCATTTTTGATAAATTCTATGTGTTATTCATTGTAAAAAATTTAATTCATATAAGGTCTGTATTGAGTCATAAAACCTGGTAGTTTTATAATAGTTATATTATTGTTTTCTGTGTCTAATTATTGTAAATGAGGAAAAATATGTTTTACAATGTGTTCCGTTTATCGTTTTGTTTAATACTAACTAATCGTCTTTTATGTTTACATTAAGTCTGCTTGCGTGGTTACTTTTCAATTTATGCTAAGCCCATGATTTTCACGACGTGACAAATGAATTTACAACTGTTACACTGATTTGCACGCGAATTATTTTCTACACAATACAATATAGATTTAATGAATACAATAACTTCCCGGTACCTATTTAAATGCATAGAATGTTGCGCCATATAAAAGAAGGTGGGCAGTTTTCCGTTTATTGGACTTTGTATTGACAAAGATTATTCCAAAAATTAACTAAAAAATAATTACTAATTTATTTAAGGAATATTTTTTAAAAAGCCTACATATATATGATGAATGTTAACACCATTCGAAGAATTTTATTACAAGAAAAATAAAGCGGATCGAAAAAACATCGAAAAAGTGTATACTCCCCAAAAAAAGTATAAACATTTTATATTACCACCTTAGGTGGCTAAAGTTGCGGCAGTTGAAGCCGGAAAGGTACCGGGTTCGAATCCCGATTGGGGCAGGATGCGAAAGGGATTTTCACTATGAGCTTACGATCTTTTCTGGAGTGCAGAATTCATGTGCCGTCCCATCTTCCATGCCAGCACTATTGGCTGGCATAGAGATATGCAATGTGCAGATGGTTAGGAAAATCGGACCAATAGCCAGCCGTACGTCCTCGAATTGGCGTAAAAGGAAGAACGTAAATAGATAAAGATAAATAAAGAGTGGAGAGTGCCTTGAGCTCCAAACAGATTTTATATAGTCATTTTATTATCTCTTTCTTCCTTTAAAGATATACTGTATCTTATTACTACATTATTCCAGTATAATTGCTTTTTGTCAACTCAACTGCCATCTTTGCTCATCACTTTCCAAAATTTTCCTTATAACGTAGACAGTAAAGCATTTTAATTTATTGTAATGTAAGAACGAAAGGCTATACAAAATATTTTCGTTAGTGAACCACTTTTTAAGGAAGACTGTACTGGAAAATTTAGAATCATGTACATAAATACAGTATAAGTTAGATATGTACAATATTTATGTAAGTTATGTACACAAAAAAACAAATAAACAATTAAAACAAGTAAATTATTATTTCACAATATTTTATTATTTTTGATCTGAAAAAATTAACTATGTATACCCATCACATACCAACAAAGTGATAGTAAAATTGAATGAATAGTAGATTATTGCGATTGGCGCTGAAGAGATATATCGAGATAAAGATTTCAGCAACGTTGTATTTGAAAACTAAAAATTACTTTACCCTAATAGCTCTATTTATACCAACCTAAAAATCAAGGTTTGTTTGAAGTATGCACAAACCGTTTAAAACTTAATTGATTTAGTTGCATGGTGTGGAAGTGAATTAATGAAGAAGCTATCGGCGAATTATATCCGTTTTATGAATAGCATATAATACAATAATATGTATGATTAATAAATTCAATACCGAGAAGACTTAGCTAGATTTCGAGAATGAAGGATTTATTTATAGTAATTGTTGTTCTAATTTGGTAATAATTTAAGTCGATTTTTATAACTACTGTAGGCAGGGAAGAGATTCCTAGCAGGCCAAGAGCACGCGTCTGGCTGCCAACCGAACCAGCTAGTCCAGAAGAGATTCTTGAGATAATCAGAATCAGCAACCCCGATCTTCCGACAGGAAACTGGAAGATCGTGAGGCAAGAGGATGCAAGGGGGGGCTCCAGATTATCAACGATGATAATCAACACGGAGTCCCTGGCGCCGCTTGCCGCGACTAAGGGAGTAATCGACTTCGGTTTCGGGTCGATTACTCTCAAAGTATACAAAAAAGACGAGGCTGAAACACGAGAGGAAGGCAGCCCGTCCACAACTGATGCAGTTGCACTTGGAGGAGAGACAGCCCAACCGATGGAGCTCTCCGAGGTGACCGCACTTGGAGAGGAGATGGGCAGCCGACTGTCCCTGGCGTCAGACGAAGAAAACCTGTCGGACCCAAGGGACGGAAGGACTGCAAACGTCGGGGAAACAAGTTCCATGGGGGCGAGACGGGAGAAACCGGCGACTCCAATGGAAACAAAGGAAACTAGCCTGCGGTAGCGGGGAGTAAACAGGTAAGTAGGCTGAACTTGGTAAATTTATGCTAAATTTAATACAAATTAACCTACACCATTCAAAGGCGGCGTCGGCCGCCTTACTCCTCAGACTGACTAGATCAGAAGAGGACGTGGTCCTTATTCAAGAACCTTGGATAAACACCAACAGGATCTGTGGCCTTAAAATGAAGGGGTATAACTTATTATACTCAAGAAATTCGGGGAATATCAGATCCTGCATTCTTGGAAAAAATAATTTAAATATGTTCCTTCTCCCTCAATACAGCAATGGTGACGTAACTGCGGTCAGCCTAGAGGTTGATGGCAGTATATTTTGGCTGGTCTCAGCCTATTTGGACCGGGACAAACAGGTTCCGCCGGATAACCTGGGGGACCTGGTCCTCGAATCGTACAGGAAGAAGATTGGGGTGCTCCTTGGAGGTGATGTAAATGCGCACCACGCAATCTGGGGAAGCACTGATATCAACGAGAGAGGTGAGTTACTTTTTGATTACATTTTAAACAACAACCTCATGGTGTGTAATATTGGGCAAGAACCCACTTTTATTACTAAAAATCGGCAGGAGGTTCTGGACGTAACCTTCGCCTCAAAAAACCTGTACCCTTTGGTCAGGGAATGGAGAGTGGCGAAGGAACACTCCTTCTCTGACCATCGTTACATAACATTTAGTCTTAACGTTTCCCCTGCCACCCGGAAACCTTTCAGGAATCCCAGAAAGACAAACTGGAGCAAGTACGGGGAAACCCTTATAGGACTACTATTACCAGAGACCCCTGAACCACCAGCGACAGTGAAGGAACTGAACAGCATAGTGGAAACTTTCACAATTGCTTGCAATCGGTCCTTCAACGCTGCTTGCCCAATAGTTAAACCCAGGGGCAAGCAAAAACCGGCATGGTGGTCTAAGGAACTGGGGACCTACCGGAAGGCGTGTAGGAAAGCATTTAATAGAGCCAAAAGTACGAGAGAGGCTCAGGACTGGGACTCCTACAAGGAGGACCTCAAGATATACAAAAAAGAATTAAGGAAGGCACAGAGGAAATCATGGAGACTCTTCTGTGACAAAATAGAAGAAGTCTCCGAGACCTCTCGTCTTAGGAAGATTTTGTCTACCAATCCTACCATTCCCAGTTATTTAATTAAACCAGATGGATCCTGGACTGCTTCTAGTAAGGAATCCTTGGAACTTCTCATCGAAACCCACTTTCCGGGAAGCTTCGATGACTCGACAGGGACTGGTACTCATCAAGAAGCAAACGTAATGCGCATAGAAGATATCGTAACCAAAGAACGGATCCTATGGGCAATTGAAGGGTTCAAACCCTATAAATCGGCGGGCCCTGACCGTATTATTCCCGCGGAGCTTCAGAAAAACTCGAGGGTTATGCTCCCCTGGTTGGAGGTAATCTTCAAAGGGTGTTTAAAACTTGTCTGTACTCCGCGGGAGTGGATGGAGGTCAGAGTGATTTTTATTCCGAAAGCGGGTAAATGCTCGCAGGGCTACCCTAAAGACTTAAGACCAATAACTCTATCATCCTTTCTATTGAAAACCTTGGAAAGGCTGATAGATATCTACATACGCTCAAAAATTAGACCTAGTGACTGGGCTCAGACTCAGCACGCTTACTGTAAAGGGAAGTCTGTGGACACAGCTCTGCATGCCCTGGTAAGTACAATTGAGAAATCATTATTCTCGCAAGAGTTTGGTATGGTGGCGTTTCTTGACATTGAAGACGCCTTTAACAATGTAAGGAAGGAGGCAATTCTGGAGGGATTGTCGCTACTAGGTGTGGATTACCCTATAAGTAGGTTAATCAATCATATGCTTGGGTGCAGGATGATTAACTCAGAGCTGGGGGAATCCACCATCAGGAGACGGGTGACTAGGGGAACCCCACAGGGAGGTGTTCTGTCTCCTCTGCTCTGGAACATAGCAATCAATGAGCTGCTATTAAAGCTGGAGAGAGAAGGGATCGGAGTGATTGCTTATGCAGATGATGTAGCGATAGCTGTCTCTGGGAAATACATAAGCACAGTGGCGGAGGTAATCCAAAATGCCCTCCTAATTATAACGAGGTGGGCCACCAAATGTGGACTGGCAATTAGCGCGTCTAAAACTGAATTGGTACTATTTACGAGGAAATATAAAATCCCTGTAGTAGATCCACCTCTCCTAAATGGTAACAGACTAGCTTTTACGGACAAGGCAAGATTTCTAGGCGTAATCTTGGACAGTAAGCTAAGCTGGAAGCCCAACATTCTGGAAAGAGTAAACAAGGCCAATATAGCTTTGTACTCGTGTAGGAACGCCATCGGAAAGAGATGGGGCCTGACGCCGGAGCTGGTACACTGGCTATACACTTCCGTAGTAAGACCTGTACTTATGTATGGGGTGAGCGTGTGGTGGCCAGCTCTTGATAAAATAACATACAGGAAAAGGATTGAGAAGGTGCAAAGAACGGCCTGCATGCTTATAAGCGGGGCACTGAGGACAACACCTACAAGTGCCTTAGAGGTCTTGTTTCACCTTCTCCCCGTGGACATTTATGGTAAGCAGATGGCGTCGATTACGGCCACTCGACTATCAGCCATATCTCAGTGGAAATGTCTTCAAATAGGACACTCGACGATAGTCAGATCGCTGAGGAAAGAACTGGCGAATATTGACTATGTTACACCGACTCTGTGCTTCGAGAAAAGGTTCAAAACCACCTGCCCTTCAAGGGAATCCTGGAGGAGCGGGTTGGCAGCTGAAACGGGAGCATTGCAGTTCTTTACGGATGGCTCCAAGCTAGACGGTAAAGTAGGAGCTGGAGTCTTCTGTGATAAACTAGAGGTAGATATAGCAGTTCGCCTCCCTGATCACTGCAGTGTGTACCAGGCAGAAGTGATAGCGATTGAAGAGGTCCTGAACTGGTTGAAACATAATGTGGTATCCTCGACTGATATCGCAATTTATGTGGACAGTCAGGCGGCAATCAAGTCGCTGGGTTCTGTTTCTCTAACTTCTAGAGTGGCGTTGGGTTGCCGCTCGTCTCTTAATGAGATGAGTGAGCATTTCAACATCCAGGTAGTCTGGGTCCCCGGCCACTCAGACGTTATGGGAAACTGCAGGGCGGACGAACTAGCGAGGCACGGTACAACTCTCCAACTGCTACCGGAAAGGGCGAAGTTGGGGAGACCCATTAACGCACTAAGGACTGTGCTTAAAAAAGAGGCGGAAGCCTCTGCGAACAATAGGTGGACGAACACCCTCTCATGTAGAGTGGCAAGACAAGTCTGGCCAAAGCTGAACTTGAAACGCTCAAAGGCACTTATCTCCCTGCGAAGACGTGAACTTAAAACGGTCGTGGGGATACTCACAGGACACTGCCTTCTTGGAGAACATGCGAGAAGGCTGGGTCTGGAAGTAAATGACTTTTGCAGAAGCTGTAGGGACGAGGAGGAGGAAGAGACGTTAGTCCACCTCCTATGCTCATGCCCGGCTTTGGCACACAAAAGACATGAATATCTGGGTATGTTTTTAATGGACTGCCTTTCCGATCTCGAGAACTGTAATGTGCGAGACTTATTACGCTACGTAAGCAGCTCTAACTGGTTCACATAGGGGTAAAAGGGGAGTAAGATCCTGTGGTATCACAACGGACCGTTTCCGGTCTAAGTGTGCTGTAGCAGCCACTCAACCTAACCTAACCTAACCTATAACTACTTTTAATGGTTCATCACATTTCAATTACATACAATTTGTCAACAAACGAAGCATTCGATGTTGATAATTAAAAACATAATAGACTATGATTTCGAGAAGTAAATGCTATGATTTCGAGAAGAAACGACGTATCACCAAACATAACTTACCATATATTTCTCATTTTAACTAAACATTTAAAAACAATAAGCTCTATGTCTCACTACTTCCAATAATTTCAATATTTTATTTGTGTAGGTAGGTAATTTTGCGCGTATACATGTATACGCGTATACATATATACAAAGAGAAATTAAAACAATATATTTATATGTACATGCGGTCTGCAATTTAGTATAATAAAATATACAGTTCGTATGATATGAGAAATCTAAATTTATCACTAAATTCAACACCTAGCAGGCTTTTCGTTCGTTGGCAATTTATTAATAACAAACTAAGGTTTTAATAAAACATAGTTAATTTAGTTAAAAAATAAATTGATGTAATGACACATAACTTAAGTGTAAGAAGAAAACATTCAAACACATTGGCGTTAAAAAGCAAAATATCAAATACATTTCAATAAATAACGTTTCGACAACTTATTTAGTTATTTATCAGAAGGTATAGCAAAAAAGCACTATTTATTTAAGAAAATCCAAATAATAGGGGCCAAAAATCGGCATATTTTATCATCATATTATATTTATACTTATTATAAAAAAAACGTTTTTATTTGTTTGTTATTATAGTAAAAAGCTTTGGCCAGCACGAATAAAATGCTAAAATTCTTTGAATTAAAGAAAGTTGACTACTTCTATCACTTCGTATGTAGAAGACTTTCATCACAGGACTTTGTATTAAAGACTCATAATATCTAAAGAAACAGCGTTCCATGTTATGGCGTTCAGAAATACGACGAATAGTCACGCCACAATAGTGAATTATTAACAAAATAATCGAAAAAAGATTTCGAGTCAAATTCTGTAAATTCGCTAGAACTGTTGCAACATAGCCTCACAATATATATAGAAACGAAATGCAACATACATCAAGTCCGGTCGCATATCCCTGATGAGATGGATTTGATCTTTTCGATCACACAACGAGTCAATGACGTCATCAGATCAAAACCGACCTAGCGAAACGAATATTACAGACCCATACAAGATAAGATGCCCCATACATTTCAAGACAAACGTCTTCATCGGCTGGTTGATCCAGCGCCCTAGCTGTCAATCAATGCCACTCTGTGGAGTTCAAAGTTTAATTCCCACCATTCATCATTAGCTGTCACGATTACAGCTCCCTGCATCATTATCACACTTCAACATAACGATTTAGTAATAACGAAATTTCCCTTTGAATATCCCAAACCCTTTCAGATCAAATTTTTCGAATAACAGATCTTAAATATTTGGTACTTAATATAATCATAATCAACACACAAAAACTAGAAAGATTAAATTGCACATAAAGATTTCATTAGTAAAACCAAAATTTATTTGTAATTTACCGATTATTATTAACAAATTATTTTCTTGTTTGAAAAAACAAAATACAGTTTAAATTGTGTGTCTATTAGAAACGTAAAATAAATTATTTGACATAAGAAAATTACTTAAATATAATAAATATTTAAGTCTGCAAAAAACTCATTTTCTAAAGAATTCATTTTAAAAATAATACCTCAATGATAAAATATATTTTGTAAATATAATATACCATATTATCTATCATGCCATAGTGACGTATAAACGCGTTTACTTAAACTCCAACATTATCTAATTTATGTTTTATAAATAAATAGAATTAAATTTTTTTATTTATTTTTTCTAAATTTACTAAAATTTATGTATTTTGATTGATTTTAGTTTAAGAAAAAAAAAGACAATGACGAAAAAAGAGAAGATAATTATTGTTTCTTATATAATTTATATTAGAAAATTTTACATTACAGTATTTTTATTTTCATAATATGTACCACGTGTTAACGGGGAAAAATGGAAATTTTCGGGTATGCCAACCAGTTAGTTGAAACGTTTTGTATAGTTTTATGTCGGAAAAACTAAAATAAATAATTGATTAGGTTTGTTTGTTTTGTTTCCTTACGTGGTATTTGGTATTGATATCAGGAATATAGGCAATTCAGTAATACGAACAAAACCAGTCAAAAACTTAATTTCACAATTTTATAAACTTATTTTAACCTTAACCATCAATTATCTACAAAATTGAAAGCAAATTTCCCCAACGAAACCAAAAATTAAATTAAATTTCTAACAATATTTTTGATTATTGTATATAGAAAATAGTTATGCTCTTAATGATGACTAAGAAAGTATGTATGTATCAATAAAAACCGAATTTACAATATCTAAAAATTAGAAAATACGATAACTAACAAAAATTATAAATTGAAATTATTAATAAAAACAAAAACTAATTAAACGGTTTTTTAGTTTTACTTTTTTGTCTTCATTTTTACAAAACAACTAAGACGAAACAAAAAATTTATCTTTTTAATTGGATTTGTTTCATCTTAAGGAAAAAAATATTTTTCTATATGTATACATTTGTGATGATGTAATATTTTTTATCAGAATCAATTAAGTTTTTTTGAATCATTATAATAATTCTTTTATTCTGAAACTTTATTTAGTTTCGATCTAATTTAGAAAAATTTAAAGTGGTTAATTCAAATATTATATTAGTATTCCCCGAGTACTAATACGAGTTTATTCATTGTAGATAAAATAAGACCATCGACATCCCATCTCAAACGAACTGTTTCTGCAATCAAAATAATAAAAAAAAATACAAAAAACACTAACAACAATAATGATAAAAAACGAGAAAGAAAAATTCTATTTTTAAAGATCACTTTCTTGCGTACACATTAGAAACCAAAAAACCGTTTTTCAAATGAAAACACAAAATAATAAAAAAAAAATTTACAACTTTAAAATAAATAAATAGAAAGTATTTTGTGTGTTTTATTATTTCCATTTAATTAATTAAAAATAAATGAACATAATGAATTTTTAATTTGCAAATATTAAAATTTATTAACTCATTTGGAAATATGTGAATTTAAATTTTATTTATATGGAAACAGCAAGCCAACATAAAATTGTTATTTTTTATAATACTCGTTTTTATTCGTCGAAAGAGTTTTTAAAATTTTCATCTGGTTAGTTTTTAGTTTATTCTTTTAATTAGAATAAAATAAATTGTATGCATCTTCTGTATTTAAATCATACAAAATTTTACAGTGTATATTTTACATCCTATACATAAAATATACCACTTATAATTAAATTGCAAATACATATAATTAAAATCAGTAACTTCCTTTAAAAACATGTCAATCTACACTCCAAAAAATTGAAACATATTTTAATTTTCATAATTGGAGCACATTCATGTAATAAAGGGCTACGATTCTTGGACTTAAGAACCTATCTGCAACATTGCATTACTCAATATCAATCTATAGTACTATAATCGATAAATGAATTCTATATTCCAATAAAGTGATACAGATTTGTTCATTCACACCACCGACCGTAATCAGATGATGAAAAATCTCTTTTGCATTTGCCCACCTCTATTAGGATAAATAAATGAACCAAACTTTGAGTGTTCGCTATTTCTACATACCATACAACATACGAGTATGATTAATTTGAAGTTTAGTTTATGTATAACAAAACTAATTTCTGTTATAAACAACCGTCGGTTTCACTATTTAAAAGCGTTCATACAAGACTTAACATATCAAAATTTTCGATTTTTATTTTAATTTAGGATATAAATGAAAATCCACTGCATAATATGGAAGAAACAAGTGTTAATACAATCAAGATATAAGTTGCATCAGTTTCTCATTTAAATTTAAAATAAACGAAATATTAACAAAACAAGTAAATTAGTATTATTTTTAGCGATCTTGATTGATTCAAAGGGGGCTTTGAATCTACGTATTTGACCTGTGCAAAATGACGAAAAATAATTGCTGCTGAGATAAATAAAAAACTATATTAAAATAAATTCAATAATTTAAAAATCACATTTTAAACACAGTATAAACTTACTATAGTAAGAGCAAAATTAATAAATCATCCAACTAGGAAATCAGATAAAAATTTATTTTCTTTTCTTTGTATTCATTTAGAATGAATACTAACAGAAACAATTCAAAAGGGATTTTTAATCATCTGATTATGATCGGTTATATGAAGTTATTAACATAAATAACTATCCTATTTTATTGAAGTGCAGAGCAGCTAAGGCGACCTATCCTCCATAATCAGCATTATTTTTTCAATGGGTAAATGATATACTTTAATCTTAAATATCAATAAGTTGATATACTTTAATAGTACATTCTCCTTCTTTTTAACTGGCATAATTTATTTATTAAATTTAAATAAAATACACTTTATAACTTACAAATATTTTCTTTTAAATTCGAAATTTTTATCAGTGGTAGTTTATCTAGTCGAATATCATACTTTGGAGGTCACGAGTTGACCGTCATACATGTAATTACTGGGTCAATATTATAAGTTGGAAAAGAACCGATAGCTCAATTAAATTTGTGATAATTATTAAATTTAAAATAATATTGTTTAAGCTTCAGAAATTATTGTTTATTTTATTGATGTTTCTTACCAAAACTGCCATAATATAACAAAAAATCAAACCACATGGTTTATTTTTATTTTAAAAAATACAGCACGGAGAAACAACATTTTAAAATATTTCCCTACCATAATTAAATTTTACATAAAAACAATAATCGAATAAAATAAAAGATAAATTTTATTTGAAAAAACATAAAATTATTTAATATTTTGTTTTTCTATAGCTTAGTAATAGTATGATAGTTTACGTTTGTCTTTATAAATGTTACATATAGTAATGTGTCAAATTGATCGATATCATAATTTAATTCCCATAGGAAGATTTAAATGGTTTCATCACAGATTTACCAATCATTTGGCAAAAATTTAATTTTCAATCATAAAACTGAACACAATCTAAAAAAAATGTTGACATGAGTTTTCCGCTCGCGAATACAGCAATTTATTTAAATTTTTCAATTACTATGATTAAAATATAACAACAAAGAATATATACATTATATATACATATATAATTAAATGTTGTAATAAAATTATTAAAAAAAAAAGTACTCGCGCGATTATAACTAAACACAGAAATCGCGACAAAATCGCGTTTTTTTTTGTTTTCCTCGCTTTTTTTGTTTATTCTGAATATGTTCATCTTTTAACTCGAGAGGATGCGCGCATATTTTACTGTTTATTCTGTATAAGAGAAATTTATATAACAGAACGAATGAAATAATGTAAAAATAATTTGTCACAAAAATGAATAAAGTTAAAAAAAACACGCAATGAAATTTAGTAGCGTTAAAACAACGAACAAACAAAATAAAATACAAGTGGAAAATATGAAAAATTAATTTGCATATTTGTTTCATAATTTATTCTCAAGCAATATTTTTCCCAAAAATGTTTTTATTTTATTTTAAAGAAATAAAAAGTAAATTAAATTAAAATTTTCATTTTTCCCCGTTTTCTTTGTACGTTCTTTTTTCTTCGTATTTTTGCCACCCACCGAACACGCGTGTATATAATATAGATATATGGATTTTTTTACTTGTTTATTATTATGTATATAAATGTATAAATATATATATATATATATATATATATATATATATATATATATATATATACATATATATTTATATTTATATATATATATATATATATATATATATATATATATATATATATATATATATATATATATATATATATATATATATATATATATATATATATATATATATATATATATATATATATATATACATATAATATATTTTGTAAGAAATATATCGAGGGTGGTCTCTTTAAATTAGAAAGCATAAAACAAAAAATTGACAAGACATTGAGTTTATATGAGAGTATATATTGACTTCTTTATAATACATGGCATCAACCATACAGCGGGCTTATCAAATTTAATGTGACAAAATTTATATCTTGCACAAGCACAATGGAATAAATGATAACAAAAATTATAACAAAACTTTACAGTTTAATGATTTTGATATTTTTTATATTTGATATTTGATGCTTGCATTTCTTTTTTAACTTTCCATCTATGGTTTAAAACAATCAGCTATACCATATTATATTTGATGTACATAATACGATAAAACTATTATAATAATACTCGTACATTATACTAATATAGCAAACGTAAAGAGGATCTTGAAACGATTTTAGAGATAAAACTTTTTAAAAACGCAATAAGGAGTGATTTGTTAATACCATTATTATAAGATTGATCTTATTTATAATAGCATTATTACATATATTACTAATTGTGAGGGCAGTTCAGAATATGTGTGAAGTTTCACTTCGATTTTTCCTATTTATTTTATATTTGTAAAAACAACTTAAAATAGAAAATAATGAAATTGTAAGTTTATTAATTTTATGACAATATACTATAATTGAAAATGGTTGAAGAGAACAGAAACGGTCCATCCAGAATAAAGTAATCCAGTTTTCAGAGTTACAATAATAATTTTATTTATTGATTATCTCGAAAACGATAAAACAACTGAAGAATATAATTCAAAACTTTGGAAAATAAAGAAAAGGTTTGTAAAAGAAAAAATATATAAATGTAAAAAATAATATAAATTAAAATATCAAACTTAAAATTTAGGTTATAATAAAAATATATTAAAACAATGTTATTAATTTTTTTATTATTTAAATAAAATATGTTGTTTAACATAGTGGAATCGAATTATAGTAAATAAAAATTGAGCAAATTCAAACCGATAGATTAAATAATAAAATTGACGCGATCAATCAAATAAATAGAAGTTGTTGTAATAACTTAATCCAGATTTATATGATGTACATAAAAGCTCACATAGAAAAAAATTAAGCAGAAATTTAAAAGAGTTTATGAGCCATGATACTGCAGTGTATATAAAACGTTACATGATTTTTCATTATAATAAAAGAAGTGACAATCTCCAAAACATAGTCAAATGTTATTTAAATTGGACCATGAATACCCTAATATAATAATAGTGAATAAGGTTTAAGTCAAATTTATCGTTTATAATTACTAATATTTAATGTTAAGAGCCCACCCAAATAATCTGTGGCAACCCTCTTAGTAGTATTTTAAATTGTTTTATAACAATTAATTCTTTACCCCGATCATATAATCCGGCGTTCATCAATATTTTGCCAATTTAGAATAACTACATGTATTTCCATATAACTACATGCCAGTGGACAAAATGGAAAAAATTGAATTTATTGAGCTGAAAACCCTTTATATTATTACGATTACTTCATTACATTACTAAAATATCAATTATAGCTATTTGATTGATTTTTAGGAAATTTATTTATTTATCTATTATAAAATATTTTTCTATAAGGTTTTCTATCAAAAAGATCAAAAAACGTATCTAGATCACTTTTTGGACAACTCGATTTTGTTCAAGATTTGACCTTATTACATAGTACTAATACCGACAAAAAAGAAATGTCAATTATAACATATGAGAGAAGAATACATCAATTATTAAATCATTATTTATCAATTAATTCTTGTATGTTTTAAAATTATAAATTTATAAAATTTTCTTAGTGTTTAAAACATAATTCGTGTTAGAAAAACTATTCAAAATTGATTATATTTTGTAATTTAAATAAAATTCGTTAATGAAACATATAACATGATTAAGTACAAAAAACTTATTAATTTAAAAGAATTTATCATATGGACAATAGTTAGTTCTGTGTATAAAATTCTTCTTCACAAGTTTTATTAAAATTAATTTTATTAAGAAGTATTAACTACCAAATTTTAAACCAAACAACTTCCAAACTATAAAGGAAAATAGTATACTTTTTCATAGTACAGTTTTTCTTACTGAAAAACCAAAAAGGAGAAAAAAATCAAAAATACCATAAGAGTAACAAAGACCATTTTTTCTTTTTTATGGCAAAACTAAATTGATATATTTTGACAGATGTTTATATCATTATCAACAAATTTCCTTTTTTCTATTATTGCAAAAATAGACAAAAAAAAACCACTTTAAATCTACAACAATATTAATTATTTATTTTCCTCTATGAATTACAATAAATGACAGAAAAGAAATGTTAAAATTATGAATTTACCATAAAGAAACTACTGTAAAATGCTTCATATTGAAGAAATGACTTAACTTTTAAAATATGACTTCATTACAACGGATTCACATCCACAATTTTTCTAAAAAATATTTTGCCAGTACTGAATAAAAATACTTTCCTTTTTTACAAAATACTTTTATCAGTACAAACAATCTATGGCTTAGAGGCCGTAAACGGCCCTTACCGCGTCTCAATTGAGACCTTAACGAACCAATTTTAACGATTGGTGTACATTGTAGGTGGTCAACCCAACGAATGTTTATACACACAAACGCGTTTTTATGTCATCCGGTTGCATGTTAATTTTTGGTCAACGGCGGGAATGGAACTCGAGACCGCGGCGTGATAAGAAACGTTCTTAACCATTAAGCTACAACCGGCGAAACTTTTATCAGTACTGCTATAATAATTTTTTGTACTGGAAATATTTTTTATTTCTCTCGCACATAACCAAAAAATATATTTTTATTCTATTTTGACTAAACTTTCAGTTTCTTCAAAATTTGATACTTTAGTTCAAAAATATTCCTTATAGTGGAATTTTTATTTTTTATATTATAAATATATTTCGGCAATCAAGTTGCCACCTTCAGTATTTATCATGAACTTGATAAATACAGAAGATGGCAACTTGATAAATTTTAGAGAGAGAAACAGAATTTATTTATTTACTTGATAGAGTTCATGATAAATACTGAAGATGGCAACTTGATTGCCGAAATATATTTATAATATAAAAAATAAAAATTCCACTATAAGCAATATTTTTGAACTAAAATATCAAATTTTTATTTGATTGAATTTAAAAATGGAATAAGTCACACATAAGAGAAATTCTTAATATAAATTTCAACAACATAATTAATTTAAAAAAAATCCTATAAATGATATTTACTACTGACGAAAGAAAAATTACACCGAAACTTTAACGAATATTTCGTTGTATCAACCTGTCACTTGAAATGAAACGTACAATATTTACCGTTTAAATTTAAGAAATAGATATGATAACAAAAGTTATTTTTTATTTTTCCCGATAAAATAAATCTAAATAATAATTTGTTGCATTTTCTTAGACATTTTAACAATTTACTCGTCAAAAAATATGAACTGTTCAATTTTTCATTAATATTTGTGTTTATTATTCAAATTTTAAATTGAAGAAGATCAAAGGTTTCTACGATTTCCGCTTGTCTTAAACGACGCCCTAGCGTCAACTCCATTAATAAACTTGTTCTTTAATCTCTACGAAACTCCTCATAGGATGAATGGTTATTAGATCGCAATTCTATTGCTGTTATTTTTTAATATTTTCGTTGAATTAAATTTAATATTTTCGTTGTATTTCTTTATTTATCAGATCTTCACAGGGAATCGCATTGTATATTCATTACCTGTCCTCACTGTCTAGTCCTAAAACATAAATTCGCAATGACCCTTTCGAAACCAACACATGATCACACCAAACTCCATAAGGGTTAAAAATAAAACCATTATATTTTAGAGAAAAAATGCATTAATTTGTGTTGTGCACACAACTCACGAATATAAAAGCGAAAAACATAGCCATAGCTCACACGACTTGAAGTGATGAGTTTAGTTGCTCGGTGAGAAAAGAACGGTTAAATATATTAATGTGTAAGATTTATTTATTTATTTAAAATTTCCATTTTTCTTTGTCAGGTAAATAGAAAATCGCATCTACTATAAATTTTTAAAATTCCTGAAAACACCTACTGCTAAAATGAAAATTATACCATTAAAAGTCTTGTACCTTGTAACTCATGTGAGTACTACATTGGTATTATGTTATTCTTGTATTTTTGTGATATTTTTGTGGTTTGTAATTTTTTTAAATCAAATAATGTATTAAACCTCTACATTTTAATTCTTCTAGATTTATTATATATATATATATATATATATATATATATATATATATATATATATATATATATATATATATATATATATATATATATATATATATATATATATATATATAGTTTTATTTTAATTTTAACACACTAAAGATACGATAATTCCTTGTTTTGAAATTCATATATAAAGCTGATTAAAAATTCGGATAAAGTAATTAAGTATGCCTACACAACTTATAATATAACAATATATGTTATGCTAGTAAATGAATCTCGTAATTAACAAAATTTAACGCCAACGCATATTATTCAAGAATTAGCAATATCGATAATTAATTCATAAAACACGAATTTTTATAAATTTAAATGTTGTGGTTTCCTAATAGTTTTCAACTCATATAAATAAAATGTAAAAAAGTTTTTGAATTATTATAAAATTAAATAGTAATTTAATTCTTATTTCGATTGCGTTTTAAATAACTACGATATTTGCGGTCATAAATTCTGTTTAACTTTATTTCTTAATTTGCTATACAATAATTGTTTTTAATTCACCAAAACAAAGTCATTCCCAATAAAAAAGATCACTTGGACAGCATAATATAATATTTATATAAATTATATACTAACAAGTATCTTTATCTATGTAATACCCATATTATGAATCTCACTTTAGATTTAACAAACGAGGCGACGTCACTGAATTTTTAATTTCGGTATTATGATTGTCACGGTGAACCAGATTATGTCATTTACTGTCACCTAAGATTTGTTGGCGACGTTGTGAGGATTTTTTTTTAATTATATTAAAAAAATTATATTAAAAACAAAAGGATCTATTCCCAAAATATAGCGCATAACACATAAAAAGATGAACATTCATAGCTCTATGAAATATGACACGAGCTTAGGACTGTAGTGACAATACACGTCACGGTGACGAGTGAGGAAATTTGACAATCATAATAGGGGTAAAAATAACTCCAAACTACCAACTAGTACGCCGTGTCCGATGATTACCATAAAGTTTAAATATTACTCAATGAATTTACACTTAATAAAGGGTGGTCGATCCAACGTTCGCAATTTAATTTCACTCATAACTTCTAAGACGAATGAATATTTTTCAAAGTGGTTTGTTTTATTAGAAATAATTTACATTGTCCCTGTATGGAACATAAATTCATTCCAATAACTTCTACAATTTACTTCCAATAACATTCAACCTTCAGCTCCTATCTCATGTGGTGTTGAACAATTGGCATTTCCTCCAATAAAAAGTCAGAGAGGCTCCTTACTCATTTTCGGCAAAAAATGGACCAGCAATGAACATGTTGGTTTATCCAATAACAATTCTGTTTTATGAACAGGCGTCACAATTTGATCCACAAATTGTTTTTAGACACTTCACTTCTACTGAATTTTTCTCAGTTTAGGTAAAAGACTCACTACTTTAAAAATAAGTTTTCGTAATCATTTCGTAAAGATCAAACCTTAAACTAATCGTCTGTCATAACACGAATAAGGTAAGTTTTGCCACACTCGTTATATCGATATCAGTAGTTGAAATCACAAATGCTAGGTCGACCACCCATTCGTGAACTGAATTTTTATTATTAAAGCTAATATTTAGATTATTTATTATTTGTTTTTCTCTCTTCTTCTTGTTTTAAAAACAAAACTCTTTAACGTACTACGACGCAGGTAAATTAATGAGGTACAGCTATAATGATTTATTTAGATCTTCTCCACACTGCATTGTTCTATGGTAGCCTATAGTACTAACATGGGTTGGCTAAGAATTGTGCAATTCAACATCAAAGGGTCGTAATATCGGATTAATTAATGTATCTCGTAAAATCTCTTCCAGTCCCGGAATATGTTTGTTCTTCTGATGAAGTCCAGGATATCCGGTATCCTCAAGGTCGTCAATTGGTCATCAAATAGGAATTGTGAGCCGAAACAGTGCAGTCTATGGGAAGAGTATGAAGAACAAGAGCACAAAAGTGCTCAACAGTTTCTTCCTCCCCGTCCCCACACTGTTCGCAGAAAGGTATTTCGAATTTTCATTCGAAACATATGACTATTCAAGAAGCAGTGCCCCGTGAGAATGCCCAGCAAGATTCTTAAAGCGCGTCTATCATAGTTTAAGAAAGATTGGGATCTTTGCTGGTTTACTGAGCCAAAGAAGATTTTGGATAGACGACAACAGATGAGACTATCCCATCTCTTTTTGTGCAGATCTACAAAGTGATAATCAATTTCTTGTTTAAGAGATAGTGAAGTCACTCCTAAAGTGGGCTCAGGTCCCACAAATGTGGATTTCACACCCAATCGGGCCAATTTATCGGCCAAAATATTCCCTTTGATACCCATGTGACTGGGTATCCAGTGGAGTCTAACTTTATTCAGCCTGCCTAGTCGATTTAAGGCACTTATCGTTTCCAAGACAAGTTTCGATGAAAGATTTTTGGAACCAATCGCCTTTAGAGCAGCCTGGCTGTCAGAAAGAATGCAGATACGACGATCTCTGCAATTTATCCCTTTTACTAAGAGTCCTGCTTTCAAAATTGCAGCAATTTCTGCCTGAAAAACAGAAGCGTTCCTACGAAGCGGGATAGATAATTTAACCTCAGGATTTTGTATGTATAACCCAGCACCAGCTAGATAACGGCATACTGATCCGTCGGTAAAGATTAACAAATCGTTGCCGGAGGAGTAGGATGGGCTGTTATAGTCCCATATGTGATTTCCAGTAATAGTTACATGAACTAATTTCCCGAAGACGTGCTTCGTCACTATAGTGTCGAATACACATAGTATGTGGGCAGTTATGTCACTATAGTATGTGGGCAGTTATGTGCCGGCCTACCTCTCTCCATATTTGACAGTACCCCGAAGGACCAAACAGATTGTCTTTGTATTGTAGGCGAGCGGCTGTTTGCGCTGCACACCTTCTGATCCAAAGATCAAGCGGCAGCTAACCCACAACCATCTCAAGAGCTGCAGTGGGAGTGGTGTGTATAGCTCCTACTATACCAAAACAAACAAGTTTTTGAAGGCGGTTTAGAGGTTTCCCTCCAATCCCGGTCATTGTTCTAGGCCACCAAATCAATGTGGTAAACGAGACTATGGATCTGATCACTAAAACGAATAGCCAGTACACGCGTCTAGGTTTCAGCCCCCATGATTTACCAAATGTCTATTTGCATTTCCAGTAAATGTTGCATGCTTTGTTGCATTTCTCTTCTATATGTTTTTTCAAAGTAATCTTCCGATCTAACCAGACCCCCCAGATACTTGACTTCCGAAGAGAATGGCATCGTATGAGCCCCCATTTTTGGAAGACTTAAGTTTCCAAGACTCCTGCGTCTAGTGAAGAGAACCATCTTAGTTTTCCTAGGATTGACTGAAAGACCCTGGTCACTACACCAGGCTACAACTATGTTGATCGCACTTTGCATGCGATCACATATTACAGCCGTATATTTATCTACCAGTATTATGGCGATATCATCAGCAAAACCCTGGCAGAAAAATCCGCTGTCGTTTAGTTGGACTAGGAGTGAGTTGACCACCAGACACCACAAAAGCGGAGACAGAACTCCTCCCTGAGAACATCCCTTTCGGGCGGTCACCGTCGTCGTATCACTACCTAAGTCTGCAGTAATTCTCCTTGACCTAAGCATGACGCTAAACCACCGAACTAGTGTGTTCTCTATGGCTTGTCTTTCAGCTGCAGAGATCATTGCATTGAAGGACGTATTATCAAAAGCGCCTTCAATATCCAAAAACGGCAAATTCTTTGTTGTCCAGTGATCTCCAATGACTTCATGGAATACTGTATCAACAGATTTGCCTTTCTGGTATGCGTGTTGAGTATCTAATTTCTAGTGTTAGAGACAAGAGTTTAACTATAAATTTAGACAAATATGAAATTCAAATATATTGAGTTTCTCATTTGTTCATCCTTTTTGCTTATTATCGAAGTCACAAAAAATGAAATCGGTTACGTTACTAAATGAAGTTTACGTTAAAAAGATTTTGTACTAATTACACATTATTGCAAGACTTATTCAAACCAATTTAAAAATGTATTTGACTACAAAATTAACATGTATTATGTCCGATAATTGTTAGGAAAATCTTAATAGATTGTATTATTTACCACAGTTATTATAAAATAAAATGTGTTATTCTGGTATTATTTATTGTATGGTGTAAGATGTGTATAAATATTGGCACATTTTCGACAAATAGGCGAATGTGCGCCTAATTTGTGATCTGCACATATTAATGAAACGCTTTATCCACACGGGAATGAGATTGATCGTCACCTTTAATGTGTATTTGATATACATACTACATATTTGACGAACATCGTATTGGCCTACACATTTTGGGCTTGGTGTACATTCGATATGTGACATCAACTACAAGATGTAACAAATTTGATTTTGTCACAGATTTTAATTTGTCAGGCTTTATACTAAGTCTGTTTGTTTGTTTTTATCTTTTTCAATCTGTTATGGGGCTCAAGGCACTCCCAACTCTTTCACGGTTCGCTTATTTACGTCCTACCTTTCGCCATTACAGCCAAATTGAGGACGTACGGCAATAGGTCCAATTTACATAGAACCATCTTCACATTGCATAGCTCATAGTACTGAAATGGAAGATGGGTTGGCCCATTAATTCTGCACTTCAACATGTGGTCATAGATGTCGAAAAAATTTCTTTTAATAAAACAGAAACGAATACCAAATACTAATATCGTAAAATTACGTTAAAATTGAAAAAATTTCAACTGTTCAATTCCATCACCTAATCTGAGATTTTATTTCTAAATTAAAAATTAATAATTTAAACTAACCCTCGTTCGTCAAAGTAAATCAATAGAAATAGTTTAACTCAAATAATATTAAAGTCTAAAATTTTCTTTTAACTATTTATAAAATTGACACAATATTCACAAATGGTTTAAAAATTCATGTCAACATCAATTTTAAACCTTATATATAATGTTGTGAATAAAATACAATAAATTACACGTTGTAATTTGTTAGATTCCAATATATTGTTTTTATCTTTGCAATGGTTTTTGGGAGCTGAAGCTACTCTTACGCGAATGGAACTCTCGCTTATTGGGCGGTTCGCTTATTTACGTCCTACTTTTACACCATTACATAGCCAAATCGAGGAAACATGGCGATAGGTCCGATTTACGTAGAAACCTTCTGCATATTATATTGCGTAGCTTCGGCATATAGTACTGACATAAAAAATAATGTATCGGCCCATGTATGCTGCACTTCAACAGGGATCATATAGATGTGTTCATTAAATTGTGGAAATTCATTTCAAATTTCCTTATGTGTGAGATTTATTCCAAAAAAGGGGAATCAAATAAAAATTTTACTATAATATTTTTGTTTTTATTTAAAATGTTCTTTATAGTGGAATTAATTGCGTACATTTTTATTTATATATAATTATTTCGACAACGATCTTGCCATCATCAGAATATATATGCATGTATATATATAGAGTGAATAATATATACTGATGATGGCAAGATCATTACTGAAATAATTATTATATAAATAAAAAATTTACGCAATTAATTCCACTACAAGGAACATTTAAAAAAAAAAAAATATTATAATATTTTTATTTTGTTAGTGTTCATTAACACCACTGATCGTAATCAAATAATTTGCATCATGCTCCTATTGGGATTCGCAAAACCAGTACCTTCAGCTCCAACTGACACAGATTTTACCATACACCATTGAACCCAATGTATGCAGGTAGTTATTGTAAAATGAAATTTATATAGTTATCGAATATAATTAAAAAAATTCATTAAATTTGCGAAAAATATATAGGTAAAAATATATATATAGGTAAATTTGTTATATTTTTATGTTTAATAAAAAAATAGCGCAAATTGTTACGCGAACAAGTAACACAAATAAATACAAATACACTTGAAAATATATACCTATTATTTAAAAAATTCCACTACAAACGTCTTATCATTAAATTTTTAGAGGTATTCTCTTTAAACCTAATTAATAAATTTGTGTAAACTATAATACAAAAAAATCTAAATGTAGTTTACACTTGACATAGTTCAACAGAAAGAAAATAAGGAAAAAAAACTGTATTACCACCTGTGCTTTTGTAATATATTTGACACTAGTTGATACTCCTCAACCAAAAACTAAATTGAAAAAATCAAAACTACATATGGTATAAGTTATGCACGTGAAAATCACACATTAACGTAGTTTTAGAGAAAATATATTAGAAAATGAGGATCATTTTATGATCTTGATTTGTTTATTATTTTACGAAAAGGTTAATGAAGGCGCGGTCAGCTAGTTAAAATTACATATGTATATAAATATATGTACAAATATTTGTATAAAAACGTTTATCCATTGCCTTCTAAAATTTTAGAATGCAATGGTTTATCTTTACAGATACACACACATACATATGAGAAAATGGTAGGAAAAAACATCGATTTATTTATTGCACCTGGCTTTGTGGTATTTAATAAACATTGGATGGGATGCCATATCAATTTATATTTGTATAGTATGCACGGTAACTTAAAGTTGAGAAAGTATAACACATATAAGAATTTATATGTGGATTTTTACAACAAAAAAAAGATGAAATTCACAAAACCAATGGTGGTGCAAAGAAACCGTTCTATATACTCGTAGTATAGAGCTAAGAAGATGGGAGATAATAAAACATCAAAATTCGGTAAAGATGAATGATCAAAATACAACATTCAATAAAGAAGAAATGAATCACATGCACATCTCGGTAAGATTTTTAATGTCAATGATCTCCAAATGTATTCAACATAATATACTACCCTTATATCAATATGATTAAAAGTCTGACATATATTAATAATTTGTATCAATGTTTTCTAACATTATATTTCGGGATCGCTGAATGGATTCGGACACTAGCATAAATCTTAACTAAAACATTAAGAATCTATAACTTATGAAGGCCGTAAGACCCGAGTCCTTAACCGCGTCTCAAACGTTTCGAATTATTTAAATACTTGTTGGTATCGGTGGGTGCAAAACATGGCAAATAATAACAAATTAATTGAATAGAAAGACCGCCCAGGTGGCTCAGTGGTTAAAGCTGTGGCAGTTGGAGCGGGAGGTACCGGGTTCGAATCCCGATAGGGGCAGGATGCAAAAGGGATTTTTCACCATCTGATGACGATCGGTGGTGTTAATGAACCCCTATCCCCCTGTTGGAGTGCAGAACTATATATGTCAGTACTATAGGCTGGCTACGAAAATCGGACCTATAGCCAGCCGTACGTCCTCAATTTGGCCGTTAAGGCGTAAAGTAGGATGTAAATAAGCGAACCGCGAAAGAGCTGGGAGAGCCTTGAGCCCCAAAAAAAAAAATTGAATAGAAAGATATTAATACAATAATCAATAAATTTATATTCAATTAATTTGTTATTATTATTAATTAAATATAAACTACCAATTATTTTAATGCCATCCGCATGTTATTATTTCAAAGGCGAAAATCGATTTAAGGGCAGTCCTGAGACGTGAAAATCTTAAATCACTAAAGTACAACCTATTACCAACAAAACAAAACACAAATAGATTTAAACTATATCTGCGGTTCATATTTGAAACAGCTCTAGGTGGATGATTTAAACCTGTTACACCAAATTAATAAAAGTTAAGCGATGGGCTGTTTACTTTTCTCGAAAGAGTTAGTTAGATCTCTTAAATTAAAATTATACTCGTTGAATAACAAATATAATTCGAAGAATCCGCAGGGTTCACCAAAATGGTTTGTAATCCAGCTACGAATAAACAGAGGACATATGGTAATTCGAAATATTCTAAATATGTCTGGACAAAGGAATCGAACCTTATTTGAACAAATTCCATATAATACTCTTCTATACTTACACTTTATTTTAACGTGGTGGTACAATTTATTCATCTTGAAACAAAAAGGATTAGAACTTTTTACAACAATATACGAGATCTTTGATAGATATAGAATGACACAAAACTTTTCGTCTTTTCTTAAAATTTCGGTTTTCTTATACTGACAGAATAGCAACAACATAGACAGAAAAAAGTAGCATTACAATCAAAACAATAGAAAATGTAAATGGATTTCGACTACACTTTTCAATGTAGCCATGGCAAACGATTTGATAAATAACATAATTGCTAACATTAATTAAAACAAAATTTAAATTTTAAACAAGTGGAATCCCAAAATTAAATAACGAGATCGAATTCTTTACATTTTGACAACGCTTTGTACACAAAAACACTACGCAAGCGTCTTTTGTCACACACAATAACATTGATGGTGTATGCCAAAAAATCCAAAATGAACCAAGTACTTTTTTAGAAATGTAAAATTTGAACACTAATTAGACTTAAAATCACATTTTATATTATAGCATTAACAATTTATAACAAATATTTTAGCGAAATATAGTACTTTAAATATTAATAATTCTAGTTATAAATTTTAATAAATAATCGGGATTTTTTATTAATTCTCCATTGACACACACGCGCACAGTATACACACAGTAGTTTTTGCTCTACAACTTTTATCGACATTTTTTCTAAACGATATTATCACTTCACAAAAGGCTTTTTTGACCAAAATATTGGGCATAACTAATGCACAAAACACTAATTTATTGATTTAGATAACTTACCACCTTGTTTATTTGCTATTTTATTAAAACAATTTTGAAAAACTTCATAAAGATGCATCGGTTCGTCGTCACTGGTAGCCATTTTGAAATTCACTGCGTTTGTGATTTTTTTCTCGTTTTTTTATTTTTATTTTCTTCTTCGTTTTTTATTCTTTATTTTGCGAAGAGAAGAATTTGAAACATATTAAAGCGGGACTTATACGAGATTGGAAATATTAAATGATATTATTGATATAAATAACAGCGAAAGTTCGTACCCATAGTAATGTGATAATTTTACCAAAATACGGTTGGAATTCGTAGTTTAATTAGATAGAAGATTTAAAATACTTGCTCTTCTTTATCAGAATCTTTACCGGGATTCTAATAAATGTTCCAACTAAAACATTCTGCAACTTAAAATCAATTATAGCAGAATCAACCAATCAACGAAAATTTCATAAATATCAAAAGGAAATTGAACAGGCGTTGCATGATTGTGTTAAAAAATATCAATCACAAGTACCCAAAAAACCGTTGACAACTCAAAATCGATTCGGAAAAGATTAAACTTCTCCACACAAAACATTATTTTATAGCAAATCCTATATTAATAGACTTTTGGCGACACATTTTTTTTATGTTAGTGTCTATCGCAAGTATTTCTTACTATTGTTACGATTTCGCCGAGTGTTTATTTAAATTATTTATGCGGTTAGATAACAAGATTGTGAACATTAAACGCACAAAGAGTAATGGCTGATTTCCATTATGAAAAAAATTGTGTCAGTATTTTTTACTGAAAAAACCAATGCAAGAAAACAATTAAAAATGCCATTAGAGTGACTGAGATCGTTTTTTACTTTTTTCTTTTTTTTTATAGCAGATATATTTTGACAGATGCGTCTAACATAACCAATAAATTTCAATTTTTTTTTTGTTTTTTGAAAAAAAGGCAAAATACACTTTAAATCTACAATAAATTTAAAAAAATAAACTTAACATAATTATTCATGATTTCAATTATTTTCACAATGAATTAAGGTGAATGGTACAAAACAAAATGTTAAAATTATGAATTGACCATAAAAAATCATCCATTTTTATTTTTCCTATAAAATATTTCTCCAATACCGAATGAAAATACTTCTCTTGATATATTTTGCCAATACTGCTATAATTATTTTCTCAGTAACCATAAAAATTTACTCAATACTGAATAATTTTTTTTACTGAAAATATTTTTTATTTCACTTGCACTTTAAGAAAAATTATATATTTTATCCCGCCTTGACTATTTTGTCATACTGGAAATCAGGCTTAATTTTTACAATAAATGTATTTCCCAATAAATTCCACATATTATTATTATTACCCTACTTTTCCACAATAATTATCACTACAATTATTTTAACACTTTACTTTCACTGTTAATGTGCCATTTTACACTGGCAGTCTTGCGTGTGACTCAAACTGGTTTTTTCCTCGTCTCTTTCTTCTTTTGTCTATAAACTAATGTTGGAGAGGGGATTTCTCGACGCACAACTTTCGACAAAAATTATTTTGCACTCTTGTGAGTTTCGCACTAATCCATACAAAAAGCAATAAAAACATTTTATGAGGTTCAAAATTTTTTTATTGTTTTCGACTCAACATTTTCATTTTGCAATTTGAAGAGTGCAGATGAAATAGAAAAATATGGTTATGTATGACGATTTTTGTTTTACATATGAGGAAATTTAGTACAGATGACGATTTTTTTTTACAGAAATAAATATAAAATATATTGATTCGTAAAAAATATAATTTTTGAATGTTAGTTTGATAAATTGTAATTTATTTATATATTTATTTATATAAATTGTAATTTATTTATTTATTATTGTAATGGAATTCATTGATTTATTATAATATTTTTTATTAATAATAAAATATTATACATATATTGATGACGTTTATAAAAATGGTAAAACGCTGGAATGATGAAAATATATAAATACATATATAATATATTAAATTATATTATATAAAAAATATACTTGTTCCTGTAAAAATAAAAATAAAAATCGTTCGCTCGACCAAATATTCATTGATAATGAAATATTTTCCACACACACATAGACAAATGTGAAAAAAAATCTGCTGTACGAAAAAGCAAAATTGACGCGAGAGTGCCAGTGTAAAATGGCACAATCACTTCCCGATATTAACAATTCGAAATTCAAAATTGAACTGTTACGTAATTCAAATATCAACACGTATTTAAATAACACAAATACTTGTAGAACGTTCCATTATTTTGCATCTCTACAATTCGTGGATATTCGTTACGTCGTATTTGGTTCGCTCCGCCTATTTCGTTATTTATTTTTGTATTGTTCGTATGTGTGAAAAAAATTTTGTCAGTATGTTTTTTACTTTTTTCTTTCTTTATTGTGGATATATTTTGACAGATGCTTGTAACATAACCAATAAATTTCAATTTTTTTTTGTTTTTAAAAAAAAATACACTTTAAATCTACAACCATAAATTAAAAAAAAATAAATTTAACATAATTATTCATTATTTCAATTATTTTCACGATAAGTTAAGATGAATGGCACACGAAATGTTAAAATTATGAATTGACCATAAAAAATCATCCATCTTTATTTTTCCCATAAAATATTTCTCCTACTGAATAAAAATACTTCTCTTGAAATATTTTATCAGTACTGCTATAATAACTTTCTCAGTAACCATAAAAATTATTTAGTACAGGTTGATTTCAATTATGAAAAAAAATTTGTCAGTATTTTTTACTGAAAAAAACCAAAGCGAGAAAGAAAATTAAAAATGCCATTAGAGTGACTGAGATTGTTATTTCCTTTTTTCTTTTTTTTAAAGTGGATATATTTTGACAGATGCGTGTAACATAACCAATAAATTATAAAGTATAAACAATAAAGTGTAACATAACATTTCAAATTTACAACAATAAATTTAAAAAAATAAACTTAACATATTTTACGCATTTTTACGCATTTCACGCATTTTTTATTTTTTTCTCGCATTGGTTTTTTCAGTAAAAAATACTTCATTTTTTTCATAATGGAAGGCACATTTGGTTACAGGGTAACCCCAAAACCAATGCTATAATTTTTTACTCTTTAACGTATATTTGTGCTCAAAAAAGGTCTATTTTGTTTGACACTTCAATCGACAAATTTTTATTTTCGATTTGTGCTCGGCTGTGGTAAAACCAATGTGCCATTTTACACTGGCACTCTTGCGTGTGACTCAAACCGGTTTTTTCCTCGTCTCTTTCTTCTTTTGTCTATTAAACTAATTTTGGAGTGGGGATTTCTTGACGCACAACTTTCGACAAAAATTATTTTGCACTCTTGTGAGTTTCGCACAAACATATAAAAAGCAATAAAAATATTTTATGAGGTTCAAAATTTTTTTATTGTTTTCGACTCAACATTTTCATTTTGCATTTTGAAGAGTGCAGATGAAATAGAAAAATATGGTTATGTATGACGATTTTTGTTTTACAGATGAGGAAATTTATTACAGATGACGATTTTTTTACAGAAAATAAATATAAAATATATTGATTCGTAAAAAATATAATTTTTGTATGTTAGTTTGATAAATTGTAATTTATTTTTATATTAATTTATATAAATTGTAATTTATTTATTTATTATTATAATGGAATTCATTGATTTATTATAATATTTTTTAATTAATAATAAAATATTATACATATATTGATGACGTTTCTAAAAATGGTAAAAACGCCGGAATGATGAAAATATATAACTACATATATAATATATTAAATAATATTATATAAAAGATATACATGTTCCTGTAAAAATGAAAACAAAATCGTGCTAAAATTTTTTTTCTTCATTTGGTTATATGATGTTCGCTCGACCAAGTATTCATTGATAATGAAATATTTTCCACACACACATAGACAAATATGAAAAAAAAACTCTGCCGCACGGAAAAGCGAAATTGACGCGAGAGTGCCAATGTAAAATGGCACAATAATTTCTACTATATTTACTTTTGGTGTATTGTGCGTTATTATTGTTTTTGTTTTGATAATTATCAAATTTCGTGTAGTTTCGCACTAACACATACAAAAAGCAATAAAAATATTTTGTGGTTGAAAAATATTTTATTGTTTACGACTAATCCTAGTAATTTTGCATGCTGAAGAGTGGATATGATATAGAAAAATATGGTTTTATATGCAAGTTTTTTTTACAGATAAATTTCTTTACTGATGACAATTTTTTTTCCATAATTTAAATTTATATTTTTATGATTCGTAATAATTATAATTTGTGTATGTATTTCTATTAAATTTTAATGCAAAATATTTATTATTTATACCAATTTATAAAAAAAAAATATATAATACATTGGTATGATAAAAATATCTAATTTTTTGAACTGCATAGAAGCATAGAAATAATTAAAAAATCGCAATTTTGTCCTAGTACGATGTTCGCTCGACCAAGTCAAATATGGTAATAAAAATACATATAATGAGCCAATACCACTAAAGATCAGGCCGATTATTCTCTTTTATGAGTTAGTATGAGTAAATGGTTAGAAAACAACAAAATTTGTACAATTCGTTCGTAAACTGTCGATTTCTCGCAATTTTTTGACTTTGCTTTGTTGTATCTTACAATACAGGCCTTAACATCAATTTTTGTATATGAGGCATCTAAATATGATTATTTATCAAGACTGCTGTCAATAAATTTCCCATTTATTGATACATGCTCAAATTTTTCATTCATAAGAAATTTTCCTGATTTTTATTTTTATTTTCGGCTAATATGTTAGTTCGATAATATTTCGTTTATCGAATATGATCAAAATGGTTCAATGTGATTCGAGAAAATGTATAAACAGTGATTATATAACGTAACTCCTCTTTTGCATTTGAATTTTGTATAGGAAAAACACTCTAGCACATAAAGAATACACAAAGTCACGAAAATTATTTTTTTTGTTTTGTTTACGTTGATTTTTTTGTTTCTTTTTGTTTTTGATGGTACATTGTCTGTTACTGTTATTGTATTGTATGTTTACTTGTCAGTATGAAAAAAATTGACCTAAAATATATTTAATTTTTGGCAAATTTAAAATATATTTGCGAAAATATAAATTTTAATAAACATATAAATATAAATAAATTTTATATTATTCAATTCATAATTTTATTTACTATATCGTGTAACATGGAAATCTCGTTCACTGTAAATGATTAGTATAATATATAGAGAATAAAAAAAAAAGATAATGTATTTAATTATTTGAATTTAATGGTATTGTATTGGTATTGTAGATACAAATTGAATTTTTTTATATACTTAACATTATATACATTAACCAGTAGTACGGTTAGTACTTTTATGTATAGGAGAAGGTATAAACATGTGGAGGGATTTGAACATGATGGTGAAGGGTCAGTCGGCTTAGAGATATCATGACGGAGATTTGAAACAAAATATTAAAAAAGTGATTATCGATAGTTGGTAAATTTAAACTAAAACTTATACGAAGATAAATAGTTACTCTATCGTTTTAATATTAAATAAACAAAAAAAAAAACTAAAAATATTTAATACGTAAATAAAAGTTCGGACAAAAAAAAAAAAAAAAATGGCGATTTCGGTCGTATAGTGAAACATATATAAAATTAAACCCGTGTTAAAAGAACTTAAAAGAACTATAAAAGCTTTGAATAATACTAAGATAATATGCTATTAATGCTAACATAAAAACTATAATATATAAACATATAATAACTACAAATAACATACATATAAAGTTCTGCAAAGTCATATAGTAACCGATATTCTCATATATCCCGACTCGTCATCGTGCTTCCACCATCTCTACAAAAACATCTCTATCACAGGATTACGCACTACAGTTAAATACGCGATATATATATCCGGAAGGTACCTTAGTTTTAAGTATAATTAAGTTTGTTTTTGAATTAAAACCCTTATTGCTCTTTGTTCAATAAAAATATTTTTTTTTGGTTTATTAAGTTAATGATGTTTTAAAAAAAAAAAAAAACTTAAATAATAAAGAGATTGTGCTCCCCGCTCTAATTGATTCCATTTAGAAAGTTCAAACGCACACATAACCAAATTTTTGTACGACGGTGAATCGGACGATTTGTTTAAAAAAAACCTTGCCAGCCGCGAAGAGCTACCCTATTCCAAGTGTGCGAGGTGCCGATATACACAAAGTAAAGCCGGTCGTTACAAAATGGCGCCCGAGCAGGGACCTCATGGTCTTAAATATTTTTATGATACGTTACCGTTTTAGTAAATTAGATTTTTTTTTTATATATAACATGTTTTAGTTTACAGATTACATTTATGTAGAGTTAAGTACAGCTTGATAGAGAGTATAACTTTGAGGTTGCGTTAGATTTACGGCACATTCGTTTTCACGCTAACTCTGAAGTGTATTACTCAAGCAACAGTAAGTTAACTCTGATAATAGATAGAAAGTATGTAGACTAACGATAGAGGTTTGCAATTATTCAAATTACTCGTTAGATCATACTTCCTTCTTATCCTCAATATTAACATTTAATAATGGAATTTTTTTTGAGCGGAGGAAATCAATCTCTTTATTAGTAATATATTTGACACTATATATAATATTTTCTTCATATAATTATTTTTTTTGATAACTTCACTTTTATTTATATAATAGTAAATATTTTGATTATTGATTATAAATAGAATAATTTAATATTTTATTTAAATTGAATTAATTTTGTGGTGTATCCTTCGGTTAAGGATAATTTTTATTTGTGTTAAGATAAGAAAGATCAAACGAATATTCCGTGAATTTTCCGGTTTTATCTCGAGTACCATACACATAAAGTTGACAATATAATCGATTTTTGTTGTTATATCGCGGTACAATACAATGGCACTTTGGAGAGTTGAGGGCCTAGAAGAAGACGAATTTAGAGTAGATTGTCTAGTTCGATCGATTAACCCGAATGAAGAAAAAGCTGCGTTCATATTAAACGATTTGTTGATTCGGGAAGGGGATAAATTAATACCAAAGCCAGCAGTTTCACATGTATCTAAAGAACAAAAAGATGCAGAAATAAAGTATTGTGTCGATCATTCTAAAGACTTACTCAAAAAAGGGAAGACTTATAATGAAAGTACGCCACATACTATATTGTTTCCGGCATTAGCACGTGCTTTGCACATTAGTGATCGGATTTACCGATTGAAACAATCTTTCAAAAATCCACCCGAGGTCGAAACTACTCTTGGTCATCTTCGACGACATATACAGTTATTAGAAAGATTTACTCAGGACGAGGGCGAAGAATTAAGCAGGGAAGGTGAAGTGTCTACAGCCATCGAAACCCTTGTACCTTCTTCTACGATCTCCTGGACATCGAGCGATACCCTAGCTATACAACAAGAAGTAACAACTCCTACTGCGAGTTATGTGGAGCCAATTCAGGTGGCGATGCCTAGCAATATCGAACGCTTTGTTACTTTGGAGCAAAAACCATCCGATTATCAGTCAATTTGGGGTCAAACCCGAATGGGAAAAACACATGATCCAGGTGAACTAAAGGTACAGTCGAAAATCGGTGAAAAAGCAGGTGTCGGACCTATAGATAGATCTACCATTTCACAAACAAAGTATGATAATCTTCCATTGAATTCTATTTACCCACCAACTTCGAGTTATAATTTTCCTAAGATACATTTTCCCGAAAATAGAACTCATAAAGTTTCTCCTGATTTGTTTGTTAAACACGTTAAGTGGAACGTTCCGAAATTCAAAGATTTTGCACCCACTAATCGAACAGGAAAAGCTTTGAATATTCGAGACTTTGTTTTCCAAATAGAAAATATGGCTATGTTGAATTGTTTTCCGGTAGAAGAACTACATCGTGTTATTTTTAATTATGTAGAAGGCGCTGCTCAAACTTGGCTTTTAATATTTTTACGCAAATTTCCTGGTGCGAACTGGTCGGAGATAAGGGAGGCGTTTATTTCACGTTTCTCTGATCCCGGTGGCGACGAAGAAGAAAGACTTCTTCTGCAACAAAAACAACAAGGGTCGTTGTCGATAGATGATTTCGTTTTAGAAATTGAATCTATGAATTATCGCTTACAAATACCATTTAGCGAAGATCAGTTATTGCGAATCATAAAAACAAATTTGAATCCTGCTATCAGAACGCATATTCTGGGTTACTCGTTCCCTAATATAGAGAGCTTAAGAAGGCATTGTAAGAGTCTAGAAATGTTATGGACGAATTCAGGGTACGATCCTAGAAAATTTGGAGATATTAATAGAAGACGTTACCAGCAGATCAGCGAGATTTCGGTACAAAATGAGCCGTCTGAGATGGTAGCAAAAGCTGAACCAAAAGATAAATATCTTGAAGCCACACCCGCATCGCCATATTTTGATGAAAACATCGCTGCTATTCAACAGAAGCCGATCTTGAAACCGGACCCTCATATTATATGTTGGAATTGCCGAGACATCGGACATTTGTTTAAGAACTGCAATCGTGCCGTGAACCGATTGTTTTGTTTTGGGTGTGGGCAGGATGGCATAATAAAACCCGCTTGTTTCACATGCAAAAATCGTAATCTGTCGTTAAACCAACGTCCGAACGTGACCACCCCTGGGACCTCGCGTTCGGGAATGGTGAATGCGCCCAGAACAATGTCGTCAAATGTTCGTCATTAAACCATACTCACAGTACCTCAATCCCTATAAGCCAATATTCCGATATCAAGACAAACCATCCGCAAACGAAGATAAATAATACTTATACACCCGTCAATTCTTTACCAAGACCTTTGAAACCTAATCGATTGCTTCGTATACTCCAATATTGGAAAATAAAGCGACGAATAAAAAGGGAGTGTTCAGCTGCCACGTTGAAAGAAATTGAGAATGAATATGACGACCCGCGACCTTTTATTACCATCAAAATTAACGATGTTCCAGTTAAAGGACTTATGGATAGTGGAGCAACGATTAGTATTTTAGGTAGCAAATCAGAAGATCTTATTCAACGAATAGGGGCTAAATTGCATAAGATGAATGCCTCCGTGAGAACAGCAGACGGAACACCAAATCCCATTATTGGATATATAAAAGTACCTGTTAGCTTAAGGAATCGTTCAGTTTTTATCCGATTTTATATAGTTCCCACCCTAAGTGGTCAATTATATTTAGGGATCAACTTTTGGAAAGCTTTCGGAATTTCTCCAGCGTTATTGGAAACCCTCGAAACACACAACATAGAAAATGAAGCGCACAATTTGACCGAATTCCAATTAGAACAACTGGAGCGAATTAAGAAAAGTTTCCCTACATTTGAAGAAAAAGGTTTGGGCAGAACCCATTTATTTACCCATAAGATCGATGTAGGGAAAAACGAGCCTATCAAGCAGAGGCATTATCCAGTGTCACCAGCGGTACAGGCCGATTTGGACAAAGTGATCGAGGATATGCTAAGAAAGGATGTAATAGAAGAAAGTGTTAGCGCCTGGAGTTCTCCGGTAGTGTTGGTGAAGAAACCAAATGGAAAACCGCGTTTGTGTATCGATTCCAGAAAGTTGAACCAAGTGACATCAAAAGACGCTTATCCGGCACCAAACATCGAAGGGCTATTAGGAAGGCTTGGAGACACAAAATTTATATCGAGTATTGATCTTAAGGATGCTTATTGGCAGGTTCCATTGACGGAAGATTCAAAAGATAAAACCGCATTTTCTATTCCAGGAAGGAAGCTTTACCAATTTAAGGTCATGCCTTTTGGCCTATGTAATGCGGCGGCTTCCATGTGCCGACTTATGGACATCGTAATTCCTCATGAGCTGAGAGAGAAAATTTTTATTTATTTAGACGATTTGCTCGTAGTGTCACCGACGTTTACCGAACACCTGAATCTTTTAAGAACTGTCGCAGATAAACTTACCAAAGCTGGGTTAACCATTAATATGGAAAAAAGTAAGTTTGCACTGAGAAAAATTAAATACCTCGGTTACATTGTTGGTGAAGAGGGTTTAACTACCGATCCGGCTAAAGTTAATGCTATTTGTGATTACCCTCAGCCTACAACTGTGAAACAAGTGCGAAGATTTTTAGGGATGGCTGGGTGGTACCGAAGGTTCGTGCCAAATTTTTCTGAGATCACTGCCCCCATCACAGCACTTTTAAGGAAAAATACGAAATTAAATTGGACTGATGAGTGTCAAGAAGCTTTCACACGGATTAAACAATCGCTAACGAGCACACCAGTATTAATAAACCCGGACTATAGTAAGCTATTTTACATTCGGTGTGATGCTAGTACCGAAGGGTTGGGCGGAGTTTTATATCAAGAAATAGACAATGACGAAAGACCCATTGCTTTCATGTCATACAAACTCAAAAAGGCGGAGAAAAATTATACAATTTCTGAGTTAGAGTGTCTGGCGGTTCTAAAAGCTATCAGTAAATTTAGACCATATATAGAAGGTTTTAAATTTAAGGTTATAACCGATCATGCAGCTTTGCAATGGTTGATGACCCAGAAAGACCTGACTGGAAGACTTGCTCGTTGGAGCTTAAAACTTCAACAATACGACTTTGAAATTGTTCACCAAAAGGGGAAATTTAACGTGGTACCTGACGCGTTATCAAGGGTGCATTGCGATACAATAGCGGAGCTGCAGAGTAACGTAAATGAAGAGAGTCGTAACTGCGGTATAGATTTAAATTCCATAGAATTCGAAAGTGGAGACTATTTAAAGTTTAAGGTGCAAATCGAAGAAAATCCGGAACGTTTCCCAAATTTGAGAGTCCTAAATAAGAAGGTGTATATCCGAATCGAACCGAAAAATAATCAAAGTCTTTTAGACCTACCGGTATGGAAATTGTATGTACCTTCGGCAATGACGAATACCCTTATACGGAGTGAACATGATGTTCCGCATGCTGCCCATGGAGGGATACGAAAAACACTAGATCGACTGCGGCGATACTATTATTGGCCCAAAATGTGTAATGAAGTCTACCAGTTCGTAACATCCTGCGAAATATGCAAGACAACTAAGGCATCTAATAAATTAGTCCGACCCTTAATGGGATATACCACAATTTCAGAAAGACCATGGCAGCGAGTGTATGTGGATCTTTTAGGACCATACCCTAGGTCAAGTGCCGGAAAGACCCATATCTTAATAGTTTTGGATCAGTTAACGAAGTTTGTACTTCTCAAAACTCTCGCTAAAGCCAATACAAAAAATATAGTAGAGTTTCTTAACGAACAATTTGATCTGTTTGGTGTACCAGAGACATTGTATTCTGATAACGGGGTACAGTTTAAAAGTACGGAATTTTTAGAATTTTTAAAAAAGCTAGGTATTCGGGCCCAAAATACAGCTTATTACGCTCCACAGAGTAATGCGTCGGAACGTGTAAATAGGTCGGTAATAGCAGCCATCCGTGCGTATGTTAAGTCAAATCATAAAAATTGGGATAGATACATCTCTCAAATATCTTGTGCCTTGAGAAATTCCATTCATCAGTCTACAACCTATTCACCACATTATCTTATGTTTGGTTACCATAGGATATTTCATGCTGAACAGTATCAATTATTGAAAGATGCTAACTGTTTACTTGATTCAGAATTAGAACCTATACCACATCATTACAAAATGCCAATAATTCATGTTCAGGTTCGTAAACATCTGAGGGATGCTTACGATAATTATGCTCGAAGATATAATTTAAGGGCTCGTCCTAAGGAGTTTAGGGTGGGTCAATCCGTTTATATTAAAACGTTTCCGCAAAGTGACTCGAACAAACAATTCTGCGCTAAATTCGTTCCGGTTAGAGTAAAAGGAAAAATTATTAAGCGTGAGGGTAATGTTAACTATGTGGTGGTAAATAACGAGGGAAAATTATTGGGAACCTATCACGCGAAAGATATCACGGAATGATTTTTAGAATACTTGTATTTTTATTTGTAACCTTCAGTTTATTATTATTTATTATATAGTATCAATTTATTATTGTCATTTAATACGGCTAGCGAGATTTTTGTTTTTCAGCTTAGATATGAACTTCTGTTGAAATTATCAATCTAACCTGCGTTGTAACATGGAAATCTCGTTCACTGTAAATGATTAGTATAATATATAGAGAATAAAAAAAAAAGATAATGTATTTAATTATTTGAATTTAATGGTATTGTATTGGTATTGTAGATACAAATTGAATTTTTTTATATACTTAACATTATATACATTAACCAGTAGTACGGTTAGTACTTTTATGTATAGGAGAAGGTATAAACATGTGGAGGGATTTGAACATGATGGTGAAGGGTCAGTCGGCTTAGAGATATCATGACGGAGATTTGAAACAAAATATTAAAAAAGTGATTATCGATAGTTGGTAAATTTAAACTAAAACTTATACGAAGATAAATAGTTACTCTATCGTTTTAATATTAAATAAACAAAAAAAAAAAACTAAAAATATTTAATACGTAAATAAAAGTTCGGACAAAAAAAAAAAAAAAAATGGCGATTTCGGTCGTATAGTGAAACATATATAAAATTAAACCCGTGTTAAAAGAACTTAAAAGAACTATAAAAGCTTTGAATAATACTAAGATAATATGCTATTAATGCTAACATAAAAACTATAATATATAAACATATAATAACTACAAATAACATACATATAAAGTTCTGCAAAGTCATATAGTAACCGATATTCTCATATATCCCGACTCGTCATCGTGCTTCCACCATCTCTACAAAAACATCTCTATCACAGGATTACGCACTACAGTTAAATACGCGATATATATATCCGGAAGGTACCTTAGTTTTAAGTATAATTAAGTTTGTTTTTGAATTAAAACCCTTATTGCTCTTTGTTCAATAAAAATATTTTTTTTTGGTTTATTAAGTTAATGATGTTTTAAAAAAAAAAAAAAACTTAAATAATAAAGAGATTGTGCTCCCCGCTCTAATTGATTCCATTTAGAAAGTTCAAACGCACACATAACCAAATTTTTGTACGACGGTGAATCGGACGATTTGTTTAAAAAAAACCTTGCCAGCCGCGAAGAGCTACCCTATTCCAAGTGTGCGAGGTGCCGATATACACAAAGTAAAGCCGGCCGTTACAATCGGTTGACAAAATTTGTATAATTGTTAATTCTATTTCGAAAAATTAAACGAAACATCAATTTAATTATTTTTGGAAATAATAAAATTAACGTTTTGTTTAATTTATTTCCTAGTCAAAATTCAGATAAATATTATCAAAATCCCAATAAAATTGACAAATATCTATATACCTAAAAAAAAAATTCGAACAGGTAAAATTTTATGTAAATTGAAGATAAATTACGAAAATATAAAATTTATCATAAAACAAATACAGCCTCCCGTCGCAACTGCTCGTAGCAAACTAAAACAAAGCAACAAAATCAAAACTAAATTAAAAACGAAACGAATGCACTAAAAGACAACAAAGCACAACAAACGTAATTGACCAAAATATCAATTTTATAATTTTTATAAAGAATGAAAATAATTTAAGTCATACAATTCAAACTGTTTAAATAATCCTAAATAAAAATTCTGTAAGCCTAAAACAAAATTAAAAGGCATACAATTTTATGTAATCTAAAAATCTTACGTAAAAACCAAATCATACTGACAACAAACACTTGCTTTCACCTCAAATGCTCGTAGCAAACTAAAACAAAGAAACAAAATCAAAAATAAAATAAAAATGAAGCGAAATGCACTAAAAGACAACGAAGCACAAAACTGTTTGCATTATTTCTAAAAAATATTGAAACGAAGGAAAATGAAAAAAAAACGAGCGGGATGTAAAATAAAATCATATTACTACTTGTAAACGGGAAACAGAGCAAAATATAACAAACAATATGTATTTAAACCCGATATTACAAATTCATTTCGTTTTATTTCTCTATTCACGATCGAAAATATAAAAATCTAGATTCTAAAATCTTCAAAAACATGAATTAAAATATTAGTTTAAATGAAAATTATTAATCCAGGATTGTTGATAAATAATCATTTTCCAAACTCTGGAAAGTGAGTAATTGGTTATCGCGCCTGCCTACCAAGTTATAGGAAGTTAAAAGTCAAAAATTTCGAAAAAATCAGCTTTTTCATACGATTGTTGATGTATTTACCACTTTCTAACCCATTACACATACATAGGATCGGCCATGTTTTTCGATGGGAAACGGCCGTATACATATACGCATTGAATGAGCATAAAATTTGTTAAAATAAATATATATATATTTTTTTAAGCTGTAAGCCTGCGGCTATTCTAGCTCAAAGTTGAATATTTTTCAATTCAAAGGGGGCGTGGTTTATCATTATATGAGTAATTTTATTGGAGTTTCGGGTGGATTTTGAGCGGATCAAAAAATATCCAAACGTATGAACCCCCGGTCAAAGTTGAATATTTTTCAACTCAAATGGGGCATGGTTTATCATTATATGAGTAATTCTATTGGAGTTTCGGGTGGATTTTGAGCGGATCAAAAAATATTCAAACGTATGAACCCCCGGTAAGTATCACAGGTGACATTTGTAATTCGTCACAGTATTAACCACACAGGCTTACAACTTAAAAAAAATAAATATATTTGTTTTAACAAATTTTATGCTCATTATATGTATTTTTATTACCATGTTTGACTTGGTCGAGCGAACATCTTACTATGACAAAATTGCGATTTTTTTAATTATTTCTATGCTTCTATGCAGTTCAAAAAATTAGATATTTTTATCATACCAATGTATTATATTTTTTTTATTTTATAAATTGGTATAAATAATAAATATATTGCATTCAAATTTAATAGAAATACATACACAAATTATAATTATTACGAATCATAAAAATATAAATTTAAATTATGGAAAAACAATTGTCATCTGTAAAGAAATTTATCTGTAAAAAAAACTTGCATATAAAACCATATTTTTCTATATCATATCCACTTTTCAGCATGCAAAATTACTAGGATTAGTCGTAAACAATAAAATATTTTTCAACCACAAAATATTTTTATTGCTTTTTGTATGTGTTAGTGCGAAACTACACGAAATTTGATAATTATCAAAACAAAAACAATAATAACGCACAATACAACAAAAGTAAATATAGTAGAAATTTGGCTTTACCACAGCCGAGCACAAATCGAAAATAAAAATTTGTCGATTGAAGTGTCAAACAAAACCCAAGTATAACAAAACTAAACTCAAAAATGAGCTATCGTTTTTCCCTTCGAAATATGCGAAAATAGTCGAAAGATAAATACTTTAGTAGTGGTGCGTATATGTATACAGCGTTGTGTTTAGAAACTGCGTATTATTTGACGTGTTTAAAATTTTGTTTGTTTATTTATATATTTGGAATTTCTAAGAAATGTGAACACCTGCACTTTAATTAAATTTCTGGGTGGAAATACTACGAATACTTTTACTTCGAAAATATGTATTTAATTTTTTTAGTAAAACAGTGATAAAACGAGTTTATTATACCTTAAATATCTATCCTATTTTTTGGTAAAAAAAATGTGGAGGAGACACAAGTTTCATATGTACATAGTTTATTTTCATTCATCACTCAACCGTTCTAAGCGATTTATCAAATAGTACATTTCAATTTCTGTGTCTTGTGATTTTAAATATATATAAGTGTAATCATAATTACAATGGAATAAGATCGTCCTTATTGGTGGCATCTAAGAAAAATTACTGGTGTGGGCATTTTGTTTCAGATTTGGAAATAAATTAATATGATCTTTCTAATATTCATTATTACGGAAAAAATAATTTAAAAGATTATTCAAACTATCTTCTATATTAATTTTAAATCATATTTATATACATAGTTTATTAAAATTACGTTTTACATTCGAAAAATTTAATGTTTATATGAATATTTTTATTATTTATTTCATAAATTTTAATGCATATTAAGTTATATTACAATCACAAATTAATAAAAATTATTTTGTTGTTTCTAAACCATTAAAATTTGTAGTTTTATTTAATTAACCCGCTACAATTTGAATTTGACGGTTCACATATAAATGCACAAAAATATTCCCGCCAAATTTATTTTTGACATTTGCACACACATACATAAGCACAGTTTTACTATATCGAGTTTCGTCAGATTCGACTTATCGCGACACGTTTCATACGAAATCTTATTCTAAGTCGAAAGAAAAACTATGTAAAAGTCGAAACTAAATATAAGTTTTTACTTCGATATTTGACGAAAAAGTCGAATTTTGTTATACTTGGGTTAATAGACCTTTTTTGAGCACAAATATACATGTGACTAACTTCACAACTAAAATTTCTTGAGCGGATCAAAAAATATCCAAACGTATGAACCCCCGGTAAAAGATTTGTTTATTGTGCCATTTTACATTGGTACTCTCGCGTCAATTTCGCTTTTTCGTGCGGCAGAGTTTTTTTTCATATTTGTCTATGTGTGTGTGGAAAATATTTCATTATCAATGAATACTTGGTCGAGCGAACATCATATAACCAAATGAAGAAAAAAAAATTTTAGCACGATTTTGTTTTCATTTTTACAGGAACATGTATATTTTTTATATAATATTATTTAATATATTATATATGTAGTTATATATTTTTAGAAACGTCATCAATATATGTATAATATTTTATTATTAATTAAAAAATATTATAATAAATCAATGAATTCCATTACAATAATAAATAAATAAATTACAATTTATATAAATTAATATAAAAATAAATTACAATTTATCAAACTAACATAGAAAAATTATATTTTTTACGAATCAATATATTTTATATTTATTTTCTGTAAAAAAAATCGTCATCTGTAATAAATTTCCTCATCTGTAAAACAAACATCGTCATACATAACCATATTTTTCTATTTCATCTGCACTCTTCAAAATGCAAAATGAAAATGTTGAGTCGAAAACAAAAAAAAATTTTGAACCTCATAAAATATTTTTATTGCTTTTTGTATGGATTAGTGCGAAACTCACAAGAGTGCAAAATAATTTTTGTCGAAAGTTGTGCGTCGAGAATTCCCCATTCCAAAATAAGTATATAGACAAAAGAAGTAAGAGACGAGGAAAAACCCGGTTTGAGTCACACGCAAGAGTGCCAGTGTAAAATGGCACAATGATAATTTCGATTCGCGTTTTATGTATTGTATACAATGTATTGTATGGTAAAAATATTTGTTTATATTTTCAAATATAATATTTTTATAAAAATAAAACGTTTAATTTCGAAAATTTTATTTCATTTTTAATTCTTTTTATTATTGGTCTGTACTGTGTCAACAATCTGACTCCATCGGTTTCGAACACAAATCAGCTCTTCATACTGTTGAAAAAAAAATACTCTACACCGTGGAGCCATCGTTGTATCAGTACCCAGAACGTGACCGAGCCAGCATACTCACTGTCCTTTGATTTCATGCACGATATCAGGAATTCACATTAAATTCCTCGTGATCTCGTGATTGAAAGAAACTCGCTGACAATGACATCAATGTCGCGTTTGGGACCATGATGAGAATCAATGTTAGTATCCCTATTTCGTCCTCATCCGTCAAGGTCCAACTCTCATATCCATATATAACAACGGGTCTGATGAATACTCTGTACAATTTTTAGCTTATCCGCATTTGCAGGATATTTTGATTTCAGATATTGACGAAGAGCATATAAACCCCGATTCCCAGCGACAAGGTAAACCTTGATATCCTCTCCTACACTATTATCGTGGAGAGATTCAAGATACTGTTACGATTTCGCCGAGTGGTTATTCTAACAATTATTTATCCGGTTCGATCACTGTATTGTGAATATTAAACTCGCAAAGATTAAATTTCAATTAAATTTATTTCTCACCAAAATTACACAAATAATTCACAAATATTTATTTTAACTATTAATTTACACAATAATTATCATTACTATTATTTTTACACTTTACTTTCACTTTTTATCACTTCCCGATATTAACACTTCGAAATTCAAAATTGAACTGTTCCGTAACCCAAATGTCTACACGTATTTATACGACGCAAATACTTGTAGAACATTCCATTATTTTTCATGTCTACACTTCGCAAATATTCGTTTCGTCGTATTTTGTTCGCTCCGCCTATTTCATTATTTATTTTTATTTTGTTCGTATGTGTAAACATTTGGTTACAGGGTAACACCTACTGCTATAATTTATAACTCTTTTTAGTTATCACTGGTGACAGCTGTGATTCGCCACACTACCCTCCGCCCAAACCTGTTCGTCCCGAACAGGATCCAGACCTCTTCCTCTATAGAACGCCAGTCGTTCCAGGTGTAAAAAATTGGGTTTTCCTCGTACTCCTCTTTGGATCCTATATATCACATCATTTATTCTTGTTATGACCTTGTACAGTCTCTCCCATCCAGTGGCCCTATTCTGGTTTTCCCTGGGAATTGGGAATTGGGAAAAAAAAATTCCCAATTCCCAACTATAATAATTCCCAATATTTTATTCCCCAATTCCCAAAAGTGTATTCTGGCGTGCTGGGAATTATTTCCCCTCTGTGAAACAAATAGTTTTAAATGTTCGCCACTAGAGTACCTTTTTAATGGTTTTTTTCATGGTGCGCTATGTTTTTATATTTGAATATGATTTAAATATTGACGGATGAATAACAAATTTAAAAAAATAATAGGTGTTTTCGCTTTTGAAAAACAATTAAAAATTTTTTAGGGTCGGAATTATTTTCTACATTCTTTATTTATTATGATTATAAGTATTTATGAATGAGCTAATTTTTTTATATTTTAGGGCAGATAAGACCAAATTTAAAAAAAAATATTATTTATTATAGTGTTTTTGCCTATAATAAATAATAAAAAAAATTTAAATTTATACTCATGTATTATGATTATGAGTATTTTACCATAAGAAATATGAATTCCCAACAATTTTAATAGGGAAAAATAAACGTCAAAACTGTTATAATTGGGAATTATTTTTTCCAAACAAAATATTTTTCCCAATAGCCAGAATACACTTTTGGAAAAAATAATTCCCAACTGTTATAAAAACGTCAAAAATTCCCAATTCCCAATTCCCTGGGAAAACCAGAATAGGGCCACAGGTTGTAATTTTTGCGATAACCCTATCTTACGTTGTGGGTTGTGAAGCCATACTAATTGACCCTCGTTAAATCCTTTGTTGTTGGCTCGTACATCATACCGAGCCTTTGTTTTATCACTTGACAATTTGATTTTCTCTCTGACAAATCCGTGTATGTTGTTGATCTCCACTTTCAAGTTGTCCACATATGCTTGTCCACATTTAGCTGATGATGGAACTGCTCCGAATTTGAGATCGCCTGGCAGTCTTAAATTGTTGCCGAAAAGTATTGTCGCTGGTGTTACTCCTGTTGTGTAATGCACCGCCGATCGATAAGCCATTAAGAACAATGGAATACCTTGATCCCAATTCCGCTGGTTTTTATCCACTGTTTTGGCTATAAACTCCTCCAACGTGGCATTGAAACGCTACACCATGCCATCAGACTGTGGGTGGAAAGGTGTTGTCCGCGTTTTATTAATTCCCAGTAACTGGCACATCTACAACCGATTCAAAATTCCACCCTTGGTCGGAATGCAGTTCCATTGGTACCCCATAACGGGTTATCCAATTGTATACCACTGCATTGGCGATTGTGGTTGTTTCCTGATTTGAAATCGGTTATACCTCTGGCCACTTACTGAAGTAGTCCATTACTACCAAAACATATTTGTTGCCACTATCGCTGGTTGGAAATGGTCCTGCAACATCTATGGCAATCCTTTCAAATGGTGCTCCCACATTATATTGTTGCTTCGCTCCACGGCTCTTCTTTGCCGGTCCTTTCACTGCCATACATTGGTCACACTTTTGACACCATTCAGCCACTGCCTGTCTACATCCTGCCCAGTAGAATCTTTCACGTACCTTGGCTAACGTTTTGTTGATTCCTAGGTGACCTCCGCTTGTTCCTCCGTGGTATTCCTCCAATATTTCCACCATCCTGATCTTCGGTACCACCACTAGCGATTGCTTTGTTTTGCCATCGGACCTTTCCCATGTTCGTTTTAAGCATCCGTCTTCCATGGTTAAACTATCCCATTGGGCCCAGTAAGCCTTGATAGCTGGGCCTTTATCTGCAATATCGCTCCATGTGAGACGACGTTCTTCCTCGATGAATTTGATAATCACTGCCAAATCTAAATCCTCTCGTTGCTCTTTGGAGATAACATCGTTGGTCCATTCATCAGTTGGCAACACTTTCATTAGTCTGATGTCGTCGATGTTTTCTTTGCTTTCCACCCGACCACAATGTTTACAATCCACTCTACATGGCCGTCTTGACAACGCATCCGCATTTCCATGAGCGCTTCCTTTCCTATGTTCGATTTCGTAATATAACTCCCCAATCGCTCAATCCACCTTGCTACTTGTCCTTCGGGATTTTTAATCTGAAGTAGCCATGTCAAGGCGCCATGATTCGTTCTTAATGAAAATGATTGGCCATAGAGGTATTTCCTGAAATGTTCCACACATTTCACTATGGCCAACAATTCTCTTCTTGTTACACAGTAGTTCCGTTCCGGCTTCGATAAGATCTTTGAATAATATGCGATGACACGTTCTTGTCCATCGATTTCCTGTGACAACACACCTCCCAAGCCATAATAGCTTGCATCCGTATCCAAAATAAAACGTTTATTCGGAACCGGATACGAAAGCAATGCTGCTGTACATAATCGCTGCTTCAGTTCATTGAACGCTTTCTCGTGTTCATCACTCCATTGGAACGGCTTATTCTTCTGTGTCAGCTCGTGTAAACTCCTTGCGATGTTGGCAAATCCTGGCACAAATCGTCGATAATATGTGCATAGTCCGATGAAACTCCTAAGTTCATGTAAATTCTGCGGTCTTGGCCAATCCTTTACGGCGGAGATCTTGTCTTCATCTGTATGAATACCGCTAGTTGTTATTTGATATTTGACTTCATCCCGGAACAATACACATTTCTTCGAACTTAACTTCAATCCAGCTGATTGGATTCTTTCGAATACTTCCTCTAGATTTCGTAGATGCTCGTTGAAGTCCTTTCCCATAACGATGATGTCGTCCAATTATATCAGGCATGTTTTCCAGTGGAGTCCTTTAAGTACGCATTAGCCGTTCGAAAGTCGCAAGGGCGTTACAAAGTTCCTCCGTTATTTTTCGTTGCCTTTGATCCTTGGCTTTTACACACGGATTCGCCTCCTCGCATTTTATAACCGTGGATACTTTCTCACCTCGGCCGATGATAGTTCCCTTTTTGATTGTTTTTGTCACATCCGATAAATTAAGAGCCCGTATCGGTACTCTAAAGTCACAATCCGGTTTAACCGGATTTAGAACTTAATGTCGAAAACTGTTGTTTCCGATTCGTATTGTCACCTCCTTCTTTCCTTTAATAGCAGCGTTGTCGCCTGTCGCCGTTTGTAACTTGAACCCTTCCATTGGTCGAACTCCATCCGTGATAAAATCTGGCTGCACAATCGTTCTCGTTGCTCCAGTGTCCAACGTTATCATACTGGATCGTCCCTCTACTTCGCCTCTCACCATCAAGCTATCACCACCTTTTGCCAATCTGGAAATGGGGATGAAGGTTATGGAGCATTTGGTTGTGGGAGTCAGCTTTGCTCCTCAAAACTGACTCTTACTCGTTTAACACCTTTGTTGTAGTTTGGCGTTCCTCTTCGGCTGCTGCTTTTCTTTCCTCCGGTGGCCTTCGGTACATCGGCGATAGTGTTCTCGCCCGTTTGCTCCTTATCTCCCAGCATTCCCTTGAGATGTGTCCTATTTTATCACAAGCCCAACATCTGATTTGACTAGTTCCATCCCGGAATCTTGTTGTCCGCCAGTTATCTGCTGGTTTGATGTTATTGCCCTGTTTGTGACTGATTGCTGGTTCCACTTCCACACGACGTACCTTGACTGCTGGTTTAAGGATGTTGTTTGCAGTCTCGTTGGTTACTGCACACGCGATGGTTTCCGCAAACATTGCTTTTGGAGACAATACAACTGCACGTCTCGTATCCGGATCCCGTATACCATCGGAGAAAGCATCGATCTTGATACGCTCTGTGTATTCTCCTGCCATGTTGTATTGGGCGAGGGGCACTAACCGCTCTATATCAGCCGCATACTCCTGGAGTGTCTCTTCAACCCGTTGACATCGTCCTTTCAACTCCATACGATGTAGCTCCCGTCGGTGGTCACCTCCGTATTTGCGCTCCAGAGCCAACATGATTTTGCCGTAATCCTCCCGTTCGTATTCCGGGACGTTCCGCAGCACTTCCTTTTGCCACAATCAATGCTGCCACTCGATCCTCCTCACACCAACCATTCCTTGTGGCCGCCATTTCAAACTGGAGTTTGAAGATGTTGAATGGTGTGGTTCCATCGAACATTGGCGGCAGCAATTTTATCGAGCTGGTTGCTCGGGCAATTTAAGCGCTGCCGTTGGTTTTTAGATCCATTAGCTCCTTTTCAAGTTTCTGGAATCGTTGATCGGTCACCTCGATTTGTTGATCTAATTTGTGATCCATTTCCATTTTGATGCTGTCGACTTTTGTGTTGAACGTAACGGAAAGCTCTCGAACCTTCTCGTTGACAAATTTTTCTTGTTGTTCCAACCGTTCGATGATGCTCTCTTGACCGGTTCTCATGACCTCCTGTTCCGCCAACAATCTTTCCTGATCGGCTTGCATCTGCGCTTTTAGGTCGCTCTTCAATTGATCTTGGCCGCTTGTTATTTTTCCCTCGAGGCCGGCGATCATTTGCTCTTGAACGGAAACCATTTCAGTTTTAAGTCCTCCAATCATATGTTACGTTTGTAACTGCATTTGCTGAATAACTCAATAATTGTCCCATATCAAACCCTCCTGTTGTTGTGGGAGTGGTTTCCATTACGACGACACTCTCGTCTTCCGCTCTGGTCGTTGATTCTGTAGATACTTCAACCGCTTGTGCCTCGGTTGAATCCGGTGCCCCAAAATTAAACTCATGTTGATCTGGGTCATAGTACGATGAGCATTCAATACGAGCAGACGTATTTCTCGAGCACTATAGTTAAATATGTAATTATAATTAAATTTATAAAGTCGTCATTCTGATTCAAATTTCACAAGAAAGAAAACCAAGAAAAGAAACAAACCTAAGCAAGAGAAAAGCTGAATCATCACCAGAAATTGAGCCAATTCAAACCCATATCAAAAGCGCCAATGCAATTACTGCCCAAAAAGTGCGTGACCCAGAAAAAAGGAAACAGGTTCCACCCCCGATCAACATTCTAGGCATAGCAAATCACAGCAGTATTCAGAAACTGATGAAAGAAGTAGTAAGAAATGACTACAAACTAATATCACTCAGTAATAACATCTGGAAAATAAACACAACAGAGGCCGAAGAGTACAAAGCTCTAGCCAACAAATTAAATGCTGATGGTCACCAGTGGTATACCTACGAAGATAAAAACGATCGATCAATTAAAGTAATGGCAAGAGGTCTCCATCCAACTTGTTCAAAAGATGAAATTATTGAGGACCTGCAAAACAAAGGTCTTAAAATAATCGATGCAGTCAACATTATCAGAAAAGAGAGACGAGAAAACAGAGACGGGAATGCTGAAATCACGAGAAGAGGTCTCCCACTTTGCATGCTAACATTCGACAACAAAGAACAAATAGAAAATATTTATAATATTAAGGCTATCCTCAACCTCAGGGTTAAAATAGAAACACCGAGAAAGGTCACTCGACTAATACCTCAATGTAAAAACTGCCAAGATTATAATCATACACAAAAGTACTGTCACCGTGAACCAAGGTGTGTTAAATGTGCAGGAAACGAGTGCACAGTTCCCCGAAATACAGCACTGAAATGTATCAATTGTAAAGGCCAGCATCCAGCAAACTACAGAGGGTGTGAAGTTGCAGTAGAACTACAAAAAATGAGAGATAAATCACGCAAACCAGATGTATTAAGAAATATACAACCTATAAAAAAAACCACGGAACCAAAACCGCCAATTCCTAACATGCAAAGAGAGCGAGCAATCGAAAACGTTACTTATGCACAGATAGTCCAGCAGACAGAGCAGAAACTGTCTAAAGTGGAGCTCGTTCTACAGGATATACTGAAAAACATAGAGAACATCAACGAAAGACTTACTATACGCAGGAACGAAGTCTGCAAAAAACACTAGAAGAAATGAAATCACAAACTAATTTCAATAAAAGAGTAGACGGAACCCTTGATCGAGTGATTGACAATATAAATTATATAAAATCAAATTATAAACAAAAGAAATGAATAAAACATTACGCATTGTAACCTGGAATGCAAATGGGCTATTGCACCACATACAAGAACTAGATATATTCTTAAACATACATAATATAGATATATGTCTTATATCAGAAACCCACTTCACCAAAACTTCATTTTGTAAAATAAAAGGATATAACTGCTACCATGCATTACATCCAGAGAACAAAGCTAGAGGTGAATCAGCTATCCTCATAAAAGATCATATAAAACATAACGAAGAACTTAAAGTCGAAAAGTTCTCCATGCAAGTCACAAAAATCAAAAAACAATTAAACAATACAAAAACCTGCAGTATCTCAGCAATATATTGCCCCCTTAGATACAATCTCAAACAAATAGGGTATACTGAACACTAGGAAGTGTCTTTTTAATTGGAGGTGATTATAACGCAAAAAATACCTATTGGGGATCACGGCTAACGTCTGTTAAAGGAAAAGAACTATTTGCAGCAGGCAAACAGCTAAAACAACTTATTGGCCTACGGATATCAGCAAGACTCCAGATCTTATAGACTTCTTTATTACAAGAGGGATTTCAGATAATTATATCCATATAGAGAATAGTGAAAGTCTTTCATCAGATCATTCACCAGTTATTATGATACTTAGCCAAACAATCATTATGAAACAGAGCAATGCGAAATTAACAAACTACAAAACTAATTGGGACTTCTTCCAAACACAGCTAACAAAAAGAATAAGTCTGCAGAACCCAATACAGGGACCAGTCCAAATAGAAGACGAACTAGATAAGCTCATCCATGATATCCAAAGTGCTGCGTGGGAAAGTACTCCAAATTATAGTCAGGAAATGATGCGCAAAGTTAACTATCCAGAAGAAGTAAGAGAACTTCTTAAAAATAAAAGAAAAGCACGAAAGAATTGGCAAAAATATCGAAATCCGGCAAATAAGAAGGTATTTAACCATTTGTGTAACAAATTAAAATACCTATTAAAAGACATTAAAAATCAATCAGTAAATAAATATCTTACCACTCTAACTGGGCAAAAAGGTACTGATTATTCATTATGGAAAGCAACTAAAAACCCTAAAAGGCCCAAACTGATGAAGGTTCCTCCAATTAAAAATAAAGAAAATTGGGCTCGAAATGCTAAACAAAAAGCAGATTTGTTTGCCAATCACCTTGAAAAAACATTCCAGCCTTACCCCAAACAAACAGAAGAGGAAAATATTACTTCAATATATAAACAGGATGAAATAAAAATTACACCTGTAACAGTGAAAGAAATTAATTGGGAAATCAAGAATAATCTGAATGCGCATAAGGCTCCAGGGTATGATCTTATAACGGGTCAGATAGTAAAAGCGTTACCACAGAAAGAAACTAGTGCATATAATTAATGCAGCATTTCGACTAAGATATGTACCAAGACAATGTAAAGTTGCAGAAGTAATTATGATACTTAAGCCGAACAAACCTCCGAATGATAAAGCTTCATATAGGCCAATTTCTTTGCTACCAACATTATCGAAACTATTTGAAAAGGTTTTTCTTAAAAGATTAAAACCAATTATCGAAGAAAGGAATCTCATTCCCACACATCAGTTTGGCTTTTGGGAAAACATTCTACGATAGAACAAGTACATCGAATTACTGATGTAATCGAGAAATCACTTGAAAACAAACAAATATGCTCAACCGTATTCCTTGATGTGGCGCAAGCTTTCGACAAAGAATGGCACCAGGGGCTAGAATTCAAACTTCACCGAGATCTTCCGGAGCAATTTTCTCAAATTTTAAAATCATACATCAGAGAGGCACTTCCGAGATATGAGAATGAATACTCTCAATTAAAAAAAATAACAGCAGGAGTACCACAAGGGAGTGTTCTTGGACCAATTCTTTATCTCCTATATACAAGAGATATACCAATTACTGAAGCAACATTGGCCACTTTCGCCGATGACACGGCAATATTTGTAACAGCAAATAACATCAATGACTCCACTAGTAAATTACAGAGGGCTACTAACCTGATATGTAATTGGACAAAGAAATGGCGAATTAAATTAAATGAAGGAAAATCAATCCAAGTGAACTTTACAAATCTAAAAGTTAATCAATAATCATATACCAATTATGATAAACTCGATAGCAGTACCGCATGCAAAAACTGCTAAATATCTCGGCATGACTTTAGATGCTAAACTTGGAAGGAACATATAAAAAAGAAAAGAGATGAACTAAACATAAAATTCAAAAAAATGTATTGGCTCTCCCTAAAGACAATCTGAACTAGCGATCCACAACAAACTTCTGTTATACAAACAAATTCTAAAACCCGTAGGACATATGGCAGCCAACTCTAGGGTTGTGCCAAAAAGTCAAATATACAGCTCAAAATAAGATCCTGCGATGCATCGTTAATGCACCGTGGTACATTCGAAACGACAACCTCCATCGAGATCTAAAGATCGAGCTTGTCGTGGATGAGATTAATTATCATGCAACAAAACATCTACAACGTCTGCACCAGCATGAAAATCTGGATATACGCTGTATGCTTACTACCATTCCAACAAGAAGACTGCAAAGAACCAAACCGCTGGACTTATCGCGACCGGGAGGTCAGTAGACCTATACTGTGGCGAAAAATCTGAGGAGTTAAACGATACTAGGGATTCATGTGATTATTCCGACAAATTAAAACGTATTATGCAATGTAAATTACTAATGTGGTAGATGGTAGCTGGTAGATTGGCAGTTGGTAGATTCCGTAGACCCAACTCCTTCTTCAAATCTGCCACTTTTATAAGTCCAATAATTTCATCTTGGATATTCATAATCTCACCGCTGTCACCAATTGTTACGATTTCACCGAGTGATTATTCAAATAATTTATCCGGTTCGATCACTGGATTGTGAATATTAAACTCGCAAAGATTAAATTTCAATTAAATTTATTTCCCACCAAAATTACACAAATAATTCACAAATATTTATTTTAACTATTAATTTACACAATAATTATCACTACTATTATTTTAACACTTACTTTCACTTTTTATCACTTCCCTATATTAACACTTCGAAATTCAAAATTGAACTGTTCCGTAACTCAAATGTCTACACGTATTTATACGACGCAAATACTTGTAGAACATTCCATTATTTTTCATCTCTATACTTCGCGAATGTTCTTTTCGTCGTATAATGATCAACGGCCTCGAAGGAAAAATAACAAGCAGCCAAGAAAGTTTAAAGTAGCAAATGCGAGCAGATCAGGAGAGATTGTCAGCGGAACAGGAGGTCATGAGAACCGGACAAGAGAGCATTATCGAACGGTTGGAGCAGCAGGAAAAATGTGTCAACGAAAAATTGCGAGAGCTTTCCGTTACGTTCAACACAAAAGTCGACAGCATCAAAATGGAAATGGATCACAAAATCGACCTACAAATCGAGGTGACCGATCAACAATTCCAGAAACTCGAGAAGGAGTTGATGGATATTAAAACCAACGGCAGTGCTCCAATTGCTCGACCAACCAGCTCAATAAAATTGAAGCTATCAACGTTCGACGGAACCACGCCATTCAACATCTTCAAACTCCAGTTGGAAATGACAGCCATAAGGAATGGTTGGTGTGAGGAGGATCGAGAGCACCACCGCCGATGTACCGAAGGCCACCGAAATAAAGGAAAATACCAGCCGAGGAGAAAAATCTTACTCCCACAACCAAATGCTCCATAACCTTCATCCCCATTTCTAGATTGGCAAAAGGTGATGATAGCTTGAGCCAAGGGATGGAGTCAAGTTACAAACGGCGACAGTGCGGCTATAAAAGGAAAAAAGGAGTTCACAATACGAATCGGGAACAACAGTTTTCGACATGAAGTTCTGGTTGCGGATATTGTAGATGAGGTCATCCTGGGAATGGACTTCATGAAACGAAATGGATTCGTATTGGATGTTGGACGGGGAACCGTCGGGGATGTTGGACGGGGAACAAACGTTTGTAACTGAATAACGGAAAGGAGCGAAACTACCACCACGCTCGGAAACGGTTGTTTGGGGGAAATTGGGTGGAGGTCCTGGAACACAATGGTTGTGGGTTGTGGAAGCCAACAGTGACGAGATACAAACCAAAGAAATAACCATTATGGAAAAGCTTTGGTTAAACCGGATTCAAAAACAATCAAAAATGGAACAATCGTCGGCCGAAATGAGGAAGTATCCACGCTTATAAAATGCGAGGAGACGAATCCGTGTGTAAAAGCCAAGGATCAAAGGCAACGAAAAATAACGGAGGAAGTAACACAGAAATGGACGGAACAATTAACATCTGAAGAAAAACAAGCAGCAAAGAAGTTGCTCCAGAAATACATGTCCAGAACAAACATGGTTAAACACCGGATCGACACAGAAACATCAACACCAATTCGATAAGCGCCAAGAAGGTTGCCATTGGCTAAGCAAGGAGAGGTGGATAAGATGATAACTGATATGCAAACATCGGGAGTAATTGAGCAGTCAACGAGTCCATGGAGTTCACCAGTAGTATTGGTGGAAAAGAAGGATGGAAGCATGAGATTCTGCGTGAATTATCGGAAGCTCAACACATTTATCAAAAAGGATAGTTACCCGTTACCAAGGATTGACGACACACTGGATTCATTGGCAGGAGCAAGGATGTTTTCAACATTGGATCTACAGAGCGGCTATTGGCAAGTGGAGGTCACAGACGAAGATAAGGAAAAAACAGCGTTCAGTGTGGGCAATGGATTATGGCAATTCAATTTCATGCCATTTGGGCTTTGTAACGGCCTTGCGACTTTCGAACGGCTAATGGAACGCGTACTTAAAGGACTCCACTGGTAAACATGCCTGGTTTATTTGGATGACATCATCGTTATGGGAAAGGACTTCAACAAGCATCTACGAAATCTAGAGGAAGTATTCGAAAGAATCCAATCGGCTGGATTGAAGTTAAGTTCGAAGAAATGTGTATTGTTCCGGGAAAAAATACTGACAACATTTTTTTCACAATGGAAATAAGACTTAACACTGCATTCTCTGCCATAGTGCCATAATTTTGAACTTGTTTGGGTTGATGGTCGGATTTATATCCCTCAATTTAAACACCTTCTTGGTTCAATCTTCGGCAGGTTAGTTTTAATTTAATTTATAAAAAATGATAGATGAATGGAAAAAATGGGGTTTTTATTTGATACAAATTTTAATGTATGTTCGAGTCGAACGCTTATTTTGGAATGACCAAACTCGTTTTATACGTAGGTCAACCAAATATTAAATACTATAAATAAATAGCTAAATGATATGGCTATTGTCAGGTAAATGTCACTGGCGACAGTTGATGTATATATATATATATTTTAATTAATGCCATCGACTTATACTACCAGAGCAAAGGTGAACTATTATATGGTTAGTGGGAAACATAATTTAGTTGATTAAATTTTACTCCGGATTTTCTGAACATCCCGGCCACCTTGAACGTCGTAAGGTTCAACTGGAAGTAAGGCTAATTTGTGGATTGGTCGAACAAATTCTCCACCTGCAGTTTTAATGGTAACCACTCGAATTGATCCATCATTTCCAAGAAGAAGGTTTACTATTCGGCCTACGGTGTATTGATTGGTGATATCTTCCTTGATGAGAACAAAGCCGTCGATATTCAGGTTAGGTTGTTTTGTCGGCCAAATGGATCGAGGCTGAAGCGAAGTTAAGTACCATCTTTTCCAAAAATGCTGTTACCATCTTTTCCAAAGATGCTGAGTGCGCTTTTGTACTAGCTGCCATCGAGATAAACGGCTGGTTGAAGTATTACTTAATTCCGGTTCGGGTATTATGGTTGATTGATGCCCAATCCAAAAATGGGATGGTGTCAATATATCCAGTTGATCTGCTGACAGTTAACACATTGGTCGTGCATTGGGGATGCCCTCAATTTGAGTCAGAAGTGTTTGAAGTTCTTCATAGGTTAAGGTGTGCTCGCCAATGACTCGACAAAGTTGGGTTTGCGCCGATTTGACTGCCGCCTCCCAAAGTGAGGGGAATTTGGAGGGATGAAATTCCAGTTGATTTTAAATTCTCTAAAAATAAACGAAGACATTAAATGTATGTTTTGTTGAAAGAATTCGTTCACGTAATTGGTTTTTGGCCCCTTAAAGTTGGAAGCGTTATCGAAGAAAATTTCACTACATACTCCTCTTCGTGCCATGAACCTTTTGAGTGCTCCCAGAAAGGAGACGGTGGTTAAATTATGTACCAATTCAATATGGATGGCATTGATCGATAAACACACAAATATACAAATATATGTTTTATATGCTCGTTAGCCTCTTCCTCGAACAGCATACGCCTTTATTGGACCCGCAAAATCTAATCCTACTCTTTGAAAAGGTCTTGCAATCTGAACACGTTCGGCTGGTAGTTCGCCCATTTGTTGCGTCAAAAGTTTCTGCTGTCGCTTGACGCAATCTATGCAGTGATGAATGATGGATTTAACCAGCTTGGAAGCCCCAATGATCCAGTATTGTGTGCGCAAAAGGCAGATTAAATGTGATTGGCCGCAGTGTAAGTATCGAATATGTAATTGCCGTACAAGCTTCTGGACGGTCTCAGAATTTCCAGGAAGAATAATCGGATGTTTGGTGAAGTAAGGGGCTGGTGAACTCCCAATTCGGCCTGCAACTCGAAGTAATTTATCTCCAGTTTTGGTATCCATGAACGGAGCAAGATATTTCCGTTGGTAATGGATGGTTATCGGAGATGGTCTTCATCTCAGCTCTGAAATGCTTTGCTTGGATTTTCCAAAAAATTTCATTTCTTGCCTCGAAATATTCGTCACGCTGAAGTCTACCAAGAATTTGAGTGCCATGTCGTTTGGATCGACAGTTTTTGATGAAACGTTGAATAAAGGCGAGTACCATGCATATTTTGCCGAACTCGGAATACCGTTCACACAGTTCATCAATTAAATTGGTATCAGGTACCGTAATGGTTAACGTCTGCAGATATCGGTTTCATCTTTCTAATGTGGTGAGCGGTGATGTTTGCTTAAATGTCGGCCAGCAGTCTTGAGTCTTCTATAACTGGGCCGGTCCACCACAAATGATGATTTTTCAGTTCCGTTGGTGTTGTCCCCTCGTGGCACAATCTGCCGGATTCGTTTTAGTTGGGACGTGCTGCCATTTATGCCTATGGGTAACTGAATCTGAATTTGGCTGGTTCTGTTATTGATAAAACATTCCCATTGTCTGGGTGGGACTGACAATCAATCAAAGACAATGGTTGAATCTGTCCAAGCATAAAGATTTTTGGCCGGTATTTTAAAAGTTTGTGCTATTGGAATGAGTAACTTGGTTAGTAACTCGGCTCCACAGAGCTCTAGTCGAAGTAGCGTGAGCGATTTTATTAGTGCCACTTTGGTTTTTGCCGTTACAAGCGAAGTGCTTATCTGATTAGTGCTATCGATGGTTCAGATATATATCGATGCGGCAAAAGCCTGCTCACTGGCATCGCAAAATCCGTGTAGTGTCGTCTCGTTTTCGGTGGATTGAAGCCATAGTGGAACCAATAGATTCTTCAGCTGAGAAAAACCTTCACGCAATTGGAGCCATTGGTTTTGTGCTTCAGTCTGTATATCTTCATCCCAACCTATATTTATAAGCCACAATCGTTGATAATTTTTATTCGAATTACAGATGGAGCTAAGAAACCCAACGGATCAAATATTCGACTGGCTTCGGAGAGAATATTGCGACGTGTCCGTGCTGGTTCATCAGGCAGGTTGACTTTGAATAGAATTCGATCGGTTTCAGAGTTCCATCTTAGTCCTAGAATCTTCTGAGTTTCTTGATGTTCGGTAAAATCCATAGTTACCTGTGTGGCTGATTGGTCTTCCAGTAAATCTTTGGAATTTGATGCCCATTTTCGAAAGTGTAAATTTGCGCTCGCTAGAATTTCTCTTTCAGTATGATTGCCTCGGAGAGAGAATTGGCATCTGTCATAAGGTCATCGATATACATATATTCCGCAATAGCATCTGACGCTATTGGAAACCTTGATTTGTTGTCGAGTGATAGTTGCTGCAAAACTCGAGCTGCCAGATACGGTGATAATGATAAACCGTATGTGACGGTTTTCAATTTATAGTGGCGGATCGCTTCGTCGGGATTTAAACGCCAAAGGATTAATTGATATTTACGATCTTCCTCATGAATCCAGATCTGGCGGTACATCTTCTCGACATCGGCGCAGAAAACGAATTGATGCACTCGGAACATGAGAAGAATATTATATAAACTATGTCAATTTTGCTAGCTTCATTAAACCGTGGGTCGGCCAACTGTATCTTTTTGAATATGGTTTCATTTGGTGACAAAGATATAGATTGGTTGGCGACGGATGTGATTTTGACTGGAATGAAGACGTTCAAGCTTGAAATCTGACTTAAAATGAGGTGCAACTTGCAAAGTTACAACACCTTTGGTATGTCCAGCTCTGATTTGTCCGAGTCCCTGAACAACGATCTTAGTATGTCTACGTTTTAACGCCATACGTTGCGCGCATGGTTCGGAGATAAATGAAGTTTCTAATCCCGTGTCGAGTAAAACCTTACAGGATTGATAATGTCTGTACGTATAAATCCTTACGTGGTGCCGTAGGTAAAATGGTCTTTCTGCTGATTGAACAACCTTCAGTCGGTAACATGTTGGTGGCGCAAGTGGCACAACTGGAGATAGATAGGTTAGGTTCGATCCAGACTGGTTTTTCTTGGTGTCCAAATGGAGAAGTAAATTGTGGCGCTTTGGACAATGATGATACTTCTTATGGCTTTTGCAACGCGCAACCATGTGGGAGTCGCTCAAATTATTAAAACAGCGGTTTTGCGATTTCATTAAATTGCGCCGTTCTTCTACTGGTAATTCCTTGAACTTACCGCATTGAAATAGTAAATGATCGTTACATTTACAAACTGGGCATGAAAATGAGCTGGAGATGAATGATTTTACCAATTTTTGATAAGACGGTAGACTTGGTTGGGTTTACAACGGTTTGATACGCCCATCTGGGTGTCGTTCTCGCAATGCATCTGCTCGTGACCGGAGAAATTTCAAAAGTTCGTCAAATGTAGGAAACTCGTTATCGGTGGTCTGTCTAGCCCATTGGTTCTTGGTTTCGTCATCGAGCTTTTCCTTCATTAAATCAATAAGCCAAGGATCTCGGGCTTCTGCGTTTGGTCCCATGAACTTGAGTCCTCGTGAAACTTCGTCCGCAACCAACATTTATTTTTGAATATTATCCGCTGTAGGTGTACGGATTCTCGCTTGACCAGTAAATTTGGTGATAAAATTGTTCACGATGATTTTTTTCCGATCGTATGTTTCCTTTAATCGATTCAAGGCATCGAAATAATTAGCATCGGTAATCGTGCAGTGTTTCACAAGATTTGCTGCTTCGCCCTTGAGATAACCCTTGAGATATTGAAACTTCTTGGCAGGGTTCAGCATTGAATTATTGTGAATACTCGACAGGAATAACGTAGGTATATTAATACGCGGTAATTTGACATCTCCACATGCAGATCGGCTAACGTCTAATTGGCCACTTTCGTTAATCGCGATTGTATTATTCCCTAAATCTAAACCAATGTTTGAGTTTATGGTCAGATTTATGTCCCTCAATTTAAACACCTTCTTGGTTCAATCTTCGGCAGGTTAATTTTATTTTAATTTATAAAAAATGATAGATGAATGGAAAAAAATGAGGTTTATATTTGATACAAATTTTAATGTCTTCGAGTCGAACGCTTATTTTGGAATGACCAAACTCGTTTTATACGTAGGTCAACCAAATATTAAATACTATAAATAAACACCCAAACATTGGTGCCAAAACCCGGGAAGTATTAATTATTTATATATTTTTTTGTGGCAATTTATTGCGTCGATCGATAGAGGTTAATATTATTACTGACTGTACCGAATATTAATTGCCACGTTGCCGAGTGTGGTTAAACCAATAGTGCCGCGATTTTGTGCTAAGTGTATCAACCTCTAGTGTGAAAAAGTTAGTTGCGGACGGTACCAAACGTTATTTTTTTCAATTAAGTGCAACAATGTTTGGGTTGATGATCGGATTTATGTTCCTCAATTTAAACATGAAAATCATTTTTGAAACCAGCAGAATTTGTCCATGAATATTTATAGAATATTGTCACGAATCACAGATGTCACCTGTGATAACTAAAAAGATTTAAATTATAGCAGTAGGGGTTACCCTGTAACCAAATGTTTACACATACGAACAGAATAAAAATAAATAATTGTTACGATTTCGCCGAGTGATTATTCTAACAATTTATCCGGTTCGATCACTGTATTGTGAATATTAAACTCGCAAAGATTAATTTTTACAATAAATTTATTTTCCAGTAAATTCCACAAATATTTCACAAATAATTTTCACAACACTAATTTTACACAATAATTATCACAATTACTTTAACACCTCACTCACTTTCACTTTTTATCACTTCCCGATATTAACACTTCGAAATTCAAAATTGAACTGTCTCGTAACTCAAATGTCTACACCTATTTATACGACGCAAATACTTGTAGAACATTCCATTATTTTTCTTCTCTACACTTCGCGAATGTTCTCTTCTTCGTATTTTGTTTGCTCCGCCTATTTCATTATTTGTTTTTATTCTGTTCGTATGTGTAAACATTTGGTTACAGGGTAACTCTTACTGCTATAATTTATAACTCTTTATAGTTATCACTGGTGACAGCTGTGATTCGTCACACTACCCTACAACCAAACCTGTTTGTCCCGAACAGGATCCAGACCTCTTCCTCTATAGAACGCCAGTCGTTCCAACCTTGGTGGTGGTGTACCAAGGTGTACAACCTTAGGTTTTCTTCGTACTCCTCTTTGTATCCTATAGATCACATCATTTATTCTTGTTATGACCTTGTACGGTCCCTCCCATCCAGGTTGTAATTTCTGCGATAACCCTTTCTTACGTTGTGGGTTGTGAAGCCATACCAATTGACCTTCGTCAAATCCTTTATTGTTTGCTCGTACATCATACCGAGTCTTTGTTTTATCACTTGACAATTTGATTTTCTCTCTGACAAGAATTTGAGATCGCCTGGTAGTCTTAAATTGTTGCCAAAAAGTATTGTCGCTGGTGTTACTCCTGTTGTGTTATGCACCGCCGATCGATAAGCCATTAAGAACAATGGAATACCTTGATCCCAATTCCGGATTCTTGATCCTTAACTCCTCCAATGTGGTATTGAAACGTTCCACCATGCCATCAGACTGTGGGTGGAAAGGTGTTGTCCGCGTTTTATTAATTCCCAGTAACTGGCACATCTACAACCGATTCAAAATTCCACCCTTGGTCGGAATGCAGTTCCATTGGTACCCCATAACGGTTTATCCAATTGTATACCACTGCATTGGCGATTGTGGTTGTTTCCTGATTTGGAATCGGTTATACCTCTGATCACTTACTGAAGTAGTCCATTACTACCAAAACATATTTGTTGCCACTTTCGCTGGTTGGAAATGGTCCTGCAACATCTATGGCAATCCTTTCAAATGGTGCTCCCACATTATATTGTTGCTTCGCTCCACGGCTCTTCTTTGCCGGTCCTTTCACTGCCATACATTGGTCACACTTTTGACACCATTCAGCCACTGCCTGTCTACATCCTGCCCAGTAGAATCTTTCACGTACCTTGGCTAACGTTTTGTTGATTCCTAGGTGACCTCCACTTGTTCCTCCGTGGTATTCCTCCAATATTTCCACCATCCTGATCTTCGGTACCACCACTAGCGATTGCTTTGTTTTGCCATCGCACCTTTCCCATGTTCGTTTTAAGCATCCGTCTTCCATGGTTAAACTATCCCATTGGGCCCAGTAAGCCTTGATAGCTGGGCCTTTATCTGCAATATCGCTCCATGTGGGACGACGTTCTTCCTCCATGAATTTGATAATCACTGCCAAATCTGGATCCTTCCGTTGCTCTTTGGAGATAACATCGTTGGTCCATTCATCAGTTGGCAACACTTTCATTAGTCTGATGTCGACGATGTTTTCTTTGCTTTCCACCCGACCACAATGTTTACAATCCACTCTACATGGCCGTCTTGACAACGCATCCACATTTCCATGAGCGCTTCCTTTCCGATGTTCGATTTCGTAATATAACTCCCCAATCGCTCAATCCACCATGCTACTTGTCCTTCGGGATTTTTAATCTGAAGTAGCCATGTCAAGGCGCCATAATTCGTTCTTAATGAAAATGATTGGCCATAGAGGTATTTCCTGAAATGTTCCACACATTTCACTATGGCCAACAATTCTCTTCTTGTTACACAGTAGTTCCGTTCCGGCATAATATGCTATGACACGTTCTTGTCCATCGATTTCCTGTGACAACACACCTCCCAAGCCATAATTGCTTGCATCCGTATCCAAAATAAAACGTTTATTCGGAACCGGATACGAAAGCAATGGTGCTATGCATAATCGCTGCTTCAGTTCGTTGAACGCTTCCTCGTATTCATCACTCCATTGGAACGGCTTATTCTTCTGTGTCAGCTCGTGTAAACTCCTTGCGATGTTGGCAAATCCTGGCACAAATCGTCAATAATATGTGCATAGTCCGATGAAACTCCTTAGTTCATGTAAATTCTGCGGTCTTGGCCAATCCTTTACGGCGGAGATGTTGTCTTCATCTGTATGAATGCCGCTTGTTGATATTTTGTGTCCCAAGTATTTGACTTCATCCCGGAACAATACACATTTCTTCGGACTTAACTTCAATCCAGCTGATTGGATTCTTTCGAATACTTCCTCTAGATTTCGTAGATGCTCGTTGAAGTCCTTTCCCATAACGATGATGTCATCCAAATATACCAGGCATGTTTTCCAGTGGAGTCCTTTAAGTACGCGTTTCATTAGCCGTTCGAAAGTCGCAGGGGCGTTACAAAGTCCAAATGGCATGACATTGAATTGCCATAATCCATTGTCCACACTGAACGCTCTCTTTTCCTTATCTTCGTCTGCGACCTCCACTTGCCAATAACCGCTCTGCAGATCCAATGTTGAAAACATCCGTGCTCCTACCAATGAATCTAGTGTGTCGTCGATCCTTGGTAACGGGTAACTATCCTTCTTGGTAACTGTGTTGAGCTTCCGATAATCAACGTAGAATCTCATGCTTCCATCCTTCTTTTCCACCAATACTACTGGTGAACTCCATGGACTCGTTGACTGCTCAATTACTCCCGATGTTTGCATATCAGTTACCATCTTATCCACTTCTGCTTGTTTAGCCAATGGCAATCTTCTTGGCGCTTGTCGAATTGGTGTTGATGTTCCTGTGTCGATCCGGTGTTTAACCATGTTTGTTCTGCCATTATCTTCCGGTGCACCACAGAAAATGAACATATATTTTTGAAGCAACTCCTTTGCTGCTTGTTTTTCTTTTGGCGTTAATTGTTCCGTCCATTTCTGTGTTAGTTCCTCCGTTATTTTCCGTTGTCGTTGGTCCTTGGCCTTTACACACGGATTCGCCTCCTCGCATTTTATAATCGTGGATACTTCCTCACCTCGGCCGATGATAGTTCCCTTTTTGATTGTTTTTGTCACATCCGATAAATTAAGAGCCCTTATCGGAACTCAGCCCTTATCGCACAATCGTTCTCGTTGCTCCAGTGTCCAACATTATTATACTGGATCGTCCCTCTACTTCGCCTTTCACCATCAAGCTATCACCACTTTTTGCCAATCTGGAAATGGGGATGAAGGTTATGGAGCATTTGATTGTGGGAGTCAGCTTTTGCTCCTCAAAGCTGACTCTTACTCGTTTAACGCCTTTGTTGTTGTTTGACGTTCCTCCTTGGCTGGTATTCTTCGTTCCTCCGGTGGCCTTCGGTACATCGGCGATGGTGTTCTCGCCCGTTTGCGCCTTATCTCCCAGCATTCCCTTGAGATGTGTCCTATTTTGTCACAAACCCAACATCTGATTTGACTAGTTCCATCACGGAATCTCGTTGTTCGCCAGTTATCTGCTGGTTTGATGTTATTGCCTGTTTGTGACTGATTGCTGGTTCCACTTCCACACGACGTATCTTGACTGCTGATTTGATGATGTTGTTTGCAGTCTCTTTGGTTAGCGCACACACGATGGTTTCCGCAAACGTTGCTTTTGGAGACAATACGACTGCACGTCTCGTATCCGGATCCCGTATACCATCTGTGAAAGCGTCGATCTTGATACGCTCTGTGTATTCTCCAGCCATGTTGTAGTGGGTGAGGTGCACTAATCGCTCTATATCAGCCGCATACTCCTGGAGCGTCTCTCCAACTCCATACGATGTAGCTCCCGTCGGTGGTCACCTCCATATTTGCGCTCCAGAGCCAACATGATTTTGCCGTAATCCTCCCGTTCGTATTCCGGCACTTTTTGTAGGAGCTCCGCAGCACTGCCTTTTAGCGCCACAATTAACGCTGCCACTCAATCCTCCTCAAACCAACCATTTCTTGTGGCCGCCATTTCAAACTGGAGTTTGAAGATGTTGAATTGTGTGGTTCCGTCGAACGTTGGTGGCTTCAACTTTATTGAGCTGGTTGGTCGAGTAACTTGAGCGCTACCGTTAGTTTTGAGATCCATTAGCTCTTGTTCGATCTTCATTATTCGTTGGTCTGCTGCTTCAAATTTTTGATCCATTTTGAGATCGATCTCCATTTTAACTACGCTCAATTTTTTATTGACATCCTCCCTTAAATCTTGTTGAAACTTTTCCAGTTATTCCATTCGTTCTAGAATTTGTTGCTGTCCAATTAACATGTTTTCTTGATTGGCTCGCATCTGCTCCTTAGATCGGCAGATATTTTTCGTTCTTTAATTGATCTTGGCCGGCAGATATTTTTCCTTCGAGGCCGCCGATCATTTGCTGCATTGCGGCCATTAGTTGCCCCATATCGAAACCTCCAGATGTTGTTGGAGTAGTTTCGTTAATGACGACATTCTGATCTTCCGCTCTGGACGTTGATTCTGTTGTCACTTCAACCGCTTGCACCTCGGTTGAATCCGGTGCCCCAAAATTAAATTCATGTTGATCTGGGTCAACATTTTCATCCAACAAAGCTGTACGGAGTCTCAACTGCAACTCGTTTCGGTTGCCCACAGTTGGTAGATTCCGTAGCCCCAACTCCTTCTTCAAATCTGCCACTTTTCAGTTCATTAATTTCATCTTGGATATTCACAATCCCACCGCTGTCACCAATTGTTACGATTTCGCCGAGTGATTATTCAAATAATTTATCCGGTTCGATCACTGGATTATGAATATAAACTCGCAAAGATAAATTTTAATTAAATTTATTTCCCACCAAAATTCCACAATTATTTCTCAAATAATTCACTAATATTTATTTTCACTATTATTTTACACAATATTTATCACCACTATTATTTTAACACTTCACTTTTTATCACTTCCCGATATTAACACTTCGAAATTCAAAATTGAACTGTCTCGTAACTCAAATGTCTACACGTATTTATACGACACAAATACTTGTAGAACATTCCATTATTTTTCTTCTCTACACTTCGCGAATGTTCTTCCGTCGTATTTTGTTCGCTCCGCCTATTTCATTATTTGTTTTTATTTTGTTCGTATGTGTAAACATTTGGTTACAGGGAAATCCCTACTGCTATAATTTTCTTCTTAATTATCACAGGTGACATCTGTGATTCGTGACACTACCCTCCGCCCAAACCTGTTCGTCCCGAACAGGATCCAGACCTCTTCTCTATAGAACGCCAGTCGTTCCAGGTGTACAACCTTGGGTTTCCTCGTACTCCTCTTTGTATCCTATAGATCACATCATTTATTCTTGTTATGACCCTGTACGGTCCCTCCCATCCAGGTCGTAATTTTTGCGATAGCCCTTTCTTACGTTGTGGGTTGTGAAGCCATACCAATTGACCTTCGTCAAATCTTTTATTGTTCGCTCGTACATCATACCTAGCCTTTGTTTTATCACTTGACAATTTGATTTTCTCTCTGACAAATCCGTGTATGTTGTTGATCTCCTCTTTCAAGTTGTCCACATATGCTTGTCCACATTTGGCTGATGATGAAACCGCTCCAAATTTGAGATCACCTGGCAGTCTTAAATTGTTGCCGAAAAGCATTTTCACTGGTGTTACTCCTGTTGTGTTATGCATCGCAGATCGATAGGCCATTAAGAACAATGGAATGCCATGATCCCAATTCCGCTGGTTTTTATCCACTGTTTTGGCTATAAACTCCTCCAATGTGGCATTGTGCTACACCATGCCATCAGACTGTGGGTGGAAAGGTGTTGTCCGCGTTTTATTAATTCCCAGTAACTGGCACATCTCCTGGAAGACAACCGATTCAAAATTCCGCCCTTGGTCGGAATGCAGTTCCATTGGTACCCCATAACGGCTTATCCAATTGTATACCACTGCATTGGCGATTGTGGTTGTTTCCTGATTTGGGATAAGGTATACCTCTGGCCACTTGTCTGAAGAAGTCCATTACTACCAAAACATATTTGTTGCCACTATCGCTGGTTGGAAATGGTCCTGCAACATCTATGGCAATCCTCTCAAATGGTGCTCCCACATTATATTGTTGCTTCGCTCCACGGCTCTTCTTTGCCGGTCCTTTCACGGCCATACATTGGTCACACTTTTGACACCATTCAGCCACTGCCTGTCTACATCCTGCCCAGTAGAATCTTTCACGTACCTTGGCTAACATTTTGTTGATTCCTAGGTGGCCTCCGTTTGTTCCTCCGTGGTATTCCTCCAATATTTCCTCCATCCTGATCCTCGGTACTACTACCAACGATTGCTTTGTCTTGCCATCGAAGCTCTCCCATGTTCGTTTTAAGCATCCGTCTTCCATGGTTAAACTATCCCATTGGACCCAATAAGCCTTGATAGTTGGGCCTTTATCTGCAATATCACTCCATGTGGGACGACGTTCTTCCTCCATGAATTTAATAATCACTGCCAAATCTGGATCCTCTCGTTGCTCTTTGGAGATAACATCCTTGGTCCATTCATTAGCTGGCAACACTTTCATTAGTCTGATATCGACAATGTTTACAATCCACTCTACATGGTCGTCTTGACTACGCATCCACATTTCCATGAGCGCTTCCTTTCCTATGTTCGATTTCGTAGACAAAACTCCCTAATCGCTCAATCCATCGTGCTACTTGTCCTTCGGGATTTTTAAATTGAAGTAGCCATGACAAGGCGCAATGATCCGTTCTTAATAAAAATGATTGGCCATAGAGGTATTTCCGGAAATCTTCCACACATTTCACTATGGCCAACAATTCTCTTCTTGTTACACAGTAGTTCCGTTCTGGCTTCGATAAGATCTTTGAATAATATGCGATGACACGTTCCTATCCATCGATTTCCTGTGACAACACACCTCCCAAGCCATAATTGCTTGCATTCGTATCCAAAATAAAACGTTTATTCGGAACCGGATACGAAAGCAATGGTGCTGTACATAATCGCTGTTTCAGTTCATTGAACGATTCCTCGTGTTCATCACTCCATTGGAACGGCTTATTCTTCTGTGTCAGCTCGTGTAAACTCCTTGCGATGTTGGCAAATCCTGACACAAAACGTCGATAATATGTGCAGAGTCCGATGAAACTCCTTAGTTCATGTAAATTCTGCGGTCTTGGAAATTCCTTTACGGCGGAGATCTTGTCTTCATCTGTATGAATGCCGCTTGTTGTTATTTTGTGTCCCAAATATTTGACTTCATCCCGGAACAATACACATTTCTTCGGACTTAACTTCAATCCAGCTGATTGGATTCTTTCGAATACTTCCTCTAGATTTCGTAGATGTTCATTGAAGTGCTTGCCCATAACAATGATGTCATCCAAATATACCAGGCATGTTTTCCAGTGGAGTCCTTTCAGTACAAGTTCCATTAGCCGTTCGAAAGTCGCAGGAACGTTACAAAGTCCAAATGGCATGACATTGAATTGCCATAATCCATTGCCCACACTGAACGCTGTCTTTTCCTTATCTTCGTCTGCGACCTCCACTTGCCAATAGCCGCTCTGCAAATCCAATGTTGAAAACATCCGTGCTCCTGCCAATGTATCCAGTGTGTCGTCGATCCTTGGTAACGGGTAACTATCCTTTTTGGTAACTGTGTTGAGCTTCCGATAATCAACGTAGAATCTCATGCTTCCATCCTTCTTTTCCACCAATACTACGGGTGAACTCCATGGACTCGTTGACTGCTCAATTACTCCCGATGTTTGCATATCAGTTACCATCTTATCCACTTCTGCTTGCGCCAATGGTAACCTTCTTGGCGCTTGTCGAATTGGTGTTGATGTTCCTGTGTCGATCCGGTGTTTAACCATATTTGTTCTGCCATTATCTTCCGGTGCACCACAGAAAATGAACATATATTTTTGAAGCAACTCCTTTGCTGCTTGTTTTTCTTTTGGCGTTAATTGTTTCGTCCATTTCTGTGTTAGTTCCTCCGTTATTTTCCGTTGTCGTTGGTCCTTGGCCTTTACACACGGATTCGCCTCCTCGCATTTTATAATGGTGGATACTTCCTCACCTCGACCGATGATAGTTCCCTTTTTGATTGTTTTTGTCACATCCGATAAATTAAGAGCCCGTATCGGAACTCTAAAGTCACAATCCGGTTTAACCAAAGCTTTTCCAATGATAATTTCTTTGGTTTGTAGCTCGTCACTGTTGGCTTCCACAACCCACAACCCTTGTGTTCCAGGACCGCCATCCAATTTCCCCCAAACAACCGTTTCCGAGTGTGGTGGTAGCTTAGTCCGATGATCCAATGTTATCCTCCTTACGACTGGCTCCTTCCCGTTGTTCAGTTGCAAAGGCAGTTCGACATTACCGTAGCTCAATGTTCCCCGTCCGACATCCAATACGAATCCATTTCGCTTCATGAAGTTCATTCCCAGGATGACCTCATCCACAATATTCGCAACCAGAACTTCATGTCGAAAACTGTTGTTCCCGATTCGTATTGTAACCTCCTTCTTTCCTTTGATAGCCGCACTGTCGCCTGTCGCCGTTTGTAACTTGAACCCTTTCATAGGCTCAACTCCATCCGTGATAAAACCCGGACGCACAATCGTTCTCGTTGCTCCGGTGTCCAACGTTATTATACTGGATCGTCCCTCTACTTCGCCTTTCACCATCAAGCTATCACCACCTTTTGTCAATCTGGAAATGGGGATGAAGGTTATGGAGCATTTGGTTGTGGGAGTCAGCTTTTGTTCCTCAAAGCTGACTCTTACTCGTTTAACGCCTTTGTTGTTGTTTGGCGTTCCTCCTCGGCTGCTGCTTTTCTTTCCTCCGGTGGCCTTCGGTACATCGGCGATGGTGTTCTCGCCCGTTTGCGCCTTATCTCCCAGCATTCCCTTGAGATGTGTCCTATTTTGTCACAAACCCAACATCTGATTTGACTAGCTCCATCCCGGAATCTCGTTGTCCGCCAGTTATCTGCTGGTTTGATGTTATTGCCTTGTTTGTGACTGATTGCTGGTTCCACTTCCACACGACGTATCTTGACTGCTGGTTTGATGTTTGTCCGCCAGTTATCTGCTGGTTTGATGTTATTGCCTTGTTTGTGACTGATTGCTGGTTCCACTTCCACACGACGTACCTTGACTGCTGGTTTGATGATGTTGTTTCAGTCTCGTTGGTTAGGGCACACGCGATGGTTTCCGCAAACGTTGCTTTTGGAGACAACACAACAGCACGTCTCGTATCCGGATCCCGTATTCCATCTGTGAAGGCGTCGATCTTAATACGCTCTGTGTATTCACTTGCCATGTTGTAGTGGGCGAGGTGCACTGGTCGCTCTATATCAGCTGCATATTCTTGAAGCGTCTCTCCAACCCGCTGACATCGTCCCTTCAACTCCATACGATGTAGCTCCCGTCGATGGCCACCTCCGTATTTGCGCTCCAGAGCTAACATGATTTTGCCGTGATTTTGCGAGCAATTTGAGCGCTGCCGTTGGTTTTCAGATCCATTAGCTCCTTTTCAAGTTTCTGGAATCGTTGATCGGTCATGTCGATTTGTTGATCTATCTTTCGAGAGTTTCTGGATTCATACTCTTCCAATTTATTTTCCATATCAATTTTGACCGTATCAACTTTTGCGTTAAATGTCATGGACATATCTCGAAATTTCTCGTTGACAGTTTCCTCTTGTTGTTTTAGTCTTTCCAGAACGAGTTCTCGATTTTGCCGTTGTTCAGCTCTCATGCTTTCCTGTTCAGCCAACAATCTTTCCTGATCGACTCGCATCTGCGCCTCCAATCTTTCTTGGCCGCTTGTTATTTTTCCTTCGAGGCCGCCGATCATTTGCCCCTGTTCAGCACGCAATGCCCTTTGCTCGGTAATCATTTTTACTTCGAGGCCGCCGATCATTTGCTCTTGCTTGGCTATCATTTGTTGCATAACAGCCATTAGTTGCCCCATGTCGAAACCTCCAGATGTTGTTGGAGTAGTTTCTTTAACGACAACATTCTGGTCTTCCGCTCTTATCGTTGACTCTGTAGTTACTTCAACCTGTTGGATCTCAGTTGAATCCGGTGTCCCCGTATTAAAATCATGTTGATCTGGGTCAACATTATCATCCAACAAAGCGGTACGGAGTCTCAACTGCAACTCATTTCGGTTGCCCGCTGTTGGTAGATTCCGTAGCCCCAACTCCTTCTTCAAATCTGCCACTTTTAAGTCCATTAATTTCATCTTGGATATTCACAATCCCACCGCTGTTACCAATTGTTACGATTTCGCCTAGTGGTTATTCTAATAATTTATCCGGTTCGATCACTGGATTGTGAATATTAAACTCGCAAAGATTAAATTTCATTTAAATTTATTTCCCACAAAAATTCCACAATTATTTCACAAATAATTCACTAATATTTATTTTCACTATTATGTTACACAATATTTATCACTACTATTATTTTAACACTTCACTTTTTATCACTTCCCGACATTAACACTTCGAGATTCAAAATTGAACTGTTCCGTTACTCAAATGTCTACACGTATTTATACGACACAAATACTAGTAGAACATTCCATTATTTTTCTTCTCTACACCTCGCGAATGTTCTTCCGTCGTATTTTGTTCGCTCCGCCTATTTCATTATTTGCTTTTTTATTCTGTTCGTATGTGTAAACATTTGGTTACAGGGTAATCCCTACTGCTATAATTTTCTTCTTAATTATCACAGGTGACATCTGTGATTCGTGACAATATATATCTATATATATATATATATATATATATATATATATATATATATATATATATATATATATATATATATATATATATATATATATATATATATATATATATATATATATATATATATATATATATATATATATTGATCTAGTTAAATTCGGCAACCTCATTACAAATCCCTCTTATAGAATTATTAGTGCGCGTATGGCATTTTTCTACCTTTCTCTTTTCTTCTCCAAATTTGGAACGCTTGACGTTTACTTATATGCATTCTATATAATAAATATTGTGACGAATCCCAGATGTCACCTGTGATAGTTAAAAAGAGTTATAAATTATAGCAGTAGGGGTTACCCTGTAACCAAATGTGTACACATCCGAACAAAATAAAAATAAATAATGAAATAGGCGGAGCGAACAAAATACGACGAAAGGAACATTCGCGAAGTGTAGAGATGCAAAACAATGAAGTGCTCTAAAAGTATTTGAGCCTTATAAATACGTGTAGACATTTGAGCTACGGATCAGTTCAATTTGGAATTTCATAATGTAAATATCGGGAAGTGATAAAAACTGAAAGTGAAGTGTTAAAATAATAGTAGTGATAATTATTGTGTAAAATAATAGTTAAAATAAATATTTGTGAATTATTTGTATAATTTTGGTGGGAAATAAAATTAGTTGAAATTTAAAGTTTGTGTGTTTATTTTCACAATCCAGTGATTGAACCGGATAAATAATTTGAATAACCACTCGGCGCAATCGTAACAATATTGTTACGATTTCGCCGAGTGGTTATTCTAATTATTTATCCGGTTCGATCACTGGATTGTGAATATTAAACTCGCAAAGATTAAATTTCAATTAAATTTATTTCCCACCAAAAATTACACAAATATTTCACAAATAATTCACTAATATTTATTTTCACTATTATTTTACACAATATTTATCACTACTATTATTTTAACACTTCACTTTCACTATTATTTTCACTTCCCGATAAAAAAAAAGTTAAGTTGATGTGGCTGCTATCGCACACTTAGACCAAATTTGATCCGTTGTGATACCACTCTATACGGCTATAGGTCCGAGTCTTTCCGTAGAGCCATCTGCGCATTGCATAGCTCCATGTCAGTCCTATAGTACTGACATGGAAGATGGGTCGGCCCAAGGATTCTAAACACGACAGAGGATCCAGATTATGTTTATTTTTCACCACCGATCGCACCGCCCAAACGATCGAAGGTGAAAAACCCATTTTGCATCCTGCCTCGATTCGGATTCGAACCCGGTACCTCCCGCTCCAACTGCCGCAGCTTTAACCACTGCGCCACCTGGGCGGTCACTTCCCGATATTAACACTTCAAAATTCAAAATTGAACTGTTTCGTAACTCAAATGTCTACACGTATTTATACGACACAAAGGCTTGTAGAACATTCCATTATTTGCTTCTCTACACTTCTCGAATTTTCGTTGCGTCGTATTTGGTTCGCTCCGCCTATTTCATTATTTCTTTTTACTTTGTTCGTATTTGTAAACGTTTGGTTACAGGGTAATCCCTACTGTTATAATTTTCTTTTTAATTATCACAGGTGACATCTGTGATTCGTGACACTACCCTCCGCCCAAATTTGTTCGTCCCGAACAGGATCTAGATCTCTTCCTCTATAGAACGCCAGTCGTTCCAGGTGTACAACCTTGGGTTTTCCTCGCACTCCTCTTTGGATCCTATAGATCACATCATTTATTCTTGTTATGACCTTGTACGGTCCCTCCCATCCAGGTTGTAATTTCTGCGATAACCCTTTCTTACGTTGTGGGTTGTGAAGCCATACCAATTGACCCTCGTCAAATCCTTTATTGTTTGCTCGTACATCATACCGAGCCTTTGTTTTATCACTTGACAATTTGATTTTCTCTCTGACAAATTCGTGTATGTTGTTGATCTCCTCTTTCAAGTTGTCCACATATGCTTGTCCACATTTAGCTGATGATGGAACCGCTCCGAATTTGAGATCGCCTGGTAGTCTTAAATTGTTGCCAAAAAGTATTGTCGCTGGTGTTACTCCTGTTGTGTTATGCACCGCCGATCGATAAGCCATTAAAAACAATGGAATACCTTGATCCCAATTCCGCTGGTTTTTATCCACTGTTTTGGCTATAAACTCCTCCAATGTAGCATTGAAACGCTCCACCATGCCATCAGACTGTGGGTGGAAAGGTGTTGTCCGCGTTTTATTAATTCCCAGTAACTGGCACATCTCCTGGAATACAACCGATTCAAAATTCCGCCCTTGGTCGGAATGCAGTTCCATTGGTACCCCATAACGGCTTATCCAATTGTATACCACTGCATTGGCGATTGTGGTTGTTTCCTGATTTGGAATCGGTTATACCTCTGGCCACTTACTGAAGTAGTCCATTACTACCAAAACATATTTGTTGCCACTATCGCTGGTTGGAAATGGTCCTGCAACATCTATGGCAATCCTCTCAAATGGTGCTCCCACATTATATTGTTGCATCGCTCCACGGCTCTTCTTTGCCGGTCCTTTCACGGCCATACATTGGTCACACTTTTGACACCATTCAGCCACTGCCTGTCTACATCCTGCCCAATAGAACCTTTCACGTACCTTGGCTAACGTTTTGTTAATTCCTAGGTGGCCTCCGCTTGTTCCTCCGTGGTATTCCTCCAATATTTCCGCCATCCTGATCCTCGGTACTACTACCAACGATTGCTTTGTCTTGCCATCGGACCTCTCCCATATTCGCTTTAAGCAGCCGTCTTCCATGGTTAAACTATCCCATTGGGCCCAATAAGCCTTGATAGTTGGGCCTTTATCCGCAATATCACTCCATGTGGGACGATGTTCTTCCTCCATGAATTTGATAATTACTCCCAAATCTGGATCCTCTCGTTGCTCTTTGGAGATAACATCGTTGGTCCATTCATTAGCTGGCAACACTTTCATTAGTCTGATATCGACGATGTTTTCCTTGTTTTCTACTCGTCCACAATGTTTACAATCCACTTTACATGGCCGTCTTGACAACGCATCCGCATTTCCATGAGCGCTTCCTTTCCGATGTTAGATTTCGTAAACAAAACTCCCCAATCGCTCAATCCACCGTGCTACTTGTCCTTCGGGATTTTTAAACTGAAGTAGCCATGTCAAGGCGCCATGATCCGTTCTTAATAGAAATGATTGGCCATAGAGGTATTTTCGGAAATGTTCTACACATTTCACTATGGCCAACAATTCTCTTCTTGTTACACAGTAGTTCCGTTCTGGCTTTGCTAAGATCTTTGAATAATATGCGATGACACGTTCCTGTCCATCGATTTCCTGTGACAACACTCCTCCCAAGCCATAATTGCTTGCATCCGTATCCAAAATAAAACGTTTATTCGGAACCGGATACGAAAGCAATGGTGCTGTACATAATCGCTGCTTCAGTTCGTTGAACGCTTCCTCGTGTTCATCACTCCATTGGAACGGCTTGTTCTTCTGTGTCAGCTCGTGTAAACTTCTTGCGATGTTGGCAAATCCTGGCACAAATCGTCGATAATATGTGCATAGTCCGATGAAACTCCTTAGTTCATGTAAATTCTGTGGTTTTGGCCAATCCTTTACGGCAGAGATCTTGTCTTCATCTGTATGAATGCCGCTTGTCGTTATTTTGTGTCCCAAATATTTGACCTCATCCCGGAACAATACACATTTCTTCGGACTTAACTTCAATCCAGCTGCTTGGATTCTTTCGAATACTTCCTCTAGATTACGTAGGTGCTCGTTAAAGTCCTTCCCCATAACGATGATGTCGTCCAAATAAACCAGGCATGTTTTCCAGTGGAGTCCTTTTAGTACGCGTTCCATTAGCCGTTCGAAAGTCGCAGGGGCGTTACAAAGTCCAAATGGCATGACATTGAATTGCCATAATCCATTGCCCACACTGAACGCTGTCTTTTCCTTATCTTCGTCTGCGACCTCTACTTGCCAATAACCGCTCTGCAGATCTAATGTTGAAAACATCCGTGCTCCTGCCAATGTATCCAGTGTGTCGTCGATCCTTGGTAACGGGTAACTATCCTTTTTGGTAACTGTGTTGAGCTTCCGATAATCAACGCAGAATCGCATGCTTCCATCCTTCTTTTCCACCAATACTACTGGTGAACTCCATGGACTCGTTGACTGCTCAATTACTCCCGATGTTTGCATATCAGTTACCATCTTATCCACTTCTGCTTGTTTAGCCAATGGTAATCTTCTTGGCGCTTGTCGAATAGGTGTTGATGTTCCTGTGTCGATCCGGTGTTTAACCATATTTGTTCTGCCATTATCTTCCGGTGCACCACAGAAAATGAACATATATTTTTGAAGCAACTCCTTTGCTGCTTGTTTTTCTTTTGGTGTTAATTGTTGCGTCCATTTCTGTGCTAGTTCCTCCGTTATTTTCCGTTGTCGTTGGTCCTTGGCCTTTACACACGGATTCGCTTCCTCGCATTTTATAATGGTGGATACTTCCTCTCCTCGGCCGATGATAGTTCCCTTTTTGATTGTTTTTGTCACATCCGATAAATTAAGAGCCCGTATCGGAACTCTAAAGTCACAATCCGGTTTAACCAAAGCTTTTCCGATGATAATTTCTTTGGTTTGTAGCTCGTCCCTGTTGGCTTCCACAACCCACAACCCTTGTGTTCCAGGACCTCCATCCAATTTCCCCCAAACAACCGTTTCCGAGTGTGGTGGTAGCTTCATCCGATGATCCAATGTTATCCTCCTTACGACTGGCTCCTTCCCGTTGTTTAGTTGCAAAGGCAGTTCGACATTACCGTAGCTTAATGTTCCCCGTCCGACATCCAATACGAATCCATTTCGCTTCATGAATTCCATTCCCAGGATGACCTCATCCACAATATCCGCAACCAGAACTTCATGTCGAAAACTGTTGTTCCCGATTCGAATTGTAATCTCCTTCTTTCCTTTGATAGCCGCACTGTCGCCTGTCGCCGTTTGTAACTTGAACCCTTTCATCGTCCGAACTCCATTCGTGATGAAATCTGGCCGCACAATCGTTCTCGTTGCTCCCGTGTCCAATGTTATTATACTGGATCGTCCCTCTACTTCGCCTTTCACAATCAAGCTATCAACCACCTTTTGCCAATCTGGAAATGGGGATGAAGGTTATGGAGCATTTGGTTGTGGGAGTCAGCTTTTGCTCCTCAAAGCTGACTCTTACTCGTTTAACGCCTTCGTTGTTGTTTGGCGTTCCTCCACGGCTGCTGCTTTTCTTTCCTCCGGTGGCCGTCGGTACATCGGCGATGGAGTTCTCGCCCGTTTGCGCCTTATCTCCCAGCATTCCCTTGAGATGTGTCCTATTTTGTCACAAACCCAACATCTGATTTTACTAGTTCCATCCCGGAATCTCTTTGTCCGCCAGTTATCTGTTGGTTTGATGTTATTGCCCTGTTTGTGACTGATTGCTGGTTCCACTTCCACACGACGTACCTTGACTGCTGGTTTGATGATGTTGTTTGCAGTCTCGTTGGTTAGGGCACACGCGATGGTTTCCGCAAACGTTGCTTTTGGAGACAACACAACAGCACGTCTCGTATCCGGATCCCGTATTCCATCTGTGAAGGCGTCGATCTTAATACGCTCTGTGTATTCACCTGCCATGTTGTAGTGGGCGAGGTGCACTAGTCGCTCTATATCAGCCGCATACTCCTGGAGCGTCTCTCCAACCCGCTGACATCGTCCTTTCAACTCCATACGATGTAGCTCCCGTCGATGGTCACCTCCGTATTTGCGCTCCAGAGCCAACATTATTTTGCCGTAATCCTCTCGTTCGTATTCCGGCACGATTTGTAGGAGCTCCGCAGCACTTCCCTTTAGCGCCACAATTAATGCTGCTACCCGATCCTTTTCACACCAACCGTTCGTGGTAGCCGCCATTTTAAACTGGAGTTTGAAGATGTTGAATGGTGTGGTTCCGTCGAACGTTGGTGGCTTCAACTTTATTGAGCTGGTTTGTCGAGTAACTTGAGCATTACCGTTGGTTTTGAGATCCATTAGCTCTTGTTCGATCTTCATTATTCGTTGGTCTGCCGTTTCAAGCTGTTGATCTATCTCGATTTTGAAGGTGTCGACTTTTGTGTTAAATGTCGTAGCCATTTCTCGAAACTTCTCGTTGACAGTTTCCTCTTGTTGTTTTAGTCTTTCCAGAACGAGTTCTCGATCTTGCCGTTGTTCAGCTCTCATGCTTTCCTGTTCAGCCAACAATCTTTCCTGGTCGACTCGCATTTGTTCCTTTAAACTTTCTTGACCACTTGTTATTTTCCCTTCAAGGCCGCCGATCATTTGCTGCATTTGTAGTTGCGTCTGAACTTGCATTTGTTGCATAGCAGCCATTAGTTGCCCCATATCGAAACCTCCAGATGTTGTTGGAGTAGTTTCTTTAACGACGACATTCTGGTCTTCCGCTCTGGTCGTTGACTCTGTAGTCACTTCAATCGCTTGCACCTCGGTTGAATCCGGTGCCCCAAAATTAAATTCATGTTGATCTGGGTCAACATTTTCATCCAACAAAGCTGTACGGAGTCTCAACTGCAACTCGTTTCGGTTGCCCGTAGTTGGTAGATTCTGTAGCCCCAACTCCTTCTTCAAATCTGCTACTTTTAAGTCCAATAATTTCATTTTGGATATTCACAATCCCACCGCTGTCACCAATTGTTACGATTTCGCCGAGTGGTTATTCTAATAATTTTTCCGGTTCGATCACTGGACTGTGAATATCAAACTCGCAAACTTTAAATTTCAACTAAATTTATTTCCCACAAATATTACACAAATAATTCACTAATATTTATTTTCACTATTATTTTACACAATATTTATCACTACTATTATTTTAACACTTCACTTTCACTATTATTTTCACTTCCCGATATTAACACTTCAAAATTCAAAATTGAACTATTTCGTAACTCAAATGTCTACACGTATTTATACGACGCAAAGGCTTGTAGAACATTCCATTATTTTTCTTCTCTACACTTCTCGAATTTTCGTTGCGTCGTATTTGGTTCGCTCCACCTATTTCATTATTTCTTTTTACTTTGTTCGTATGTGTAAACATTTGGTTACAGGGTAATCCCTACTGTTATAAGTTTCTTTTCAATTATCACAGGTGACATCTGTGATTCGTGACAGTATTATTCATAATGGAAATCAGGCTAAAACATTTGGTTACAGGGTAACCCCTTTTGCTATAATTTATAACTCTTTTTAATTATCGTACGTGACATCTGTTATTCGTCACATTTGATTAAAAATTGCGAGCATGCACATTCGATATATCAGCACAAACTTCAGTTTAGTGTTACAAAATATAGTTTGACAGAACATCAACAAACCAACTTAAATGTCATTTTCTGAAACGGTGAAACGCTTACTAATTAATTTTTTCAGTTTTTAGTGTTTAATAAATCCTTTATTAATTTGTAACGCGTTAGAACTAATTTAATAATATGGAAGCATTTTATGCTGTTATGAAACCGAATAAAACAACTACAGATTGGGCATCGGCTTCAGAAAATGAGTATGTTATGTAGCGGTCTTAGGATATTTTAATTATTATTGTACTTTTGCAGTTCGAATATCTTTAAAACGTTGTGTACTATATCTACGTGTAATATAATAGCTTTTTCCACGACCACTGAAACTTTTGACAGTAGTGAGACATCCCTTGGCTTTCATGTATATGTGGCCGACATCAATACACCATGGCATGCTTATAAGTAGGGCCTAATCGTATATTTCATCAAATTTAATTGCAACAAGATTTTATTTTACAGAGTAACATCAAATAAATTCCCTATCAGTGTACTAGAATGGGATATAATTGGAAAATATTTGCTTGTCGGAGACTTCTCAGGTAATGTTCAAATATGGGTGCAAAAGGATTTTCTGCTTTCGGAATGGACACAACTTTATGCAGTAAACTTTCCTGGAGAGCATATCTTACAAGCTGTGTTTTTTCACAATGGTAAGAAGGTGCAAGTTGTATCAGAAAAACGTGACCAACCTCTATATTTGGAAAAATTTCAACGTGTCAAGTTTTCACCGAGTGTTCGGCAATTTGGTGGTGTTCCAGCTGATGGCTGTCTGATTATTTCATTTACGGGTATGTTAGGTACATTTATGATACCATCGGAGCCTCCAGTTGGCCAAAACCCAACGCAATATAACAATCAGACACCACATATTCTACCTTCGGTGACCGAAAGCTTAGGACTGACGAGGAATTTTTCGACAGCTTCGGATATTTGCTACGGAAAAAGTATGTTATAAATCAGAAAAATAATCATCACGTGTTAATGTCAATATTGATTTCAGATGGTAATTTTTTGATCGCAGTTTCTAGTGGTCAACTTAAAGTACAATGCTATCGTGTTGTTATCGAAAAAATTGGTGATCGACTATCTATAACGAGTCACTCATTACCCAGTTTTTTTCTATGTGATAACGATATGAAAGATTTAAAAATAGAAAAATTAAAATGGATCTCGCACGAAGATAGTGATTCGTTAATCGTGGCAGCTAATCACACGTCTGGGTCTTTAATTCAAATTTGGAGCCTAATCGAAAAAACTACACCAATTCACAAATTATTTCAAGCTAATAAGCCTGAAGTATACAAAACTATTGACTGGGCGAATCAAGCTCAGTATGGAAACACAGCCAAAATGCTCGACATCTGTGCATCTAAATTAATATTCGGAAGTGTTCCATTCGTCATTGTCTCTCTGGATAATTTCAAAATTCATTGTCTACATGCAGATACACTTCGGGAGTTTGCCGAAGATAGCTTAAGTATTGCCTGGTCGGATAGCCCTAATGATCAAAGATCAAAATTATTTTGCTGGGGACCCCAAATCGCTGCAATTGATGTGACTTGGATGGGTCAAATGATGGTTCAAATCGACACAAAAGGGCAGCTTTATGCATACAAACTTTTATTCTCGACACAGGACCATTCAGCTCATCAGGGATCATCACTCTACCATGAAATACATATCCTTACTTTATTAGAATTCTGTTTGATCACTGGATATGACTATATCGACATACTTTTAAATTTGAAAATTTCGTATCTCGAAAATCTTGTTGAGCGACTCACCGAAAATTTTAACCGACAACCTGCATCTGTACAACAGTATTATTACGTCAATTTTCTCACAATGAAAACGAATTTATATCGTCTATCTATGTCTGGGCAAACAAAAGCTCATGACCTTACGAATTTGTTGATGTTACATTCAATTTTAATTACATTCAAAAGTCTATTAAGGCCTTCGGATTTGACATGTCACGATAAAGGTCCGGCGGAAAGTTTAGCCATGGTGTTATCAGAGTCGGCACCAGATGTGGATAAAGTACTTTTTAATTTGGAGCCAAAAGACTTTACTGTTGAGCCATCAACACTACAAAGTTTACAGCAACTGATCCAATGGGTGGCAGATTTAGCATTAAATATACTGGCTAAATTACCGGATAGTCGATGTCTTGGAGTACAATCGATGAAGAATAGTGGATACGATATAAGTAAGGACATTGTAGCATTGAACAGTATACGTGAGCTGCTTGTTATGATACGAATATGGGGATTGCTGAAACCCCAGTGTTTGCCCGTATTTTCACGTTCAGCTGACAGTTTAGATATATTATCAACCCTATTTCGAATACTAACCCGTTTAACAATCAGTCCAAATGATCCAGATGAAATTTTGCTAGGTGAGTAGTGTCAACTACATTTATACTAGATTAATACAACAAACAAACATTTTTTTATTAAATTTATTAACAATTACGCAAATTAACGCTTCAATTTAATGTTCATCTTCATCGGTAATTGACTTCTTATGCTTTTGTAATCTTCGTCTCTTTTCTCCTTCGTCTGTTTTCATCTCTATATACACCTCAGATTTTAAAGATTCTCTGGCGGCTTCCAATTGATCTCGCTGTGGTACAAAATAATATTCTCGACTTGACACTCGATTAAAACGATTCATTCGAGTTATTTGTTGTTCATTGTCGATAAATTGTTGGATAGTTTTTGGATCGACAGTGACGATATTTTCACTCGACACAATATGATTAGGCATTAGATTATCATCATCATTTGATTGATTGTTTATTATTGGTTTGGCTGTCAAATTTGCATCTTTATCGTTTTTATGAATGAATTTGAATAATTCGTTATAGTTTTTGTATAAATCTTGATCATCGATGAGTCTTGACGAAACTTGTCTTGCGTTTTCCTCTTGGATGTAAACATGTTTTGTTTCACCTAATTGTATCGAACTCGTAGAATTATTGAACCCATTTTGTAGCATATCATAGAAAAATATTTGCCTTGGCGTTAATGGTGATGCAGGGAGATCCGGAGCCGCATCAATCGGTTGCGTCTGTGTCCCAATTTCGATCATGTTAAGTTTTAAATCACTTTTCAAACTAATTTTCACATCACTATTTTCCAAGTCATAATTTTTTTTCGTTGTATTCATTTCATTTAATTCTACACTATTTTCAATATTACTAATATTATCACCCGTACCATTTGTAATGGTTACCATCGGCCGACTGGCCAACATGAATAAGGGTAATTGAGATAGTTTCTTTTGCTTTTCACAGCACAAGTTTCGCAAAGCAATTGATATCAATAAAATTATTAAGAATAAAATGAAAGCACTAACCCAGTAGATAAGAGATGCATTTGGGGCAAGTTCAACAGTTAAATATGGTTTGAGTTTTATCCATAACAATGGGGTTATAACGAAAAAATATAAACCGTAAAGAAGGATCAAGTATGAAAAAAATAAAACACTTCTTGATCGAAAATTTAACATGATGCCGTATTAATAACTCAAATCGACTATACTGGTTAGCGCGAAAAATCTTATCGCTCTTACTAAGGATGTGGTCTTGGTATAGTTTTTTTTATTTTACATATATAATTTTAGTGAACTGATAATTATGTTTTGTAAAATGTAACAAAAATTCAATTTCGAATATTTGTTTCAATGAAGGAAAGGATTTTCTAACACACTGATACTAAATAATTTGTATATTTTTAAGATGAATGCTGTATGTTACCATCTCAAGTATTAATACCACAACTTCAATCGCCGGTGATAAATCCCCGTACTGGATTAATGTCACCTGTACTGCAGTTTAACAGCCCACCATTAAAATTTACTTTTGGTATTGAACCTGAATCGTTAAGATTTTGTCCTGAGCTACCAATTGTCGAAGGTGGATTATCGTGTAATAATATAAGCGATTCGATTAGATACATTCAGCTCGGGAAGCAGCCAAAATCGATACGGAAATGTTCACGTTGTGGCGCCTGTAGCAGCGTATCCAGTATAGCAAGAACGGCGGCATTGCGGGCATGGGAGCAACGTTGGGGTAATCGATGTTGGTGTGGTGGTTTCTGGGGGCTAAAAAATTTAAGTTCTCAAAATGGTTAATGGTTGTTTTAAATTAAATAAACATTTTTGTATATGAATTAAATAAATCATCTTAATAATGAAGCTATTCGTATTTTAATTTTGAAATGGCCCACAAGAATCATGTTTTATTGGATCGTTTACATTTTACAATATATAATCGCATAAAAGAATGTGTTTCGGAAAGTGTAATAACAACAGATGGTTCGAGAGAAGAGTAGTTAGTATATCCATCTCTCAAAGGCCACAATCCGAGCGCCCTAGGGATTTTGTAAATTTAACAAACAATAAGAAAGATTCATTACTGTTAAAGTAGACGCTGAAAGAATTCTTCAACCAATATAAAGTCAAGCAAGAAAATATTAAAACATTGAAACTATTGCTAAATTTAAATCTACTCATGGATACTTCTTATAACGAAAGAAACATAACGACCTACAGCAACTTCTTTAATGTGACACGGCAACAATAGCATTGAGTCCAACCACGCGTATGATAACTGTAAACCCTCAGTTGTATACACATTTCAGTTTTAAGAAAGTAAGAAGTCGGAAAAACAAAAAATTAATAAAATGACAAATAAAATGAGCAGACATAATTAGCCACACACACTACACATTTGTTATACAAGCGCAACAATTTGATTGTTTGCGTAAAAAACGATTTAGTCTGGATTTTTTCTCAGAAGTTACAACAACCATGGAAATTGGGCTACCTTCACGATTGCTTCTAGACATTTCAGAAAAATAACGTAATTATTTGAATATTTTGCAGTTTTAATATATTTTTGGATGGAAATTTTCGTACAAGTCAAGGAGGACAGGAGAATATAAAACGCGATTCTCCTGTGAAGGTCTGATAAATGAAGAAACGCCACGAAAATATCAAGATCTTGTCAGCAATAGCATTTTACGATCTAATTAGCAATCTGATGATGTGAACAGTGTCTGGGAAGTATTGAAAACCTCGTTTGTCGATGCTGCCCAGCACACTCTCGGTATAGTGAAAACTAAGCCCAAAAATGATTGGTTTGATGAGGAGTGTCGTCTTGCTGTTGAGCAACGCAATATAGCCCACAATGAAGCGCAGACTCGGTTTACAATTGCAAGGAAAAACAAGGCAGTTCTTGCTAGGAGTACAGCTAAACGCATTTGTAGACTGAAGAAGCAAGAATGGTGGAAGGCTAAGGTCTTAAGAGTACAACAACTCAGCAATGAGCACAATTCGCGTGGTTTCTTTAAATGAATCACCGAATTGCACCACACCTTAAGATCTCGGTCAACTGCCATTCGGGACCAGGATGGAAACCTCTGTGTTAACGTCGATGCGGTACTCGATACATGGCGTGAATATTTTTCTGATCTACTTAATGTTCCACATGTATCACAATGTTTGAATACTCTCAAATACAGACCGCGGAGATGTTCATTGAGGATCCATCCTATGAGGAATTCACAATGGCCATGCAGAGATTAAAGAAAAATCGTTCACCAGGGGTTGATTGCATTAATTCAGAGCTCTTGATATTCGGAATAAGAGATACTCGATCCACTGGAACATTTTTCAGCTTCCGTTGGTCTCAAAATCAATGAGTCCAAAACCAAATATCTGATCTCTGGTTTTCGAAACCAAGACGCAATTGATTTCAGTAGTGGAAACCACACGTTTGAAGGAGTGATGAGATTCAAGTATCTTGGATCTCTCATTACTCACGATAATAGTGTGGGAGAGGATATCAAGGTTCGCCTTGCTGCTGGCAATCGGGCGTTGTATCCTCTACGTCCACTGCTGAAATCAAAATATCTTGCAAATACGGATAAGCTGAAACTGTACAGAGTGTCGATCAGACCCGTTGTCATGTATGGATGTGAGAGTTGGACCTTGACGAATGAGTACGAAAGATGGCTTCTAACGTTCAAGAGAAGAATCATGCGTGTGATATATGGCCCAAAACGCGACGTCGATGGCACATACCGAGTTCTATTCAATCACGAGATCAGGAATTTAATGCAAATTCCTGATATCGTGCATGAAATCAAAGGACAGCGAATACGCTAGCTCGGTCACGTTCTGCGTGCTGATCCGAAACGAATGCGCTGTATCATTCGTTTCGGATCTTTAAAGGGAGAACCGCTTTCAGTAGGCGAAGAGGTCGCTGTCGGCGACGATGGCTCCACGGCGTAGAGAGTGATCTGGCATCTTCCAACTGCTTGCAACAGTATGAAGATCTGGCTCGTGATCGAAACCGTTGGAGTCAGATTGTTGCCTGTAAAAAACCGCAAAAAAAAAATTATAAATATTTTTAAGAAGATTATTATTTTTTTTTTTTATATTAAGCTTTAATTGGGTGCAGGGCGGACTTTTAGACAGTCCTAGCTCCTTGTAACTGTCAGAGCTCCTGCACCCAACCCGCGGTCCTTCAAGTAAAGGTTGATAGCTGCCATAAACTTGTGCATTTTATAATCCAACGGAAACTGAAAACCGGATAACGAATTCCACTTCCTGGATGTTCGATGAATGAATTCGCGCTTTGTACCTTCAGTTCGAGGTTTCGGCAGCTTCACCGTAAACCTATGTGCATTGACCGTTCCTCGTGTAACCCGTGCTGGCGTAACTAATGGTGGTATTTTCTCCTTTAATTCTGCAGAACATTTACCATTTATTAATCTATAGAACACGCATAGTTCTGCAACATCTCTGCGGTGCTGTAGGCTGTCTAGATCTTTCGTAAGTCTGGAGTTTCGTATTATTCGTATGGCACGCCGCTGAACTCTATCCAGCAACTGGAGAGCAGTGCCATATGCTCCACCCCAAACTTGACAGCAATATTCTATACACGGTCTAATAAAGGTTTTATATATCTGGAGAACCTGATGCGATTTAAAAAACCGTCTGCATCTATTGAGGAACCCGAGTTTACGTGAAGCTGATTTGGCCAATGCGATAATGTGTTCATTCCATTTTAAATTGTTACTAATTTGGACACCAAGCAGACGAATTGAGTCATAGCCCACGAGAACGTGGCCTTTTACCACAATAGGGTATTCGTTGCGACTTCTTTTACGCGAGAACGTGCATATTTGTGTTTTTTTCTCGTTAAATTTGACCTGATTTTTAATTCCCCACTCAAATATTGTACTCAAATCGGAATTAAGCGAAGTGACAACTTCCAGCCGTTTACCGTTTAACTCTGAAGGAGTAGGCTCGACCTCGAATGAAATAGAAGAGTGCAATGTTGCATCATCGGCAAAACTGTGGATAGGGTTCACAGTGCTATCCAACAAGTCATTAATGTATAACAAAAACAAAGTTGGTGACAAAACTGATCCCTGAGGGACTCCGACATTTGGGGAGTGTGTCGTTGATGATCTCCCATTTAGCACAACGTTGATCTTTCGGTCTTTGAGAAAGCTTTTTATCCACTTGATGGTCATCGAATCTAAGCCGTATGCCACAAGTTTACAAATGAGATTCTCATGCCAAACCTTGTCAAAAGCCTTGGATATATCCAAAGCGATTGCAAAGGCTTCTCCATGGTGCTCAAGGGCGAGATTCCATTTGTTTGTAACATACGTCAAAAGATCGGTTGTGGAGCGGCTTTCACGGAAGCCATATTGTTTATCTGAAATTATTTTATTAATCTCAAGATAATTCACCAGTTGTTGGTTAATGCATTTCTCAAAAACTTTAGCCACGGCTGACACAATTGATATTGGCCGGTAGTTTGAAGGGTCAGTTTTATCACAACCACGTTTAAGGACCGGTTGCACCATCGCACTCTTCCAAGCGTTCGGGTATTTACCTTGCTTATAAGAAAGGAGAAAAATTTTAGTTAATATTGGAGCCAAGTCACTGGCAAACTCCTTCAATATTCGAACAGGAATTCCGTCAGGTCCAGTGGCCTTATTTATGTCCATTGTCTTTAGGTTACTGAAGACAATTTCCTCCGAGATGTTGACAGGATCCATTTTGGTACCACAATACGGAATTGACGGAGGTGTAACTCCATCGGGGACAACTAAGGTCGAGTTCGAAGTGAAGACGTTTGCCAGTAAGTCGGCCTGCAAATATGGATCCACCACCAAAGCACCGTCTGCACATTTCATTGCTGAAATAGATGTTTTAGAAATATTGGCAACCTTTGCGACCATCTGGTAAAAGTTGCGATCGGAGATTTTCAACTCGGAAGCCTTAGCGGCTTTCTTGTTGTCAGCTCTTTTCGCTTCCTTCGCACAGATTTTTTTACAGATGTTACGTGTGGCCTTATATTCGTCAAACGAAATTTCGTTGCGCTTATATTTCTTGTGAGCAGATTTATTTTGTCTGGCGGCTTCTTTTGAAAAAATTTTAAAATTAGGATTAGGATTGGAAAAGGATGATGGGATATATTTACTCATTCCATGTAGAACGGTTTCGGTGAAATTGGAAACGGCGTCGTCTATTTGATTGTTATAAAAACAATGGCTCTCCCACGGGAAATGTTGAAAAAATTACCGTAACCCATCATAGTGAGCCTCGTTAAAATGCCATAGACGCCTTGGCTGCTGTCTAAATTCTGGTGGTGTTGCGACAGAAATTTTTGCTGTTATCAGGTTGTGGTCAGAATTTCCAATTCCAGCCTCGAGACGCGCTTCCATGGAATGCGGAATTGTTGTAAGACAAAGATCCAGAATATGACTGCTTGTAGAATTTTGACATTCAAATGTGGAATCACTAACAATCTGCGTAAGGCCATGCGAAACAGCAAGCCACTCCGTCTGACGCCCAGCACAGTTCGTATTTTGGTGATTCAACCATTCTTTATGGTGGTCATTAAAGTCACCAACCATAATTAATTCGCAGTAGGGATGTTGATTGCGAATGTCATCACCTTTGTCTGACAAAACTTCGAAGAAATTCATGGTTTCTGAATCCGTTTGGTTGGGGGATCTATATCAACTAATTAAAAAAAGGATTTTATTAGGAAGGGATATTTTGAGTACAATAGTTTGAGCGGTCTTTGAGAAAATTTCGTACTTCTGATGTCGAGCGTACGGTATGTGCTCTTTAATGAATAAACACACTCCACGTTGCAACTCGAATGCTTGTTCGAACTGGTAGCGCTTGAAGTAGAATTCGTTTTCGTAGATGTTATGAGATACTTTTGTTTCCGTTAGCACTAATATGTCGGGCCTGCGTGATTCGAGATGTTGATGTGCGCAGTTTTTATTAGTCACGAGTCCACGGACATTGGCAAAATGGATGGTAAGGCTATCAATATTATCTTTACGAGGATTATGCCTCACCCCGCGATCCGAAGAGGCATTTTTCGGGGATTTTTTAATTTTACTACTCATTGTAAAAAGAAACATTTTTGTGCGCAAAAATGCGTAAAACCGTCCCAACAAAAAATAAAAATTGAAATGATTAAAGCAAAACTACAAAATTAAAATAAATTAACGCGGGCGAAATAATAAATTGAACGTAAATAACGAATAAAAATTATAAAGAAAACAAATAAAATAAAAAGTTTTACGGCTGTGGGTGAAGCCCACCAACCCAACCATTTTAGTCGCCTCTTACGACAAGCAGTGGATACTGTGGTGGAAATTCTAAGCGTTCCCCCCGACCACAGAGGAAAACTCTTACTTAAATCTCTTCCTTGCATGTCCCAGGAAATAACAAATGAAATCAGACTTAGAGTAGATAAGTTCCGCTTATGGAACAGGTTCGGTGATATTAAGTTATATTTAGTTTACAGTTGTATTACAGTTAATCTTATGTCTGAGGAGTGTTCTAATCCATTATCAAAAATTTTCAATGCTATTTGAAAAGTTGGGTGGAAATCTTTTTGTGTTGTAAGAGTTAGTTTAAAATTATGGTTAAACGAGTTTTCCCTGTAGTCTCAAAATAGTCATTACACATTTATTTTATCTAAACGTTCTTCCTTTTCCGATCAATGGCTAAGATAATTCCAATTCCAAAAATTAGCAATTCTGTTGAGTTATTCAACTTCAGATCAGCTAGTATTTTAAGCCCCACATTCAAAGCTTTTGTGATAGTAGTTAAAAATCAAATTCAGTTTCACTTGGTGCCTTATTATTTTCTTCATCCCAATTTGGTGATTTTGTCTTATTTGGTATGGTTTAGGAAATCTAGAAGAATATGGCTATTCTCCAATTATATTTTTGGAGGTAAGTTTGACCTACAACATTCATCTTGTTCTTGGTTGTAGTTTACCAGATTGGGTTTATATTTTTATTAGGAAACTCTTTAAACTAAAGAACCAAATTATCTATGCAAATAGTTATTATTTAAAAAGTCGCATTACGCTAATCTTTGATTGCTCCCTGCTAAAATCTTTCTAGATTTTTCTAGATCACATCTAGGGAATTCTGTTCTATTCAGTACTAGGAAATCATATCTGTCGAGACGTTTAAATCAAAATTTCTTGAATAGAAATGAACTTGAGCAACAGTATATAGATAGTTTAAACTTCATTGTAAAATAAATTTAAATAATCTATGGCTTAGAGGCCGTAACGGCCCATACTGCGTCTCAACTGAGACCTTACGAACCAGTTTTTGACGATTGGTGCACATTGTAGGTGGTCAAGCCCAACGAATGTTTTAACACACAAACTCGTTTTTATGTCATCTGGTTGCATGTTAATTTTTTGGTCAAAAGCTAGTAATTGAACTCGCGACTGAGAAAAAATTTGGAGTTTCATTATAAAAATTTTGAATCTTTTGAACAAAAATCTTTGATTCAAAGTAGCAATATTCAATATTAAATTATTTTATCTTTGATTCAAAGAAGTTGTATTCTTTATTTTATATTGCGCATAAATTTTACTTTTGAAAGGCTCAAAGGCTTAATACTAAAAATTAGTTTTTTTAACTGAAAGGTATCTACCTTTAATTTAAATTCTATAATTATTAAAAATTAAATAACATATAATATTTAAAATAAGTACAAAAATGTTTTAAAAATAATAAGTGTCATTAATAAAAGTCTTTGAACCAAAGAAATAAATATTTTATTTGAAATGATATTACTTTTCTTATAAAAAGTTTAATTCTTTATTTGGTATTTCGCATTAAATTAATTGTTTATAGAACAAAACCAATTTATTTTTATCGATGTTTACCCGTTTTTAGGTAAAATTCGCTAAAACAAAGCTAAAAGTACTATTTAAAACAATTTCAAATATTTGAAATTGTTTCAATTCATTTGAGCATAGGTTATTTTTGATGTATGTTGTGTCAATAAGGATTGATTTGGTTGTATGTATCATGACATTTTGGTGGGTGCGAATATTTTGAATTCTAGCTAAATAGTATTATGATACTTATGCATAAAAGTTATAAATTTATTAATAATTTAAAAAGAAATTGTTTTCATTAGTGCATACTGCATTGGGTTTAAAATATAATGCTTTAAGTTTAAAAATTTGTAATTATTAAATTAAAGACTACAAATCCTTACCTAGGCAGATGCTGCCCAAAACATTTTACAATAAACTTAAAATCAAACTACTGGACATACTTTCGGACAAAAGGCCTAATAGTTTCATTGAAACAACCGAAAATTTCAACTTTATAACTGTAAGATTTTTGTTCAAAGTTTAAATTAATACTTAAACCAAATATTTTACATATTTTAGGATAAAATAGAAAAAGTTTTGCGCAAAATCTATAGGCGAAAATTCTTTGATGTAAAGAATAAAATTTTTAGCTTTAAGTAAAATTTTTCTCAGTGGAGACCGCGGCGTGATGAGAAACTCTCTTAACCATTAAGCTACAATCGGTAAACTTCATTGTAAAACATTTTTAAATCTTGACCTATGGAGCATATGGAGCATGCTTAATTATCACATTATGTGAAGGTAAACGAGCTTCTACTCAAAAATTCGTACTTATAAATAGTTTTTCTTATAACAATAATATGAAACAATGAATAAAGAATTAGACGAGATGACCACTAGTCTATCTCTAAAGCCAATACTACAATAATTAACTGATAGAACCGGGTAATTAAGCAGCCGACTTAACTTAATTTCGGGTAGATTTATAAGTCAGTGAAATTCTTAGAATGAAAACCATAAAATAAGAAGCATGAATTAGGTATAAGGAATTCGTAACAAGGGCATCATGAAAATATTTCACTCATGAAAATATAAACATTATCCATTCTATATCCATAAACATTATCCATTCTATCAAGCATCAAGCAGTAAAGCATCCATTCTATCAAAATTGGCCAAACGTCTGAGAACTAAGACTCGCTAGACGGTCTAGAATCTCAAAGTACGAATCTTATAATAATTTTAATTAAAAACGAACCCTTATGTAAATGACGCTCTGATCTCTGAACCCGGTATCTTCGATTTTTGCTCGGTTGTGGTTAAACCAAATCATAACTTTATTTAATATTGGTGATTTATTGTGTGTAGTTATTATTTTGGTTTAAATTTCGTTGTAATTTAGGGATCGAGTAAACAATTCGTCTTCGAAATTGCTCCGCCCAGCACTGCCACTTAGCAGTTCTTTATTATTTTTCATATATTTATCTCAGATTAACTTCCATTGCTTCATATATTCTGCGGCCATTGCTCCGATATTTCCACTTATTTCACCTCAAATAATATTTTTTGAAATCTAATTTTTTTAAACTGGACGTCACATAGTTCATACAGCATTTCCATGCCAGTTTTTTGCCAATTTTTACAATCTTCACTTCTTTTATAATTTATAAAGTTCACACACATCTCGATTCATTTCTAATGTCTGCCTATACACTTACTTAAAAATATTTAAAATACTGTTACGATATCGCCAAGTGTTTATTCAAATACTTTATACGGTTCTATCACTGGATTGTGAATATTAAATTCGCAAACTTTAATTTTTACAATAAATTTATACCGCAATAAATTCCACAAAAAATTATTTCACTAATTTTCCACAATAATAATCACTACAATTATTTTAACACTTCAGTTTCACTTTTTATCACTTCCCGATATTAACACTTTAAAATTCCAAATTTAACTGTTGTAACTCAAATGTCTACACCTATTAATACCACGTAAATCCTTGTGGAATATTCCATTACCTTTTGCATTTCTACACCTCGCGAATATTCTTTTCGTCGTATTTAGTTCACTTCGCCTATTTTATCCGCCTATAAATATTTGGTAACAGGGTAACCCCAAAACCACTTATATAATTTTTGACCCTTTTTAATTAACACAGGTGACATCTGTGATTCGTCACACTACCCCCGCCCAAACCTGTTCTTCTCTATAGAACGCAAGTTTTCCAGGTGTACGACCTTGTGTTTTCCTCGTACTCCTCTTTGGACCCTATAGATCACATCGTTAGTTCTACCCTTGTACAGTCTCTCCCATCCAGTTTCTACCTTCTTTGATAATCCTCTCTTGCGTTGTGTTCCAGGACCTCCATCCAATTTCCCCCAGATAACCGTTTCCAAGTGTAGTGGTCGCTTCGTCCGATGATCCAATTTAATCCTCTTTACGATTGGCTTCTTCCCGTTGTTCAGTTGCAAATTCAGTTCGAAATTAACGTAGCTCAATGTTTCCCGTCCAAAATCCAATACGAATCCATTTCGTTTCATGATGTTCATTCCCAGGATGACCTCATCCACAATATCCGCAACCAGAACTTCGCGTGGAAAACTGTTGTTCCCGATTCGTATTGCCACCTCCTTCTTTCCTATAATAGCTACACTGTCGCTTGTCGCCGTTTGTAACTTGTATCCTTCCATTGGCTCAACTCCATCCGTTATTAAATCCGGCCGCTCAATCGTTCTCGTTGCTCCGGTGTCCAACGTTATCAAACTGGATCGTCCCTCTACTTCATCTCGCACCATCAAGCTATCACCACCTTTTGCTAATCTGGAAACGGGGATGAAGGTTATGGAGCATTTGATTGTGGGAGTTAGCTTTTGCTCCTCAAAGCTGACTCTTACTCGTTTAACGCTTTCATTGTTGTTTGGGGTTCCTCCGCGGCTGGTAATTTCCTTTCCTCTGGTGGCCTTCGGTGCATCGGCGATGGTGTTATCGTCCGTTTACGCCTTATCTCCCAGCATTCCCGCGAGATGTGTCCTGTTTTGTCACAAACCCAACATCTTGCTGGTTTGATCTTCCTGGTTTGTGACCGATTGCTGGTTCTAATTCCATACAGTACTACCGCACGTCTCGTATCCGGATCCCGAATATCATCGGTGAAAGCGTCGATCTTCATCGGCTCTGTGTATTCACCCGCCATGTTGTAGTGGGCGAGGTGCACTAAACGCTCTATTTCAGCCGCATACTCCTGGAGCGTCTCTCCAACCCCCTGACATCGTCCCTTCAACTCCATACGATGTTGCTCCCGTGGGTGGTCACCCCTACATTAACGTTCCAAAGCCAACATGATTTTGCCGTAATCTTCCCATTCGTATTCCGGCACGATCTGAAGTAGTTCCGCAGCACTACCTTTTAATGCCACAATTAATGCTGCCAATCGGTCCTCCTCACACCAGTTGTTACTTGTAGCCGTCATTTCAAACTGGAGTTTGAAGATATAAAATGGTGAAATTCCGTCGAACGTTGGTGGCTTTAATTTCATTGAGCCGGTTGGTCGACCAATTTGAGCTCTCTTGTCCAGTTCTCATGCCGTCCTGATCGGCACGCATCTGCTCTTTTATGTTGTCTTTGAGACCGCCTATCATTTGCTCCTGTTCAGCACGCAATATCCTTTGCTCTGTAATCATATAGAGTTTTAGATCTCCAATCATTTGCTGTATTGCGGCCATTAATTGCCTCATATCGAACCCTCCTGCTGTTATTGGAGTGGTTTCCCTTACTGCGACATTCTCTTCTTCCGTTCTACTCGTTCCTGCTACAGAGGATGTAGTTGCTTCCGTTGTCACTCGTTTCGGTTGCATGAAGTTGATAAATTACGCTGAACTCCTTCTTTAAGTCTGCCACTTTCAAGTCCATTAATTTCATCTTGGATATTCACAATCCCACCGCTGTCACCAATTGTTAAGATTTCGCCGAGTGTTTATTCAAATTATGTATCTGGTTCGATCACTGGATTGTGAATATTAAATTCGCAAACTTTAATTTTAACAATAAATTTATTCCGCAATAAATTCCACAAATATTTCACAAATTATTATTACTACACTAATTTTCCACAATAATTATCACTACAATTATTTTAGCACTTTACTTTCACTTTTTATCACTTCCCGATAATAACACTTTAAAATTCCAAATTTAACTGTTTTGTAACTCAAATGTCTACACCTATTTATACCACATAAACCATTGTGGAATAATCTGCTCGATGGGTTTCACGAATTTTAAATGAGGCCGACAAAGAGGCTCGAGTGCTTATGCTAAATTTTTCCTAAAAAAAATTCGAAACTGGGCAGTCTAGCAACTTTAGTATAGTTGTTACTGATGACGAATCTTGGTTCCATAAGTAACATCCAAAAACAAACAGCAGTCCATGGTATTGAACCCAACAGTACCACACGCACCCGTCAAAGCTAAGCAATAAATATCAGCAACAAAAGTAATGATGTCAGTTTACTCCACCCAATCAAAAGTTGTAGCTGTTTTTGCCCTGGAAAAGGATCAGACGGAAACTGAACGCAAAATGGTAAACTAAAGACTGCTCACTAAAAGTTTTCGAAAATTTGTTAGAACACCGGAAACAAGAGGTTTTGCGGTGCTCAAATAACTTATATTAACTATAAGGGAAATCGCGTCGTTATTATGTGCCAACATGATATAATTCCGGAGAAGATTAAAATATGGCACTAGTAGTAGTTGAACGAAATGTTTACATTTTTTAACTGCAGTGTTTTATATTCAACGAATTATTAACGAAACCAAAATTTAAAATTAAAAAAAAAACATTTAATTTTATAATCGAAATTGGAATTTTTTAAAGTAAATGGGTTTATATTTATAAATAATAATAAATAAATAAAACAAAATTTTTTTTTATATTATGTCATTTCATTAAAATTTACTTCGCGTGCCATCTATTGTTCTCGTTAAAACGTATTGGTATGCGAGAGCCTTCATCTGTCGGCATAATTGTAGGTGCAGACATGAATGAAAATATTTTAATAGACAGATTGGTTGAATTCTCGCTAGACGGTCTAGAATCTCAAAGTACGAAGCTTATAATAATTTTAATTAAAAACGAACCCTTATGTAAATGACGCTCTGATCTCTGAACCCGGTATCTTCGATTTTTGCTCGGTTGTGGTTAAACCAAATCATAACTTTATTTAATATTGGTGATTTATTGTGTGTAGTTATTATTTTGGTTTATTAAATTTCGTTGTAATTTAGGGATCGAGTAAACAATTCGTCTTCGAAATTGCTCCGCCCAGCACTGCCACTTAGCAGTTCTTTATTATTTTTCATATATTTATCTCAGATTAACTTCCATTGCTTCATATATTCTGCGGCCATTGCTCCGATATTTCCACTTATTTCACCTCAAATAATATTTTTTGAAATCTAATATTTTTAAACTGGACGTCACATAGTTCATACAGCATTTCCATGCCAGTGTTTTGCCAATTTTTACAATCTTCACTTCTTTTATAATTTATAAAGTTCACACACATCTCGATTCATTTCTAATCGACAATTTCTAAACATTACTTATATTTATATAAAGATACAAAGGTCTGCCTATACACTTACTTAAAAATATTTAAAATACTGTTACGATATCGTCGAGTGTTTATTCAAATACTTTATACGGTTCTATCACTGGATTGTGAATATTAAATTCGCAAACTTTAATTTTTACAATAAATTTATACCGCAATAAATTCCACAAAAAATTATTTCACTAATTTTCCACAATAATAATCACTACAATTATTTAAACACTTCAGTTTCACTTTTTATCACTTCCCGATATTAACACTTTAAAATTCCAAATTTAACTGTTGTAACTCAAATGTCTACACCTACTAATACCACGTAAATCCTTGTGGAATATTCCATTACCTTTTGCATTTCTACACCTCGCGAATATTCTTTTCGTCGTATTCAGTTCACTTCGCCTATTTTATCCGCCTATAAATATTTGGTAACAGGGTAACCCCAAAACCACTTATATAATTTTTGACCCTTTTTAATTAACACAGGTGACATCTGTGATTCGTCACACTACCCCCGCCCAAACCTGTTCTTCTCTATAGAACGCAAGTTTTCCAGGTGTACGACCTTGTGTTTTCCTCGTACTCCTCTTTGGACCCTATAGATCACATCGTTAGTTCTACCCTTGTACAGTCTCTCCCATCCAGTTTCTACCTTCTTTGATAATCCTCTCTTGCGTTGTGTTCCAGGACCTCCATCCAATTTCCCCCAGACAACCGTTTCCAAGTGTAGTGGTCGCTTCGTCCGATGATCCAATTTAATCCTCCTTACGATTGGCTCCTTCCCGTTGTTCAGTTGCAAATTCAGTTCGAAATTACCGTAGCTCAATGTTTCCCGTCCAAAATCCAATACGAATCCATTTCGTTTCATGATGTTCATTCCCAGGATGACCTCATCCACAATATCCCCAACCAGAACTTCGTGTGGAAAACTGTTGTTCCCGATTCGTATTGCCACCTCCTTCTTTCCTATAATAGCTACACTGTCGCTTGTCGCCGTTTGTAACTTGTATCCTTCAATTGGCTCAACTCCATCCGTTATTAAATCCGGCCGCTCAATCGTTCTCGTTGCTCCGGTGTCCAACGTTATCAAACTGGATCGTCCCTCTACTTCATCTCGCACCATCAAGCTATCACCACCTTTTCCTAATCTGGAAACGGGGATGAAGGTTATGGAGCATTTGATTGTGGGAGTTAGCTTTTGCTCCTCAAAGCTGACTCTTACTCGTTTAACGCTTTCGTTGTTGTTTGGCGTTCCTCCGCGGCTGGTAATTTCCTTTCCTCTGGTGGCCTTCGGTGCATCGGCGATGGTGTTATCGTCCGTTTACGCCTTATCTCCCAGCATTCCCGCGAGATGTGTTCTGTTTTGTCACAAACCCAACATCTTGCTGGTTTGATCTTCCTGGTTTGTGACCGATTGCTGGTTCTAATTCCATACAGTACTACCGCACGTCTCGTATCCGGATCCCGAATATCATCGGTGAAAGCGTCGATCTTCATCGGCTCTGTGTATTCACCCGCCATGTTGTAGTGGGCGAGGTGCACTAAACGCTCTATTTCAGCCGCATACTCCTGGAGCGTCTCTCTAACCCCCTGACATCGTCCCTTCAACTCCATACGATGTTGCTCCCGTGGGTGGTCACCCCTATATTAACGTTCCAAAGCCAACATGATTTTGCCGTAATCTTCCCATTCGTATTCCGGCACGATCTGAAGTAGTTCCGCAGCACTACCTTTTAATGCCACAATTAATGCTGCCAATCGGTCCTCCTCACACCAGTTGTTACTTGTAGCCGTCATTTCAAACTGGAGTTTGAAGATATAAAATGGTGAAATTCCGTCGAACGTTGGTGGCTTTAATTTCATTGAGCCGGTTGGTCGACCAATTTGAGCTCTCTTGTCCAGTTCTCATGCCGTCCTGATCGGCACGCATCTGCTCTTTTATGTTGTCTTTGAGACCGCCTATCATTTGCTCCTGTTCAGCACGCAATATCCTTTGCTCTGTAATCATATAGAGTTTTAGATCTCCAATCATTTGCTGTATTGCGGCCATTAATTGCCTCATATCGAACCCTCCTGCTGTTATTGGAGTGGTTTCCCTTACTGCGACATTCTCTTCTTCCGTTCTACTCGTTCCTGCTACAGAGGATGTAGTTGCTTCCGTTGTCACTCGTTTCGGTTGCATGAAGTTGATAAATTACGCTGAACTCCTTCTTTAAGTCTGCCACTTTCAAGTCCATTAATTTCATCTTGGATATTCACAATCCCACCGCTGTCACCAATTGTTAAGATTTCGCCGAGTGTTTATTCAAATTATGTATCTGGTTCGATCACTGGATTGTGAATATTAAATTCGCAAACTTTAATTTTAACAATAAATTTATTCCGCAATAAATTCCACAAATATTTCACAAATTATTATTACTACACTAATTTTCCACAATAATTATCACTACAATTACTTTAGCACTTTACTTTCACTTTTTATCACTTCCCGATAATAACACTTTAAAATTCCAAATTTAACTGTTTTGTAACTCAAATGTCTACACCTATTTATACCACATAAACCATTGTGGAATAATCTGCTCGATGGGTTTCACGAATTTTAAATGAGGCCGACAAAGAGGCTCGAGTGCTTATGCTAAATTTTTCCTAAAAAAAATTCGAAACTGGGCAGTCTAGCAACTTTAGTATAGTTGTTACTGATGACGAATCTTGGTTCCATAAGTAACATCCAAAAACAAACAGCAGTCCATGGTATTGAACCCAACAGTACCACACGCACCCGTCAAAGCTAAGCAATAAATATCAGCAACAAAAGTAATGATGTCAGTTTACTCCACCCAATCAAAAGTTGTAGCTGTTTTTGCCCTGGAAAAGGATCAGACGGAAACTGAACGCAAAATGGTAAACTAAAGACTGCTCACTAAAAGTTTTCGAAAATTTGTTAGAACACCGGAAACAAGAGGTTTTGCGGTGCTCAAATAACTTATATTAACTATAAGGGAAATCGCGTCGTTATTATGTGCCAACATGATATAATTCCGGAGAAGATTAAAATATGGCACTAGTAGTAGTTGAACGAAATGTTTACATTTTTTAACTGCAGTGTTTTATATTCAACGAATTATTAACGAAACCAAAATTTAAAATTAAAAAAAAAACATTTAATTTTATAATCGAAATTGGAATTTTTTAAAGTAAATGGGTTTATATTTATAAATAATAATAAATAAATAAAACAAAATTTTTTTTTATATTATGTCATTTCATTAAAATTTACTTCGCGTGCCATCTATTGTTCTCGTTAAAACGTATTGGTATGCCATCTAGAAATTATCTCCGAAACTTAAATTTAACGAAATCATGCTGTCGTTGGCATTTACTATTAAAATTGACACGATTTCCCTTATAGTATTATAAGTTATTCGGCGGTGCTACAACGCACCAGCATTTCAGCACAATGAAATGAGTAACTTTATTGCGAACTTTGGCATCGAAGGAATACGACCATCACCATATTCCCAGGAGCTAGTATCTTGTGATTTCTGGTTATAACCAGAAATCGCAAGGGGGCTGATGTGGTTGATTTGAAGGGAAAGGCGTTAACAATAACGCGGAGATAATTGATTCGGTTAAAGTTGAATTTGATAAGCTTTAAAAGAAAGATTTCGATCAATCGCGATTAAATAATAATAATTAAAGACAACGATTAAGAATAAATACGAAATAATTTCTTGTTTTTTTTTCTGGTCAACTAAGTGCACTTTTGTGACTCCTTTTGCATGTAATAGTTAATAAAAAGATGAAATCCATATACATATTCAAATATTCTTTAAGCTATATAATTGTAAACAGATATTATTTTAAGTCAAATATTAGATAAAAAAAATCCGCATTACCCGTGGAAACCCCTGATTTGTCCTTATTATGAAATATATCCGAGTCAGATTTTTCCGTTAACCTATAACTCCGTACGCTTTTATGAAACTAAAAATCAAAATCGTATCGGATTTTTTCGAACCCACAAGACAAAATCCTACTGGTACTGCTATTTAGTTGAAGTACATATTTTGTTTTCGATATTAAGCAAACAGTTATCGCAATTTTAAGAAATCATATTTTTCGATTGGAACGTTAACAGATATATTTCATCATAGACCCCCTTAGGTTTCCATCTTTTGTCGATTAGCGACAACACTTGGGTAATAACGCAACTCTAATCGACTGTAGTAAAATGCGCAAAATCATTTTATTTAATCTTTATTTTTAAATTCTTAAATGGAAAATAGTAATACATTAGAATTTTATGAATAACAATTTTTAGTAAATAATAATAAACGATGGAGTAGATATAAAACATGATATACTAGCCTATCTAAATTGAAGTTGGCATATTCTCAAACCGATCACGTCTTTTCCCACCTCCGAAATATTACATACACTACATAAAACACCTTTATAAATCGGAGTGTATGATGCCGCACAGAATGAACATTTCTCTTCGGGTTTCCCACGATATATAGGGCGATATGAAATTGCACACAAACTAAATGGATTATGCTCATCGTACTGTAGATTATGATCGTCGACGGAATTAATTTCACATGCTTGTAAAATTTTACGTGCTTGCTGAGCAACTTCGGGTCGTGGTCCTAATTCAAGTAGACGACGCGCCAATGAAGCGGCTGTTTTGAAATTCTTAATTTTAAAGAACATATTTAACGCTGTTCGCAGTGTTAGGATTTGATGTACCGGTTGGAGATTACAATGTGTAAAATACGCAGCTAATTCACATGATTTCTTTTGCTCATCGAGGGTATTTTTTGGCAGCCCCTTGCGATACGTCTCCATTTGTAAACCGACTATATATTCTCGACAAATGTTTAATAGTTGTTGAGCTTCTGCAATTTCTTGTCGTGTTTCGACCACCAGTAGTGGTAGACTAATTAAAATATTTTGTAATTTTTCAATCGCTTCGGTAAATTTACCACCGGTGGTAAGTTGATAGCAGACTTGAAGCCGTTGCACTAGATCGTTTAGTTTAAGACCCAGAGTAGGCCGACTATTTTTTGAACCAGTATCTTTCCAATTTCGATTTGGATAAGCGAATAAAGATGTTAAATTGGGCAGTGCTGTGTATGTTGTGCGAGACCCAGCGTACAAACTCATGAATAGATTCTCATAGGGTGTAAAATTGACAACACCGATCTGATCGTGTAGTAATCGAAATGCTGTTTCAAATGAGCCGGCCCGAACATGGTCAACCGGAAGCTGTGAATTGTTAGTCCAAATTTGTGTTGGCGGTATACCTTTGGTTGGAACAGCATAGAAATCAGTATTTTGTTCACTTATTTTAGCTGCCAATTCTGGTGGTAGTTCGAGTTCATCATCTTCAACATCCCAACCAGGACCATCATCACCATCTGCGGCTCTACTTAGTGCATCTTTCATTTCATCATCGTCATCGTCACCACCTAATCCTATTTCAGGATCAGCATCCCAACCATCACCTGCTTCACCCATTGGAGTTTCTTCGACTGCGAGAGCTTGATGAATTGTAGCGGCACCACGTGACATCATTGCACCTTCGAAGAATCCTCGCGAAACTGTCAATAGCGGCCAATTAGTTTCCGCCTGTGCAATTGGACATGGTGGTTGCAAAAGTGCTGCATTAGATTTTATTTGTGGAAGCTCTTTGCCATCACTAGTGATAATTTCGCTTAATTTTTCAGCTTCTTCATTTAGACCATGTGTAGCGGCTGTCAAATAAGCCAACGACTGCTGACCACAATTTTTTAAAATATTAACACGTTCAGCAACATCACCCAATAAAAGTGCCCCTTGATATTGGGCCGATACATCTTTCCGAATCTCGGCGATTTTATTCATCTTCTTTAACTTTTCTAAATTACCAGTAATCAAGTATAAGAAAGAAAGTTTATCGAAATTCTTTGTACGTTGATAGCACATCTCGACCACCTGATGATTACCTTGCATGAGGGCCGATTGGGCTAATCGTTCCCAACAAAGTTTATCATCCAAAGCTTTTGCAGCCTCAAGAGCTACCTCAATATTACCACACTCGAGTGCCAATCCAAAACGAGTTTTCTCATCCTTAACGAAATGTAAAGCTACTTCCGGATATCCCTTTTGCTGCAAATATGAAATGATACTTTGGCCCACTAATCGAGCGTTTCGTACCATATGCAAAACTTCTTCATATTTTCTATTGATTAGAGCTAATTTGAATTTAAATTCCGTTGGATCAATATTCATGACACGAGTGCGACATTCTCGATCGAGACAAAATACTTGATTTCCTTTTACTCGAGTGATATATATCGGTAAATCGAGTGTTCGAATAATTCCGTGATCACCATTAGTGATTGCATATTTAATGTGGTTACTAGTTGTATAGATGAATACTCCTGAATCATCCCAGGCACCAGATTTAACACGAGTATTTTCGTGAATCGAGCACAAGGATTCCAAACGACGATTACAAATATTAACGGTATGTTTCGAAAGTAGTGCCACGTGCGACATATCGTTAGACCATACAACATAACGACATTTTGAAATTTTAACTTGTGATAGTGAACGTAATTGCTGCACATCAAATAGCGTGACGTGATCTGATTCTCGAAGTAGAAGCATTCCGGTGCCTGCGTAAAAGATTTCATCAGATACCGGTGTTGCAATTTTCTTAGTTACCTCGTTCTTGAAATTTTTAATTACTAGTTGATTCGATCGATCAAGTACAGCAAATCGGTTTCGCGCCACCCACAATGCAGTGATGCCCGAAGAACGTTTACTTTCAGTTTCAGAATTCTGTTCAGACTCTTTAGGGATGCTATATAAGTCGTATGTACTGTTTTCTAAATTACTGGTACGCGTACATAAAAGGATGGCATTCAACGCTGGATTGAATGACATAGAATGCGTTGGACTTTTACCTCCACCTCGAATTTGCATTACTACAGTATCTTTGGTCGTCGTAAAATCAAGTTTTCGTAGGAATCGTTCCTTAACATAATATAAAATATTTCCATGTACGGCATACGCTGGACGTTCACGTTCCAATTTAAACACAATCATACCAGAATCATGGCCAGCTGCGAATAAGTTTAATGATGGATGAGCGGTTAAAATCCAAAATCGTTCATTTTCACGTCGGAATGTGTGTAGACACTGTCGTTTAGTCATATCCCAGACACGAATGCTACGATCCTCACTATTTGAAATGATCAATTCTTGACGCGGATGGAATAACACACATGACACGTTGTTATAATGACCACGGCAGGTATCAACCTCCCAAGCTTTGTACTCATTCATACGCCATAATTTTATTTGACGATCGTCAGCACCGGATACAATGAGTGGAAGGTTTGGATGGAAACTAGCCCAATTTACTCCTCGATCATGTCCTTCTAATACATGTTTAACAATAGCATCAGCTTGTCCGAATAAATCAGTTGCGCCTGGATTTTTGAGATGATCTTCAAGTCCACCAGGTCCCGGAGCGACATTTTTTTTGCGTAGACCTGTTGTCAAAAAATAAAACATAAAAAAATGTTATTTTTATAATTATTAATTAAAAGTTTCAGCTAATTTTGGACACCAGCTTGAACAATTTACAATTCACGCTACATCTACAACGATGTAACTTTAACGAATTTTATTTTTGTTTCTCAATCAATTGATTGGAACCGATGGATTGTCCATGCAAATGATGAAAAAATTGTGGATTATGCTCGCATGCAATTTGAATATGTATACATATTAACGGAATAAAGAGAATCTTCCATTTTTCAAAACGAATAGTCTCCATCAACTCGTTATTATGAAAAATGAAATATTCGCTAGATTTTTTTTTGTTTATAAAAATAAAATAGAACCAAATTAGAATTATTGTTAGGTAATTATTATGTCCTGTAATGTAAATACCCCATGAAAAATTCGTTAAAATTAAACCCAAATTCCATCCAATCAATAAAAAAATTAACCAAAAAAATTTTTTCGCTTTCCAATTTGGTCCTACCTTTCATTCCATCACGGCTAGCAATACCTGAGATGTCCCAGACGCGTACCGTTTGATCTAGTGACGCCGAAACAATTTGATCTTCACTCGGATGGAACATGGCACACATAACATAATGATTGTGGCCAGTAAGTACACAAATGCAGGTACGTGACTGCCAATTCCATATACGAATTGTTTGATCGTCCGACGATGACAAAATCCATGGATATTCATGGTGAAATACTGTAGTGCGAACATAATCTAAATGGCCGAGTAAATTAAAGATGCATCGACGTTGTTTATAGTTCCACACTTTAATTTTAAAATCATCTCCTCCCGATACAAAGAGAGGTTGTTGGTTATGGAAACACACACCACGTACTGGCCCGTCATGTTCATCGAATTTTTCAAGTAAAGTACACATACGGTAGTCCCATAATTGGATGACACCACTGTGCAAACTGAAAATACAAATAAAATTAAAATATTCATCAAGCTTAAAAAATCACCATTTTAAGTTTCCGTCAATCTTTACGACCAGAAATTATATATTTACTAACCTTGCTAATATCCAAGGCCTTTTTGGGTGGAATGATAACCCTTTCACACGAGCCGATTTAGTTTCAAAATTTGTTAACATTTTAACAGATATTAAATAATTTTATTGGATATTCAATATATATTTTCGTCTGACACGTCAACTTCAACTCTGTCATTAAACAATAGTACAATTTGTTAAAATTGTCGCTGGTGTCTATTTAAATATTTGTATATGCGATACCAATACAATACAATACAATATAGGCCGAAAAAGAATAACTCGTGGCCCTATTCTGGTTTTCCCAGGGAATTGGGAATTGGGAATTTTTGACGTTTTTATAACAGTTGGGAATTATTTTTTCCAAAAGTGTATTCTGGCTATTGGGAAAAATATTTTGTTTGGAAAAAATAATTCCCAATTATAACAGTTTTGACGTTTATTTTTCCATATTAAAATTGTTGGGAATTCATATTTCTTATGGTAAAATACTCATAATCATAATACTAGAGTATAAATTTAAATTTTTTTATTTTTTCTTATAAGCAAAAACACCTATTTTTTTAAATTTGGTCTTATCTGCCACCTATTTTTTTAAATTTGGTCTTATTAGCTCATTTATAAATACTCATAGAAAATAATTTCGACCCTAAAAAATTTTTTGTTTTTCAAAAGCCAAAACACCTATTTTTTTTTTAAATTTGTTATTCATCCATCAATATTTAAATCATATTCAAATATAATAACATAGCGCACCATGAAAAAAACCATTAAAAAGGTACTCTAGTGGCGAACATTTAAAACTATTTGTTTCACAGAGGGGAAATAATTCCCAGGACGCCAGAATACACTTTTGGGAATTGGGGAATAAAATGTTGGGAATTATTATAGTTGGGAATTGGGAAAATTTTTTTCCCAATTCTCAATTCCCAGGGAAAACCAGAATAGGGCCACTACATTAATAGAGTATATAACGAATTACCGACCGGTATTTTTTAATCATTATTCATTAAGATGAAAGATAATGTAAGCGATGAAGTTGTTGCAAGCGAAAGTTATTGGAAACAAAAAAATATTTTTTGTGTAACAGAGAACGAGAAAATTTACTTTATTTTTCTTGAAACTGGAATTTTTGTAAATTAAGTTTAATTTTATTTAGTTAAAACATTGTTAGGGAGACGGTTAAATATAACACAAATTGTAATTATTTAGTTCGTATATCAAAAAATAAAAAATAAATTAATTATGTTTAAATAATAATAAATATTATGTGTTTCGGACTTATGATTTTTGACGTTCACATTTGAACACTTTTAAATATTTATGACTGACTCCGTTAAATCAATTTTTCTGTAATACAATGTTAGAACGAGAGGCATAAATAAAATGAGTGGCAACACTATAATAAAAGAGTCTACCATTCTTTCTTGTGGCCCTATTCTGATTTTCCCTGGGAATTGGGAAAAAATTTCCCGATTCCCAACTATAATAATTCCCAATATTTTATTCCCCAATTCCCAAAAGTGTATTCTGGCGTGCTGGGAATTATTTCTCCTCTGTGAAACAAATAGTTTTAAATGTTCGCCACTAGAAAACCTTTTTAATGGTTTGTCACGAATCACAGATGTCACCTGTGATAGTCAAGAAGAAAATTATAGCAGTAGGCATTACCCTGTAACCAAATGTTTACACATACAAAAAGAATAAAAACAAAGAATGAAATAGGCGGAGCGAACAAAATACAAGAAGAACATTCGCGAAGTGTAGAGAAAAAAATAATGGAATATTCTACAAGTATTTGTGTCGTATAAATACGTGTAGACATTTGAGTTACGAAACAGTTCAATTTTGAATTTCGAAGTGTTAATATCGGGAAGTGATAAAAAGTGAAGTGTTAAAATAATAGTAGTGATAAATATTGTGTAAAATAAAAGTGAAAATAAATATCAGTGAATTATTTGTGAAATTTTTGTGGAAAATAAATTTAGTTAAAATTTAATCTTTGCGAGTTTATATTCACAATCCAGTGATCGAACCGGATAAAATAATTGAATAACCACTCGGCGAAATCGTAACAATTGGTGACAGCGGTGGGATTGTGAATATCCAAAATGAAATTATTGGACTTAAAAGTGGCAGATTTGAAGAAGGAGTTGGGGCTACGGAATCTTCCAACTGTGGGCAACCGAAATGAGTTGCAGTTGAGACTCCGTACTGCTTTGTTAGATGAAAATGTTGACCCAGATCAACATGAATTTAATTTTGGGGCACCGGATTCAACCGAGGTGCAAGCGATTGAACTGACTACAGAGTCAACGACCAGAGCGGAAGACGAGAATGTCACCGTACGGGAAACCACTCCAACAACACCAGTGGCCCTATTCTGGTTTTCCCTGGGAATTGGGAATTGGGAAAAAAATTTTCCCAATTCCCAACTATAATAATTCCCAATATTTTATTCCCCAATTCCCAAAAGTGTATTCTGGCGTGCTGGGAATTATTTCCCCTCTGTGAAAGAAATAGTTTTAAATGTTCGCCACTAGAGTACCTTTTTAATGGTTTTTTCATGGTGCGTTATGTTAATATTTGAATATGATTTAAATATTGATGGATGAATAACAAATTTAAAAAAAAATAGGTGTTTTCGCTTTTGAAAAACAAAAAACTGTTTAGGGTCGGAATTATTTTCTATGAGTATTTATGAATGAGCTAATTTTTTTTTATATTTTAGGGCAGATAAGACCAAATTTTAAAAAATAGGTGTTTTTGCTTATAAGAAATAACAAAAAAATTTAAATTTATACTCTAGGATTATGATTATGAGTATTTTACCATAAGAAATATGAATTCCCAACAATTTTAATAGGGAAAAATAAACGTCAAAACTGTTATAATTGGGAATTATTTTTTCCAAACAAAATATTTTTCCCAATAGCCAGAATACACTTTTGGAAAAAATAATTCCCAACTGTTATAAAAACGTCAAAAATTCCCAATTCCCAATTCCCTGGGAAAACCAGAATAGGGCCACAGGAGCGTTCGATATGGGGCAACTAATGGCCGCAATGCAGCAAATGATCGGCGGCCTCGAAGTAAAAATGATTACCGAGCAAAGAGCATTGCGTGCTGAACAGGAGCAGATGATCGGGGGGCTCAAAACCGATATAACAAGCGGTCAAGAAAGTTTAAAGGAACAAATGCGAGTCGATCAAGAAAGATTGTTGGCGGAACAGGAGGTCATGAGAACCGGTCAAGAGAACATCATCGAACGGTTGGAGCAGCAAGAAAAATGTGTCAACGAGAAGTTTCGAGAGCTTTCCGTTACGTTGAACACAAAAGTCGATACCATCAAAATGGAAATGGATCACAAATTAGATCAACAAATCGAGGTGACCGATCAACGATTCCAGAAACTTGAAAAGGAGCTAATGGATCTCAAAACCAACGGCAGCGCTCAAATTGCTCGACCAACCAGCTCAATGAAATTGAAGCCACCAACGTTCGACGGAACTACACCATTCAACATCTTCAAACTCCAGTTTGAAATGGCGGCCACAAGGAATGGTTGGTGCAAGGAGGATCGAGTGGCAGCATTAATTGTGGCGTTAAAAGGAAGTGCTGCGGATCTTTTGCAAATCGTGCCAGAATACGATAGAGAGGATTACGGAAAAATCATGTTGGCTCTGGAGCGCAAATACGGTGGTGACCATCGACGGGAGTTACATCGTATGGAGTTGAAGGGACGATGTCAGCGGGTTGGAGAGACGCTCCAGGAGTATGCGGCTGATATAGAGCGGTTAGTGCACCTCGCTCACTACAACATGGCAGGAGAATATACAGAGCGGATCAAGATCGACGCTTTCACCGATGGTATACGGGATCCCGATACGAGACGTGCAGTTGTATTGTCTCCAAAAGCAACGTTTGCGGAAACCATCGCGTGTGCACTAACCAATGAGACTGCAAACAACATCATCAAATCAGCAGTCAAGGTACGTCGTGTGGAAGTGGAACCAGCAATCAGTCACAAACAGGGCAATAACATCAAACCAGCAGATAACTGGCGGACTACGAGATTCCGGGATGGGACTAGTAAAATCAGATGTTGGGTTTGTGACAAAATAGGACACATCTCGCGGGAATGCTGGGAGATAAGGCGCAAACGGGCGAGAACACCATCGCCGATGTACCGACGGCCACCGGAGGAAAGAAAAGCAGCAGCCGTGGAGGAACGCCCAACAACAACGAAGGCGTTAAACGAGTAAGAGTCAGCTTTGAGGAGCAAAAGCTGACTCCCACAACCAAATGCTCCATAACCTTCATCCCCATTTCCAGATTGGCAAAAGGTGGTTGATAGCTTGATGGTGCGAGGCGAAGCAGAGGGACGATCCAGTTTAATAACGTTAGACACTGGAGCAACGAGAACGATTGTGCGGCCGGATTTTATCACGAATGGAGTTCGACCTATGGAAGGATTCAAGTTACAAACGGCGACAGGCGACAGTGCGGCTATCAAAGGAAAGAAGGAGGTTACAATACGAATCGGGAACAACAGTTTTCGACATGAAGTTCTGGTTGCGGATATTGTGGATGAGGTCATCCTGGGAATGGACTTCATGAAGCGAAATGGATTCGTATTGGATGTCGGACGAGGAACATTGAGCTACGGTAATGTCGAACTGCCTTTGCAACTGAACAACGGGAAGGAGCCAGTCGTAAGGAGGATAACATTGGATCATCGGACGAAGCTACCACCACATTCGGAAACGGTTGTTTGGGGGAAATTGGATGGAGGTCCTGGAACACAAGGGTTGTGGGTTGTGGAAGCCAACAGTGACGAGCTACAAACCAAAGAAATTATCATCGGAAAAGCTTTGGTTAAACCGGATTGTGACTTTAGAGTTCCGATAAGGGCTCTTAATTTATCGGATGTGACAAAAACAATCAAAAAGGGAACTATCATCGGCCGAGGTGAGGAAGTATCCACGATTATAAAATGTGAGGAGGCGAATCCGTGTGTAAAGGCCAAGGACCAACGACAACGGAAAATAACGGAGGAACTAACACAGAAATGGACGGAACAATTAACTCCAAAAGAAAAACAAGCAGCAAAGGAGTTGCTTCAAAAATATATGTCCATTTTCTGTGGTGCACCGGAAGATAATGGCAGAACAAATATGGTTAAACACCGAGCGACAAGCGCCAAGAAGATTACCATTGGCTAAACAAGCAGAAGTCGATAAGATGGTAACTGATATGCAAACATCGGGAGTAATTGAGCAGTCAACGAGTCCATGGAGTTCACCAGTAGTATTGGTGGAAAAGAAGGATGGAAGCATGCGATTCTGCGTTGATTATCGGAAGCTCAATACAGTTACCAAGAAGGATAGTTACCCATTACCATGGATCGACGACACACTGGATACATTGGCAGGAGCACGGATGTTTTCAACATTGGATTTGCAGAGCGGTTATTGGCAAGTAGAGGTCGCAGACGAAGATAAGGAAAAGACAGCGTTCAGTGTGGGCAATGGATTATGGCAATTCAATGTCATGCCATTTGGACTTTGTAACGCCCCTGCGACTTTCGAACGGCTAATGGAACGCGTACTAAAAGGACTCCACTGGAAAACATGCCTGGTTTATTTGGACGACATCATCGTTATGGGGAAGGACTTTAACGAGCACCTACGTAATCTAGAGGAAGTATTCGAAAGAATCCAAGCAGCTGGATTGAAGTTAAGTCCGAAGAAATGTGTATTGTTCCGGGATGAAGTCAAATATTTGGGACACAAAATAACAACAAGCGGCATTCATACAGATGAAGACAAGATCTCCGCCGTAAAGGATTGGCCAAGACCGCAGAATTTACATGAACTAAGGAGTTTCATCGGACTATGCACATATTATCGACGATTTGTGCCAGGATTTGCCAACATCGCAAGGAATTTACACGAGCTGACACAGAAGAACAAGCCGTTCCAATGGAGTGATGAACACGAGGAAGCGTTCAATGAACTGAAGCAGCGATTATGTACAGCACCATTGCTTTCGTATCCGGTTCCGAATAAACGTTTTATTTTGGATACGGATGCAAGCAATTATGGCTTGGGAGGAGTGTTGTCACAGGAAATCGATGGGCAGGAACGTGTCATCGCATATTATTCAAAGATCTTATCGAAGCCAGAACGGAACTACTGTGTAACAAGAAGAGAATTGTTGGCCATAGTGAAATGTGTGGAACATTTCAGGAAATACCTTTATGGACAATCATTTCTGCTAAGAACGGATCATGGCGCCTTGACATGGCTACTTCAGTTTAAAAATCCCGAAGGACAAGTAGCACGGTGGATTGAGCGATTGGGGAGTTTTGTTTACGAAATCCAACATCGGAAAGGGAGCGCTCATGGAAATGCGGATGCGTTGTCAAGACGACCATGTAGAGTGGATTGTAAACATTGCGGACGGGTAGAAAACAAGGAAAACATCGTCGATATCAGACTAATGAAAGTGTTGCCAGCTGATAAATGGACCAACGATGTTATCTCCAAAGAGCAACGGGAAGATCCAGATTTGGCATTGATTATCAAATTCATGGAGGAGGAACGTCGTCCCACATGGAGCGATATTGCAGATAAAGGCCCAGCTATCAAGGCTTACTGGGCCCAATGGGATAGTTTAGCCATGGAAGACGGATGCTTAAAACGAACATGGGAAAGCTCCGATGGCAAAACAAAGCAATCGCTAGTGGTGGTACCGAAGATCAGGATGGCAGAAATATTGGAGGAATACCACGGAGGAACAAGCGGAGGTCACCTAGGAATCAACAAAACGTTAGCCAAGGTACGTGAAAGATTCTACTGGGCAGGATGTAGACAGGCAGTGGCTGAATGGTGTCAAAAGTGTGACCAATGTATGGCAGTGAAAGGACCGGCAAAGAAGAGCCGTGGAGCGATGCAACAATATAATGTGGGAGCACCATTTGAGAGGATTGCCATAGATGTTGCAGGACCATTTCCAACCAGCGATAGTGGCAACAAATATGTATTGGTTATAATGGACTACTTCAGTAAGTGGCCAGAGGTATATCCGATTCCAAATCAGGAAACAACCACAATCGCCAATGCAGTGGTATACAATTGGATAAGCCGTTATGGGCTACCAATGGAACTGCATTCCGACCAAGGGCGGAATTTTGAATCGGTTGTCTTCCAGGAGATGTGCCAGTTACTGGGAATTAATAAAACGCGGACAACGCCTTTCCACCCTCAGTCTGATGGCATGGCGGAGCGTTTCAATGCCACATTGGAGGAGTTTATAGCCAAAACAGTGGATAAAAACCAACGGAATTGGGATCAAGGTATTCCATTGTTCTTAATGGCTTATCGATCGGCGGTGCATAATACAACAGGAGTAACACCAGCGACAATACTTTTTGGCAACAATTTAAGACTACCAGGCGATCTCAAGTTCGGAGCGGTCCCATCATCAGCAAAATGTGAACAAGCATATGTGGACAACTTGAAAGAGGAGATCAACAACATACACGGATTTGTCAGAGAGAGGATCAGATTGTCAAGTGATAAAACAAAGGCTCGGTATGATGTACGAGCGAACAATAAAGGATTTGACGAGGGACAATTGGTATGGCTTCACAACCCACAACGTAAGAAAGGGTTATCGCAGAAATTACAACCTGGATGGGAGGGACCGTACAAGGTCATAACAAGAATAAATGATGTGATCTATAGGATCCAAAGAGGAGTACGAGGAAAACCCAAGGTTGTACACCTGGATAGACTGGCGTTCTATAGAGGAAGAGATCTGGATCCTGTTCGGGACGAACAGGTTTGGGCGGAGGGTAGTGTCACGAATCACAGATGTCACCTGTGATAGTCAAGAAGAAAATTATAGCAGTAGGCATTACCCTGTAACCAAATGTTTACACATACAAAAAGAATAAAAACAAAGAATGAAATAGGCGGAGCGAACAAAATACGAGAAGAACATTCGCGAAGTGTAGAGAAAAAAATAATGGAATATTCTACAAGTATTTGTGTCGTATAAATACGTGTAGACATTTGAGTTACGAGACAGTTCAATTTTGAATTTCGAAGTGTTAATATCGGGAAGTGATAAAAAGTGAAGTGTTAAAATAATAGTAGTGATAAATATTGTGTAAAATAAAAGTGAAAATAAATATCAGTGAATTATTTGTGAAATTTTTGTGGAAAATAAATTTAGTTAAAATTTAATCTTTGCGAGTTTATATTCACAATCCAGTGATCGAACCGGATAAAATAATTGAATAACCACTCGGCGAAATCGTAACAGGTTATTTGTTGTGTTACATTTTCCCCTAGTAGGGATTCAAACCACTTCACGGCTCGATCACTGGATTGTGAATAATTAAAACTACTTATTTGTTTTTCACTTTAACTTTTATTGAAAATCACCACAATTCACTTTCACAGTACTTTTATTTTACTGTTACTTTTACTATTTCACTATTTCACTTCTTAATAGTTTTTCCCGATTTTAATTTATCGCTTTTCCAATTCAGACTGAAAGTCTATGCTTTCTACTCGCGTATTTACACTCATTTTGCCCGCTTCTCGGTCATAGTAGAATTTTCCATTTATTTATTATTTCGCCTGTATACTGCGATTCATGCTGGTTTCCAAATATGAGCTTAGTACTTCTATTCAATCATAGATGTCACCCGTGTCCGTAACACTACCCTCCGCCCAAACCTGTTCGTCCCGAACAGGATCCAATTCCCTTCCTCTATAGAGAGCCAACCTTTCCAAATGTACAACCTTCGGTTTTCCTCGGATGCCCTTCTGAATTCGGTAGATTACATCATTGATTTTTGTAATCACCTTGTATGGTCCTTCCCAGCTAGGTTGCAGTTTTGGTGATAAGCCTCTCTTCCGTTGTAAGTTGTGAAGCCAGACTAACTGCCCTTCTTCGAATCCTCTATTATTTGCACGGATGTCATATCGTGCCTTCATCCTATCACTTGAAATTTGTATCCTTTCTCTGACAAATCTGTGTATCTCGTCGATATCTTCCTTCAATTTATCGACGTACGCTTGTCCGCACAAAGCTGTCGTTGGAATCGCCCCAAACTTCAAGTCCCCAGGTAATCTTAAATTATGTCCAAAAACGATGGTAGCTGGTGTTGTTCCCGTTGTATCATGTGTTGCTGACCGATATGCCATTAGGAACAGTGGACGTGGTATATTTTTATCCCAATTACGCTGGTTTCTATCTACGGTTTTCTTTAAAAATTCTTCCAACGTAGCATTAAATCGTTCATCCATGCCGTCTGACTGAGGATGGAAAGTTGTTGTTCTTGTTTTATTGATCCCCAATAATTGACACATTTCCTGGAACACCACAGACTCAAAATTGCGGCCTTGATCCGAATGCAGTTCCATAGGTACCCCGTATCGACTAATCCAATTATTTACCACGGCGTTAGCGATTGTTGTTGTTTCTTGGTTCGGTATTGGATAGACTTCAGGCCATTTACTGAAATAATCCATCACCACTAAAACATACTTGTTTCCGCTTTCGCTGGTAGGATATGGACCTGCAATATCCATAGCGATCCGCTCAAATGGTGCTCCGCTATTATACTGCTGCATTTTCCCATGGCTTCGTTTTGCAGGACCCTTAACTGCCATGCATTGATCACATTTTTGACACCATTCTGCGACCGATTGTCAGCATCCTGCCCAGTAAAATCTTTCGCGGACTTTTGCCAGAGTCTTATTGATTCCTAGATGGCCACCACTTGTTCCCTCGTGATATTCAATCAAAATTTCTGGAATTCGGATTCTCGGTACCACCACCAATGATTGTGTATTTCTACCATCGGAACTTTCCCAAATTCGTTTTAAACAACCGTCTTCGATTACCAGACTATCCCATTGAGCCCAATATGCCTTAACTATAGGGCTCTTATCAGCTATCTCCTTCCATAATGGTCTGTGCTGATCTTCCACGAATTTTAATATGATCGATAGATCAGGATCTTCTGATTGCTCATTTCTGATTTCCTCGTTGGTCCACTCATCGGATGGTAACACTTGCATAAGTCTTACGTCAATGACATGTTCCTTACTCTCCACTCGACCACAATGTTTGCAATCCACGGGACACAGTCGTCTTGACAGAGCATCTGCATTACCGTGAGCACTTCCTTTCCGATGTTGGGTGGTATAATCGAAGCAACCCAATCTTTCGATCCACCGGGCTATCTGTCCTTCCGGATTCTTAAACTTTAACAGCCATGTTAGAGCACCATGATCTGTCCTTATGAGAAATGACTGGCCATAAAGATACTTCCGAAAATGCTCTATACATTGTACTATGGCCAACAGCTCTCTCCTTGTTACACAATAATTTCGCTCCGGCTTTGATAAAACTTTCGAAAAATGTGCTATAACCCGTTCTTGCCCATCTATTTCTTGATACAAAACCCCTCCAATACCATTATTACTTGCATCAGTATCCAAGATGAACCTTCGATTTGGTACTGGGTATGCAAGTATTGGCGCTGTGCACAACCGCTTTTTCAACTCGCTGAACGCTTCTTCATGCTGTTTATTCCATTGGAATGGCTTGTTCTTTTGCGTTAATTCATGTAAGCTTTTCGCAACGTCAGCAAATCCCGGTACGAATCGTCGGTAGTACGTGCAAAGCCCAATAAAACTTCTCAGATCGTGTAAGTTCTGTGGTTTTGGCCAATCCTTGACAGCTGAGATTTTATCCTCATCTGTATGTATACCACTTCTTGTTATCTTGTGTCCCAAATATTTAACTTCGTTGCGGAACAAGGCACACTTCTTTGGACTCAATTTTAACCCTGCTGAATGAATCCGCTCGAACACTTCGCCCAGGTTTTGCAGATGTTCCTCGAAGTTTTTACCCATAACTATGATGTCATCTAGGTACACCTAGCACGGTTTCCAATGTAACCCTTTCAGCACTCGGTCCATTAGCCTTTCAAACGTCACAGGAGCGTTTCATAATCCAAACGGCATAACGTTAAATTGCCACAATCCGTTACTCACACTGAACGTCGTTTTCTCTTTATCTTCTTCTGCGACTTCCACCTGCCAATATCCACTTTGTAGATCCAAAGTGGAAAATAACCGTGCACCCGCCAACGTATCCAATGTATCATCAATTCTCGGTAACGGATAACTGTCCTTCTTTGTGATCGAATTGAGTTTTCTATAATCGACGCAAAATCTCATGCTGCCATCTTTCTTTTGCACCAATACCACAGGTGAACTCCATGGACTAGTCGATTGCTCAATCACCCCTGCCGTTTGCATATCCGTTACCATGCGATCCACTTCCGATTGTTTTGCCAATGGTAATCTTCTTGGAGCTTGTCGAATTGGCATTGCTGTCTCGGTGTCGATCCGGTGTTTAACTAAGTTCGTTCTACCATTATCTTCGGGATCACCACAGAAAATGGACGTGTATTTTTCCAACAACACTTTTGCAGCTAGTGTTTGTTCTGGACTTAGTTGTTCTGTCCACTTCTGTGTCAATTCTTCCACGATTTTCTGCTGCCGTTGAACTTTAGCCTTTACACTCGGATTCGTTTCTTCACATTTGACTATAGTGGATATTTCTTCGCATTTACCGATAATAGTCCCCTTTTTGATGGTTTTAGTCTTGTCCGATAAGTTGAGAACCCTCAATGGTACTCTATTGTCATGATCCGGTTTTATCAATGCTTTATACCAAGCATTATTTCTCGTACTTGTTGTTCTTCGTCACTGGCTTCTACAATCCACAACTTTCGTGTCCCAGGACCTCCATCCAATTTACCCCAAATTACTGTTTCTGAGCGTGGTGGCAGCTTTGTTCGATGGTCCAACATAACTCGCCTGACGATTGGCTCCTTGCTATTCAATTGTAACGGCAGCTCAACATTACCAAAACTAAGTGTTTCTTTTCCCACATCCAACACGAATTGGTTCTTCTTCATGAAGTCCATACCCAAAATAACTTCATCTACAATATCGGCCACCAAAACTTCGTGACAGAAGTTTCTGTTTCCAATTCGTATGGTCACTTCCTTTTTCCCTTTGATCTCTGCACATTCGCCGGTTGCTGTTTGCAGTTTTAACCCGCCAATTGGATGAAGTTCGTTATCTATCAAATCAGCCCGCACAATCGTCCGCGTTGCCCCCGTATCTAACGTTATCACACTAGATCTGCCATCAATTTCTCCACCTATTGTCAAACTATCTCCACCCCTCGCCAATCGGGAAACAGGGATGAAAATCATGGAGCATTCGGTTGTGGGAGTCAGCTTTCGCTCCTTAAAGCTGACTCTTACTCGTTTAACGCCTGCGATCTTGCAGGACTCGCCTTCTCTTTTGTTGTCCTCATTGGACCTTCGATACATAGGCGACGGTGTTCTTGCTCGCTTACGTCGAATTTCCCAGCAATCTCGTGATATATGACCTAGTTTATCGCAGGCCCAACATCTTATCTTATGGCTGCTATCCCGGAACCTCGTTGATGTTTCATATACTGCTCCTTTCTCATTATATCTCGAGCTATAGTTCTAGCTTCTCTAGCTATAGTTTAACTGCTGGTTTGATTATGTTAAAGGCAGTTTCGTTTAAAATTGATGCGGTGTTTGATTAATAAAGTTATAGTGAACAACAAGCAAGTGGTTTGAATTATTCACAATCCAGTGATCGAACCGTGGAGTGGTTTGAATCCCTACTAGGGTAAAACGTAACAATTGGTGACAGCGGTGGGATTGTGAATAAGGAGACATGAAGCTATTGGAGTTGAAAGTTTCGGAGTTGAAGAACGAGCTGAACTCACGGGGTTTTCCTACAGCGGGTAGCAAAGCCGAATTACAGGAGAGACTACAAAACATTTTGCTGGAACAGAACATCGATCCAGACCAGTACGAATTCAATACTGGAGTACCTAATGCAGAGGGTATAATGGAAGGGGCAACAAATGCCGGCGCAACCATAGCTCCAGCAGCAATAAATAAACCTTCCCCAGCACCTACAAATTTCGATATGGGGCAGTTAATGGCGGCGATGCAACAAATGATGAGCGGTTTAGAACAAAATTTGAAGGCCGAAATGAGGACCGGCCAAGAAAATTTGCAGATTGAAATGAGAACCGGCCAAGAAAATTTGCAAACCGGCCAAGACAATTTGAAAACCGAAATGAGAACCGGCCAAGAAACTGTGCTAGAACGATTGGAAGAACAATAAAATATTCAACGGCTTTTTATATCCGAAGTGAGTGAAAAGTTCCGCGAAATGTCCATTACCTTAGATGCCAAAGTGGATACAGTAAAATGTCAAATGGAACAACGATTTGAAGCGGCTGATGAAAGGTTTTTGAAACTGGAAAAAGAGATTATCGATATTAAAAATAATGGTGGTGCTACTCAAATCCAGAAACCAGTCAGCGGAATTAAATTAAAGCCTCCGACATTCGACGGAACAACGTCGTTCAACATTTTCAAATTGCAATTTGAAACGGCAGCAGTAACAAATAATTGGTGTAAGGAAGACCAGGTTGCAGCTCTCATAGTGGCGTTAAAAGGCGGTGCGGCAGATATGTTGCAGATCGTTCCAGAAACCGAACGCGGGGACTATGATCGAATAATGCTAGCCTTGGAACGAAAATATGGTGCTGACCATAAAAAAGAGCTATACAGGATGGAGCTCAAGAGTCGTTTTCAAAGAATTGGTGAAAGAGTTTTCAGCAGACATTGAGCGATTGGTGCACCTCACCCACTTTAATATGGCTCCCGAATACGCAGAAAGAATTAAAATTGATGCGTTTACTGATGGAATTCGTGACGTAGAAACCAGACGAGCGGTAGTGTTAGAATCAAAAACAACATTTGCCGAGACCATCGCTTGTGCCTTAACAAACGAAACTGCCTTTAACATAATCAAACCAGCAGTTAAAATGCGACGAGTCGAAGTAGAACCAGAGAACTATATAGCTCGAAATATAATGAGAAAGGAGCAGTATATGAAACATATATATCAAACATATATATGAGCAGTATATGCGATAAACTAGGTCATATATCACGAGATTGCTGGGAAATTCGACGTAAGCGAGCAAGAACACCGTCGCCTATGTATCGAAGGTCCAATGAGGACAACAAAAGAGAAGGCGAGTCCTGCAAGATCGCAGGCGTTAAACGAGTAAGAGTCAGCTTTAAGGAGCGAAAGCTGACTCCCACAACCGAATACTCCATGATTTTCATCCCTGTTTCCCGATTGGCGAGGGGTGGAGATAGTTTGACAATAGGTGGAGAAATTGATGGCAGATCTAGTGTGATAACGTTAGATACGGGGGCAACGCGGACGATTGTGCGGGCTGATTTGATAGATAACGAACTTCATCCAATTGGCGGGTTAAAACTGCAAACAGCAACCGGCGAATGTGCAGAGATCAAAGGGAAAAAGGAAGTGACCATACGAATTGGAAACAGAAACTTCTGTCACGAAGTTTTGGTGGCCGATATTGTAGATGAAGTTATTTTGGGTATGGACTTCATGAAGAAGAACCAATTCGTGTTGGATGTGGGAAAAGAAACACTTAGTTTTGGTAATGTTGAGCTGCCGTTACAATTGGATAGCAAGGAGCCAATCGTCAGGCGAGTTATATTGGACCATCGAACAAAGCTGCCACCACGCTCAGAAACAGTAATTTGGGGTAAATTGGATGGAGGTCCTGGGACACGAAAGTTGTGGGTTGTTGAAGCCAGTGACGAAGAACAACAAGTACGAGAAATAATGCTTGGGAAAGCGTTGATAAAACCGGATCATGACAATAGAGTACCATTGAGGGTTCTCAACTTATCGGACAAGACTAAAACCATCAAAAAGGGGACTATTATCGGTAAATGCGAAGAAATATCCACTATAGTCAAATGTGAAGAAACGAATCCGAGTGTAAAGGCTAAAGTTCAACGGCAGCAGAAAATCGTGGAAGAATTGACACAGAAGTGGACAGAACAACTAAGTCCAGAACAAAAACAAGCTGCAAAAGTGTTGTTGAAAAAATACACGTCCATTTTCTGTGGTGATCCCGAAGATAATGGTAGAACGAACTTAGTTAAACACCGGATCGACACCGAGACAGCAATGCCAATTCGACAAGCTCCAAGAAGATTACCATTGGCAAAACAATCGGAAGTGGATCGCATGGTAACGGATATGTAAACGGCAGGGGTGATTGAGCAATCGACTAGTCCATGGAGTTCACCTGTGGTATTGGTGCAGAAGAAAGATGGCAGCATGAGATTTTGCGTCGATTATAGAAAACTCAATTCGATCACTAAGAAGGACAGTTATCCGTTACCGAGAATTGATGATACATTGGATACGTTGGCGGGTGCACGATTATTTTCCACTTTGGATCTACAAAGTGGATATTGGCAGCTGGAAGTCGCAGAAGAAGATAAAGAGAAAACGGCGTTCAGTGTGAGTAACGGATTATGGCAATTTAACGTTATGCCGTTTGGATTATGTAACGCTCCTGCGATGTTTGAAAGGCTAATGGACCGAGTGCTGAAAGGGTTACATTGGAAAACTTGCTTGGTGTACCTAGATGACATCATAGTTATGAGTAAAAACTTCGAGGAACATCTGCAAAACCTGGGCGAAGTGTTCGAGCGGATTCATTTAGCAGGGTTAAAATTGAGTCCAAAGAAGTGTGCCTTGTTCCGCAGCGAAGTTAAATATTTGGGACACAAGATAACAAGAAGTGGTATACATACAGATGAGGATAAAATCTCAGCTGTCGAGGATTGGCCAAAATCACAGAACTTACACGATCTGAGAAGTTTTATTGGACTTTGCACGTACTACCGACGATTCGTACCGGGATTTGCTGACGTTGCGAAAAGCTTACATGAATTAACGCAAAAGAACAAGCCATTCCAATGGAATAAACAACATGAAGAAGCGTTCAGCGAGTTGAAAAAGCGGTTGTGCACAGCGCCAATACTTGCATACCCAGTACCAAATCGAAGATTCATCTTGGATACTGATGCAAGTAATAATGGTATTGGAGGGGTTTTGTCTCAAGAAATAGATGGGCAAGAACGGGTTATAGCATATTTTTCGAAAGTTTTATCAAAGCCGGAGCGAAATTATTGTGTAACAAGGAGAGAGCTGTTGGCCATAGTACAATGTATAGAGCATTTTCGGAAGTATCTTTATGGCCAGTCATTTCTCATAAGGACAGATCATGGTGCTCTAACATGGCTGTTACAGTTTAAGAATCCGGAAGGACAGATAGCCCGGTGGATCGAGAGATTAGGTTGCTTCGATTATACCATCCAACATCGGAAAGGAAGTGCTCACGGTAATGCAGATGCTCTGTCAAGACGACCATGTCCCGTCGATTGCAAACATTGTGGTCGAGTGGAGAGTAAGGAACATGTCATTGACGTAAGACTTATGCAAGTGTTACCATCCGATGAGTGAACCAACGAGGAAATCAGAAAGGAGCAATCAGATGATCCTGATCTATCAATCATATTAAAATTCGTGGAAGATCAGCACAGACCATTATGGAAGGAGATAGCTGATAAGAGCCCTATAGTTAAGGCATATTGGGCTCAATGGGATAGTCTGGTAATCGAAGACGGTTGTTTAAAACGAATTTGGGAAAGTTCCGATGGTAGAAATACACAATCATTGGTGGTGGTACCGAGAATCCGAATTCCAGAAATTTTGATTGAATATCACGGGGGAACAAGTGGTGGCCATCTAAGAATCAATAAGACTCTGGCAAAAGTCCGCGAAAGATTTTACTGGGCAGGATGCAGACAATCGGTCGCAGAATGGTGTCAAAAATGTGATCAATGCATGGCAGTTAAGGGTCCTGCAAAACGAAGCCATGGGAAAATGCTGCAGTATAATAGCGGAGCACCATTTGAACGGATCGCTATGGATATTGCAGGTCCATATCCTACCAGCGAAAGCGGAAACAAGTATGTTTTAGTGGTGATGGATTATTTCAGTAAATGGCCTGAAGTCTATCCAATACCGAACCAAGAAACAACAACAATCGCTAACGCCGTGGTAAATAATTGGATTAGTCGATACGGGGTACCTATGGAACTGCATTCGGATCAAGGCCGCAATTTTGAGTCTGTGGTGTTCTAGGAAATGTGTCAATTATTGGGGATCAATAAAACAAGAACAACACCTTTCCATCCTCAGTCAGACGGCATGGTTGAACGATTTAATGCTACGTTGCAAGAATTTCTAAAGAAAACCGTAGATAGAAACCAGCGTAATTGGGACAAAAATATACCACTGTTCCTAATGGCATATCGGTCAGCAACACATGATACAACGGGAACAACACCAGCTACCATCGTTTTTGGACATAATTTAAGATTACCTGGGGACTTGAAGTTTGGGTCGATTCCAACGACAGCTTTGTGTGGACAAGCGTACGTCGATAAATTGAAAGAAGATATCGACGAGATACACAGATTTGTCAGAGAAAGAATACAAATTTCAAGTGATAGGATGAAGGCACGATATGACTTCCGTGCAAATAATAGAGGATTCGAAGAAGGGCAGTTAGTCTGGCTTCACAACTTACAACGGAAGAGAGGCTTATCACCAAAACTGCAACCTAGCTGGGAAGGACCATACAAGGTGATTACAAAAATCAATGATGTAATCTACCGAATACAGAAGGGCATCCGAGGAAAACCGAAGGTTGTACATTTGGAAAGGTTGGCTCTCTATAGAGGAAGGGAATTGGATCCTGAATTGGGCGGAGGGTAGTGTTACGGACACGGGTGACATCTATGATTGAATAGAAGTACTAAGCTCATATTTGGAAACCAGCATGAATCGCAGTATACAGGCGAAATAATAAATAAATGGAAAATTCTACTATGACCGAGAAGCGGCCAAAATGAGTATAAATACGCGAGTAGAAAGCATAGACTTTCAGTCTAAATTTGGAAAGCGATAAATTAAAATCGGGAAAAACTAATAAGAAGTGAAATAGTGAAATAGTAAAAGTAATAGTTAAATAAAAGTACTGTGAAAGTGAATTGTGGTGATTTTCAATAAAAGTTAAAGTGAAACACAAACAAGTAGTTTTAATTATTCACAATCCAGTGATCGTGCCGTGGAGTGGTTTGAATCCCTACAAGGGTAAAACGTAACAATTGGTGACAGCGGTGGGATTGTGAATAAGGAGATATGAAGCTATTGGAGTTGAAAGTTTCGGAGCTGAAGAACGAGCTGAACGCACGAGGTTTTCCTACAGTGGGTAGCAAAGCAGAATTACAGGAGAGACTACAAAACATTTTGCTGGAACAGAACATCGATCCAGACCAGTACGAATTCAATACTGGAGTACCTAATGCAGAGGATCCAATGGAAGGGGCAACAAATGTCGGCGCAACCATAGCTCCAGCAGCAATAAATAAACCTTCCCCAGCATCTAAAAATTTCGATATGGGGCAGTTAATGGCGGTGATGCTACAAATGATGACTGGCTTGGACAATTTGAAATCCGAAATGAGAACCGGCCAAGAAAATTTGCAGACTGAAATAAGAACCGGCCAAGAAAATTTGCAGACCGAAATGAGAACCGGCCAAGAAAATTTGCAAACCGGCCAAGAAATTTTGAAAAGTGAAATGCTGACCAGCCAAGAAAATTTGAAAACCGAAATGAGAATCGGCCAAGAAACTGTGCTAGAACGATTGGAAGAACAAGAAAATATTCAACGGCTTTTTATATCCGAAGTCAGTGAAAAATTCCGCGAAATGTTCATTACCTTAGATGCCAAAGTGGATACAGTAAAATGTCAAATGGAACAACGATTTGAATTGACTGATGAAAGGATTTTGAAACTGGAAAAAGAGATTATAGATATTAAAAATAATGGCGGTGCTACTCAAATCCTGAAACCAGTCAGCGGAATTAAATTAAAGCCTCCGACATTCGACGGAACAACGTCGTTCAAAATTTTCAAATTGCAATTTGAAACGGCAGCAGTAAGAAATAATTGGTGTAAGGAAGACCAAGTTGCAGCTCTCATAGTGGCGTTAAAAGGCGGTGCGGCAGATATGTTGCAGATCGTTCCAGAAACCGAACGCGGGGACTATGATCGAATCATGCTAGCCTTGGAACGAAAATATGGTGCTGACCATAAACGAGAGCTATACAGGATGGAGCTCAAGGGTCGCTTTCAAAGAATTGGTGAAACGCTACAGGAGTTTGCTGCAGATATCGAGCGATTGGTACATCTAACACACTTTAATATGGCGCCCGAATACACGGAAAGAATTAAAATTGATGCGTTTACTGATGGAATTCGTGACGTAGAAACCAGACGAGCGGAGTGTTAGCATCGAAAACAACATTTGAGGAGACCATCGCTTGTGCATTAACAATTGAGACTGTTAATAAGATGATAATACCAGATGTAAAAATACGACGAGTCGGATTAGAATCAGGAAATTATAACTCGAGGAATTACAACAAATCAGGAAATGATTGGCTACCAATAAAATTTCGGTCTGGAAAAGGTAGAATTAGATGTTGGATATGTGACAAACCTGGTCATATTTCAAGGGATTGTTGGGAAATTAAACATAAGCGGGCGATGATACCATCATCATTGTATTGGAGGAAAAGGGAAGATTGCAAGGGATCAGAAGAGAAGGAGCGTCCTGTAATATTGCCAACAATAAATGACAAGGTCGAGAAAGAAAGAAACCTAACTTCTTCAACAAAATCCAGCATGACAGCCATCCCCGTTCCACGGTTGACAAGAGGTGGTGATGGCTTAACATTAGATGGAGAAATCAACGGAAGAGCCTGTATGATAACACTTGATACAGGAGCAATGCGGACAATTGTGCGGGCTGATTTAATAGAAAATGAACTTGATTCAATTGGAGGATTAAAACTGCAAACAGCAACCGGCGAAAGTGCAGAGATCAAGGGAAAGAAAGAAGTGGCCATACGAATTGGTAACAGGGACTTCTGTCATGAAGTTTTGGTGGCTGATATTGTCGATGAGGTGATTTTGGGAGTGGACTTCATGAAGAAGATCAAATTCGTTTTGGCCATAGGGTGTGCTACGTTAAACTGTGGAGATTTTAAGCTACAACTACAGTTAAATAACGGTGAGCCAATCGTACGAAGAATTATAGTGCGACATTCAACGGAAATTCGTGGTGAATTGGAAGATAAGATTACTACAGAGACGATGGGAGTTGTGAAACTCAGTAAGGAAGAGCAGCCAGCCCCAGTACATAAAGGATAAGACTATCAAGAAACAGAGTGAAACCTCGATATGAAATTCGAGGCTTGAGACATAACAAAGAACAGTCAGCCTGGCTTCACAACTTACAACGGAAGAGAGGCTTATCACCAAAACTGCAACCTAGCTGAGAAGGACCATACAAGGTGATTACAAAAATCAATGATGTAATCCGAATTCAGAAGGGCATCCGAGGAAAACCGAAGGTTGTACATTTGGAAAGGTTGGCTCTCTATAGAGGAAGGGAATTGGATCCTGTTCGGGACGAACAGGTTTGGGCGGAGGGTAGTGTTACGGACACGGGTGACATCTATGATTGAATAGAAGTACTAAGCTCGTATTTGAAAACCAGCATGAATCGCCGTATACAGGCGAAATAATAAATAAATGGAAAATTCTACTATGACCGAGAAGCAGGCAAAATGAGTATAAATACGCGAGTAGAAAGCATAGACTTTCAGTCTAAATTTGGAAAGCGATAAATTAAAATCGGGAAAAACTAATAAGAAGTGAAATAGTGAAATAGTAAAAGTAACAGTAAAATAAAAGTACTGTGAACTTGAATTGTGGTGTTTATTAAATAAAAGTTAAAGTGAAAAATAAGCAAGTATGTAGTTTAATTATTCACAATCCAGTGATCGAGCCGTGGAGTGGTTTGAATCCCTGCTAGTGAAAAAACGTAACAGTTATTTCATGGTGCGCTATGTTATTGTCACGAATCACAGATGTCACCTGTGATAATTAAGAAGAAAATTTCAGCAGTAGGGATTACTGTTGACTACCCTGTAACCAAATGTCTACACATACGAACAGAATAAAAACAAATAATGAAATAGGCGGAGCGAACAAAATACGACGGAAGAACATTCGCGAAGTGTAGAGAAGAAAAATAATGGAATGTTCTACAAGTATTTGTGTCGTATAAATACGTGTAGACATTTGAGTAACGAAACAGTTCAATTTTGAATTTCGAAGTGTTAATATCGGAAAGTGATTAAAGGTGAAGTGTTAAAATAATAGTGGTGATAAATATTGTGTAAAATAATAGTGAAAATAAATATAAGTAAATTATTTGTGAAATAATTGTGGAATTTATTGGGAAATAAATTTATTGTAAAAATTAATCTTTGCGAGTTTATATTCACAATCCAGTGATCGAACCGGATAAAATTATTTGAATAACCACTCGGCGAAATCGTAACAATTGGTGACAGTGGTGGGATTGTGAATATCCAAAATGAAATTAATGGACTTTATTAATGGAGTGACAGATTTGAAGAAGGAGTTGGGGCTACGGAATCTACCAACTGCGGGCAACCGAAATGAGTTGCAGTTGAGACTCCGTACAGCTTTGTTGGATGATAATGTTGACCCAGATCAACATGAGTTTAATTTGGGGGCACCGGATTCAACCGAGGTGCAAGCAGTTGAAGTGACTACAGAAACATCAACCAGAACGGAAGATCAGAATGTCGTCGTTAAAAAAACTACTCCAATAACATCTGGAGGTTTCGATATGGGACAACTGTTGGCGACTATGCAACAAATGCAACTTCAGACGCAACAAATAATAGCCAAGCAAGAGCAGATGATCGGTGGGCTCAAAACCGATATTACAAGCGGACAAGAAAGTTTAAAGGAACAAATGCGAGTCGATCAGGAGAGATTGTTGGCGGAACAGGAGGTCATGAGATCCGGTCAAGAGAGCATCATCGAACGGTTGGAGCAGCAAGAAAAATGTGTCAACAAGAAGTTTCGAAAGCTTTCCGTTACGTTGAACACAAAAGTTGACACAGTCAAAATAGAAATGGAGCGTAAGCTTGAGCAGTTTGAATCTCGCAGTCTTCAGCAATCTGAAGTGGCAGATTAGAGAATCATGAAGATTGAGAAAGAACTGATGGATTTAAAAACCAACGGCAGTGCTCAAGTTACTCGACCAACCAGCTCAATAAAATTGAAGCCACCAACGTTCGATGGGACCCCACCATTCAACATATTCAAACTCCAGTTGGAAATGGTGGCCACAAGGAATGGTTGGTGTGAGGAGGATCGAGTGGCAGCATTAATTGTTGCGCTAAAAGACAGTGCTGCGAAGCTCCTACAAATCGTGCCGGAATACGAACGAGAGGATTACGGTAAAATCATGTTGGCTCTGGAGCGCAAATACGGAGGTGACCATCGACGAGAGCTACATCGTATCGTTGAAAGGACGATGTCAGCGGGTTGGAGAGACGCTCCTCCTGGAGCGTCTCCTGTATGCGGCTGATATAGAGCGATTAGTGCACCTCGCCCACTACAACATGGCGGGTGAATACACGGAGTGGATCAAGATCGACGCTTTCACCGATGGTATACGGGTGGTATACGGGTACCATCGCGTGTGCACTTACCAACGAGACTGCAAACAACATCATCAAACCAGCAGTAAAGGTACATCGTGTGGAAGTGGAACCAGCAATCAGTCACAAACAGGGCAATAACATCAAACCAGCAGATAACTGGCGGAAAACGAGATTCCGGGATGGAACTAGTAAAATCAGATGTTGGGTTTGTGACAAAATAGGACACATCTCAAGGGAATGCTGGGAGATCAGGCGCAAACGGGCGAGAACACCATCGCCGATGTACCGAAGGCCACTGGAGGAACGAATAATACCAGCCGAGGAAGAACGCCAAACAACAACGAAGGCGTTAAACGAGTAAGAGTCAGCTTTGAGGAGCAAAAGCTGACTCCCACAACCAAATGCTCCATAATCTTCATCCCCATTTCCAGATTGGTAAAAAGTGGTGATAGCTTGATGGTGAAAGGCGAAGTAGAGGGACGATCCAGTATAATAAAGTTGGACACCGGAGCAACGAGAACGATTGTGCGGCCGGATTTAATAACGGATGGAGTTGAGCCTATGGAAGGGTTCAAGTTACAAACGGCAACAGGCGACAGTGCAGCTATCAAAGGAAGGAAGGAGGTGGAAATTCGAATCGGGAACAATGGTTTTCGACATGAAGTTCTGGTTGCGAATATTGTGGATGAGGTCATCCTGGGAATGGACTTCATGAAACGAAATGGATTCGTATTGGATTTTGGACGGGGAACATTGAGCTACGGTAATGTCAAACTGCCTTTGCAACTGAACAACGGGGAGGAGCCAATCGTAAGGAGGATAAAACTGGATCATCGGACGAAGCGACCACCACACTCGGAAACGGTTGTTTGTGGGAAATGGGATGGAGGTCCTGGAACACAACGAAGGAATGGACTATCCAAGAAGTTAGAACCTGGATGGGAAGGACCGTACAAGGTCAGAACTAACGACATGATCTATAGGATCCAAAGAGGAGTACGAGGAAAACCCAAGGTAGTATACCTGGAACGACTGGCGTTCTATAGAGGAAAAGGTATGGATCCTGTTCGGGACGAACAGGTTTGGGCGAAGGGTAGTGTCGCGAATCACAGATGATAATTCAAAAGAAAATTATAGCAGTAGGGATTACCCTGTAACCAAATATTTACACATACGAACAGAATAAAAACAAATAATGAAATAGGCGGAGCGAACAAAATACGACGGAAGAACATTCGCGAAGTGTAGAGAAGAAAGATAATGGAATGTTCTACAAGTATTTGTGTCGTATAAATACGTGTAGACATTTGAGTTACGAAACAGTTCAATTTTGAATTTCGAAGTGTTAATATCGGAAAGTGATAAAAAGTGAAGTGTTAAAATAATAGTGGTGATAAATATTGTGTAAAATAATAGTGAAAATAAATATTAGTAAATTATTTGTGAAATAATTGTGGAATTTATTGAGAAATAAATTTATTGTAATAATTAATCTTTGCGAGTTTATATTCACAATCCAGTGATCGAACCGGATAAAATTATTTGAATAACCACTCGGCGAAATCGTAACATTATTATATTTGAATATGATTTAAATATTGACGGATGAATACCAAATTTACAAAAAAAATAGGTGTTTTCGCTTTTGAAAAACAATTAAAAATTTTTTAGGGTCGGAATTATTTTCTACATTCACTATTTATTATGATTATTAGTATTTATGAATGAGCTAATTTTTTTATATATTAGAAAAATTTAAAAAAAAGGTGTTTTTGCTTATAAGAAATAATAAAAAAAATTTATACTCTAGTATTGTGCCATTTTACACTGGCACTCTCGCGTCAATTTCGCTTTTTTGTGCAGCAGAGTTTTTTTTAAATATTTGTCTATGTGTGTGTGGAAAATATTTCATTATCAATGAATACTTGGTCGAGCGAACATCATATAACCAAATCAAGAAAAACAAATTTTAGCACGATTTTTCTTTCATTTTTACAGGAACATGTATATTTTTTATATAATATTATTTAATATATTATATATGTATTTATATATTTTCATCATTCCAGCGTTTTTACCATTTTTAGAAACGTCATCAATATATGTATAATATTTTATTATTAATAAAAAAATATTATAATAAATCAATGAATTCCATTACAATAATAAATAAATAAATTACAATTTATATAAATAAATATAAAAATAAATTACAATTTATCAAACTAACATACAAAAATTATATTTTTTACGAATCAATATATTTTACATTTATTTTCTGTAAAAAAATCGTCATCTGTAATAAATTTCCTCATCTGTAAAACAAAAATCGTCATACATAACCATATTTTTCTATTTCATCTGCACTCTTCAAAATGCAAAATGAAAATGTTGAGTCGAAAACAATAAAAAAATTTTGAACCTCATAAAATAGTTTTATTGCTTTTTATATGTATTGTGCGAAACTCACAAGAGTGCAAAATAATTTTTGTCGAAAGTTGTGCGTCGAGAAATCCCCACTCCAAAATTAGTTTATAGACAAAAAAGGAAAAAACCGGTTTGAGTCACACGCAAGAGTGCCAGTGTAAAATGGCACATTATGATTTATATGATTATGAGTATTTTACCCAAAGCCGAGTATTTTACCCAAACACACACACTACAGTCGGCTTTGATTTTACCATAAAAAATATGAATTCCCAACAATTTTAATAGGGAAAAATAAACGTCAAAACTTTTATTATTGGGAATTATTTCCCAATAGCCAGAATACACTTTTGGAAAAAATAATTCCCAACTGTTATAAAAACGTCAAAAGTTCCCAATTCCCTGGGAAAACCAGAATAGGGCCATTGGTGTCTTCAATGTTAATTTGATAAGGCTTCATAGTAATTTTTCTCAGTGAACCAGCTAGCTCGGTGATTAAAGTTTTCTCTTAGAGGGCGGTACCGTCTCATTTCTCTATATAAGAGGACGCAAGAGAGATTTACCGTGCGTTCATACGCTTGGATAGTTTTGTTACGTTTTAAATCCAAACCCGAAACTCTAATAAAATTACTCAAATGATGATAAACCACGCCCGTTTGAGTTGAAAAATAGGCGGATTTCTTGAGCGGGTGTAAATCATGAAGGCACCGTCGTCAGTCACCGAGATTACGATCGGTGGTGTAAATAAATACATCACTTGTCAAATTTATTTTGTACACATAAAATAATTTTATTAATTTGGCAATAGCGGAAATCTTCACTAAAATGCCTAGTGGTAACCTATGGTTTCCACTTGGCATGCATTGCAAATATTGGCAAAGGGAAATTTTTTTTTTTTTTAAGTTTCTGTGACTGTATTAGTATATAATACTTAATCGCGATCTAATTGTATTTTGAGTTTTTGAATATTTAATTTGATTATTTTGGTAAGTGTATTTAAAGATTTATTAATTAAAATAAATATTAAGTTGTTAAAAGTTTATGTTTACATTACTTCATTGAGGAAGAATTAAATCTTCAACCGCGAAGGAAATGCGAAAGGTTCTAGAAGAATATTTTATGAAAGACGGATCAATACAACGGCAGTGAGATAACATTTAATATTTGAAAATAAAAGACTGAAAATTTATTTATGTTTTATTTTTTTTTTTATATATTTTATTCTATGCTATCTTTTTTGGGGCTCAAGGCTCTCCCAGCTCTTTCGCGGTTCGCTTATTTACGTCCTACTTTACGCCTTAACGGCCAAATCGAGGACGTACGGCTATAGGTCCGATTTTCGTAGAACCATCTGCGCATTGCATAGCTCCATGCCAGCCTATAGTACTGACATGGAAGATGGGTCGGCCCATGAGTTCTGCACTCCAACAGGGGGTCATAGATGTGTGAAAAATCCCTTTGCATCCTGCCCCTATCGGGATTCGAACCCGGTACCTCCCGCTCCAACTGCCACAGCTTTAACCACTGAGCCACCTGGGCGGTATTTATGTTTTATTTAACACTATTTCATTCAATTATTTCATCAAATACAATTGGGTAGCTCACTTTTCATATAAAATACAATTGCACAGCGGAAATAATCCAAATATTCAACCGCTTGACTAATAGTTGCTTTGTAATCGACCAACCACTAGTACCCGCTAGTAGTTCGTTGCGTGTCTTTGCTATGGTCGAATGGAACGCTAGAAATTGATCAATATTGTTACGATTTCGCCGAGTGGTTATTCAAATAATTTATCCGGTTCGATCACTGTATTGTGAATAAAAACTCGCAAAGATTAATTTTTACAATAAATTTATTTCCCAATAAGTTCCACAATTGTTTCACAAATAATTATTACAACACTAATTTTACACAATAATTATCACTACAATTATTTCAAGACTTCACTTTCACTTTTTATCACTTCCTGATATTAACACTTCGAAATTCAAAATTGAACTGTTTCGTAAATCAAATGTCTTATTCATACGACGCAAATACTTGTAAACATTACATTATTTTTCATCTCTACACTTCGCGAATGTTCTTTTCGTCGTATTTTGTTTACTCCGCTATTTCATTATTTATTTTTATTCTGTTCGTATGTCGATAATTTGTGCATAATCCGATGAAACTCCTTAGTTCATGTAAATTGTGCGGTCTTGGTCAATCCTTTACGGCGGAGATCTTATCTTCATCTGTATGAATGCCACTTGTTTTATTTTGTGTCTCAAATATTTGACTTCATCCCGGAACAATACACATTTCTTCGGACTTAACTTCAATCCAGCTGATTGGATTCTCTCGAATAATTCCTAATGGCAAAGTCCAAATGGCATGACATTGAATTTCCATAATCCATTGCCCACACTGAACTCTGTTTTTTCATTATCTTCGTCTGCGACCTCCACTTGCCAATAACCGCTGGTAATTTCTTTGGTTTGTATCTCATCGCTGTTGGCTTTCACAACCCACAACCCTTGTGTTCCAGGACCTCCATCCAATTGTAACGAGTAACTCTGGGATTTCTCTGTTTTGAAAATTTTTCCCTTAGTTACTGTTAACAGAATCTCTTGTGATTTCTTATGGTGGAGCAGCACATTACATACCGGCTAGGTGGCAGTCGTATGGGCGGGGATCTTTCCACCAATCACAAAGAGCTTGAAAATGCTGCTAATAATTATATCCCTTTCTGGATTAAGAACACAGACGACGCACACTATACATTAATTGAATAAATAAATGACCACCTATAGATATAAATAAAGGAAATATCACAGCTTGTTTATCACGGTTAGTATCACAGTTTGGTATACAACTATGTCGTGTGACCTTTGGTATTCTGGTCACTTTTCTTAACCCACACCTCCATATGTATGGTCTCATCGACTTGAGACTCCCTCAGTGGTTAAAAGAACTTAACACATCACAGTAAAATTAATGTTTTAATGTTGCATTATCACAATTGATTCACTCAAAGAAACTTATCACTTTAAAATATGACACCAGTCTTAATAACCAAAACTCGAAATTAATCATGAAAGCATTTCCCCAACACACAACTCGTAAGAAAGAACTAACTTCAGCAAAGGCAATATAATAAAAATAACCAAAATTTATTATGTAATGAAAAGTTTAATTAATGCAAAAAAAAATATAAAGAAATAAATCTGTACACATCACTGACTACTTAGTAAAATGTGTATCCGCGTGCACATAATATCAATAAGTTTATCAAAAAAAAAGGTATATACATATATAATGTTAGGAGATTTATAAATTAATAAATAGAAATTACATAAAAATATAATAAATTTAAATAGTGATTTGATAGGCCTTTACCCTTCGATGAACCATGGTTCTTAGCACATTACAAAATAATATAAATTAATTTAAATAACATAAATTACTAATACTAAATGTAAATAATAAATTTAGTCCATCACATCCGATGTACCACAAAAAGATTATTAAATATGGCAATAGAATAAATAAAAAAAAATATAATTTATATAATAAATAACAAAATCTTAATATAGATATATTTTTAGTATGGACGCCATTATCCACCATCGACATCAAATTTCAAGATCAAGTAATTTATCGATCACGTGATTATACATATTTTCTTTCCAGTAAACTTAATTTCCAAATAATTCGCAAATTTGGAAGCGATATAGTAATATATATGTAAAATAATATGTTCGAAAATAAATTCACGCTTACCAAGTAAAACAGCACTTTACCACCGTATGTGTAAACAGGCCTGTTTCTATAAGTTCCGATGAAACACAGCAAAGAAAAGAAGAATCAATTTGTATATAAATTCACGTTAAAATTAATAAAAAGATTTACCTTGGTAAGCGTATCAGTAGAAAAAAAATGTTGCAAAAACAGATGACAAAATTGTGTTGGTCTATTCGTATTCACTAGACTCAGGTGTGTTACTTAAATTTTGTCTGTACGGGCACACACACAAGGGTACGGTTCACACGGTTCACAATTTTAAATACTCTTGTCGGTGGTAAGCGAGATAATGACCAACAAAATTTTGATTTCTTTATTTTTTTTTTTTTTTTGCATTTTCTATTTCAGGGGAAATATTTGAAAACTTGTTTCATTACGTACATAAACATTAAATCTAACGAGTTGTATGCAGTTGAAATGCTATTTTTTTACAGTACCCGACAAAAGTACTTAATTTATGGTTGGAATATTTTTACGAATGCCTAATTTTCAAAACTGTAACAGCCAAATGTTACAATCGTGGGGACGACTCACACCCTGTCGATAGTCTCATTAGCCGGGCGAAATTTGCATTGCCTTATCTACTTGATAAAAGAGTCACAACCATTTCCATCCAACCAGCAATTGTAGTTAACTATCTTATTAATCTTATTGTCTACTATCAGACACTAAACACCTATCGGATGTCTTTCGCGTGGTAAACACCCATAGATTTACCATCAGTATCTCCAACCTCATACGATACATTGCCTATTTTTCTAATAATTAAGCCGGGTTTAAATTTGTCAGCTAACTTCCCACTGAAGTTTTTAACTGCGCTACTCTGTACAAAGTTCCTTACGAAAACACTTTGACCGACATTAAATGGTCTGTTCCTAGCGCGAAGATTATATCTGGAGGAATTTTGCTCTGATGCTTTCTGAAGATGGCTTAATACAATCTTTTGCGCTGAAGATAATAAGTCTGCGTTATTGGGCACGTATGCTTGATTTTCGCGCAGATAATTCAAGTTTCGCAATAATGGGTAAGTCGACCCGTGTAATATCTTGTGTTGCCCAAACACAAGAAAATGTGGCGAGTAGCCTGTACTTGAGTGGACTACGTTCCTCAGTGCACCAGCTATTTCATCAAGATGCTGATCCCATGTTTGATGATCGTCATTTATATACGCACGTACCGCTGACAATACTGACCGGTTGACTCGCTCGACGGCATTGGCCTGTGGTGAATATTTAGCCGTAAAGTCGTGTCTAATGCCGTATTTCTGCATAAGATTAGCAAATAAATGAGAATCAAACTGGGAGCCATTATCCGTTAAAATACTTTCAGGAACCCCAAAAAGATTAAAAATTTTACTTTCCAGTATTTCAATTACTTTTGCTGCCGACGCTGATCGAAGAGGAAACAGTACTGAAAATCGACTATATTGATCCAACAAAATGAAAATATATATGAATCCATTTTTAGTTCTTGGATATGGGCCAAGGAAATCTAAATAAAGTCGTTGCCATGGGCGTAGGACTTCAAATATTTTACCCATCTCCGGCCTCGTTGAATAATTGACTGCTTTAGTACATTTACATATCTTACAAGCGTTAACATATTCTCTTACTTGGGCAGTCATTGATGGCCAAAAATAGTACCTTTTCAATAATTCAACCGTTCTTGCTATACCCTGATGTGCGGCGGAAGGCGGGTTATGTGCCCTTTCAATCAATAACCCTGACACTGACTCGGGAACAACCAGTTTCCAAGTAGGCAAATCAGTATCTGTGTCAGTTTCGGTTTTGACGTAAATTTTTCCATCCTGTACTTTATAGTTTGAGCACGCACCAGGGTTTTGTTCTAACGCTTTAATTCGTGCAACATATTCTTCATCCTGAAATGCCAGCGAATCGAAATTAATATGTAACACATCTTCAATATTTGCATCCAGAGCTTCAACGTATACTCTTGACAAACTGTCTGGAACCACATTTAATGTGCCCTTTCGATATTCTATTGTAAAATCGAATGCTTGTAACTTCATAGACCATCTTGCCAACCTACCAGACAGATCACGCTGTTCCATTAACCAACGTAAACTCGAATGGTCAGTGATTACAGTGAACGGATATCCTTCAATATAGGGTCTAAATTTTTTAATACTCATCACTGCTGCTAAACATTCCAACTCTGTGACGCTGTAGTTCCTTTGAGCTTTATTTAGCTTGTGTGACATGAAGGCTATTGGGTGTTCATCGCCATTGTCGAATCGTTGGAATAATACACTTCCTAGTCCTGTGGTGGACGCATCGCACTGTATATAAAAGTGCTTTGAGAAGTTTGGGTTTACCAGAATTGGTGCTGTGATCAGTGCTTTCTTTAGCATGTCAAATGCTTGTTGTGCTTCGGTGGTCCACCTCTTGGTGTTGCCCTTCTTCAGTAGATCGGTGATCGGTGCTGTGATACTGGAGTAATTTGAAACAAATCGTCGGTACCAGCCGGTCATCCCCAGAAATCTTCGGATCTGTTTGATGTTTTTCGGAACGGGGTATTCATCTATGGCTCGAATTTTGTCTGGGTCCACTCTGAGGCAGCCCTCACCAATTACATAGCCGAGGTATTTTGTCTCCTTTAATGCGAATTTGCTTTTGTCTACATTTATAGTTAGGTTTGCTGCCCTTAACAATCTAGCTACTTCAGATAATAATGATATATGCTCCTCGAAAGTTGCAGATACTACCAGCAAATCGTCCAGGTAAACAAAGACACGGTCATGCAGGTGGTGAGGGATTACCTTATGCATTAACCGGCACATCGTTTGAGCTGCATTACACAGCCCAAACGGCATGACGGTAAACTGGTAGAGTGGACGACCAGGTACAGTGAAGGCTGTTTTATCCCTTGACAAAGGCTCGAGGGGTATTTGCCAAAAGGCGTCTTTTAGGTCGATGGTACTTATGAATCGTGTGTTATCCAGTCGACCTAATAAGCCCTCGATCAAAGGCAAGGGATAAGCGTCCTTCACCGTAACGGAGTTTACTTTTCGTGCATCGAGACATAGACGTACCTTTCCATTTGGCTTCTTCACTAGAGTTACTGGAGATGACCAAGAACTGGTACTTTCTTCAATCACTTTCAAGTCTATCATACGGTCCAGTTCTCGATACATATCATCTTGTACCTTAGGTGACACGGGATAGTATCTCTGTTTTATGGCGGTTGCGTTCCCAACGTCGATTTTATGCTCTAAAACTTGCGTTTTACCCAATCCATATCTTTCACAAGACGGAAATTGTTGGATGACGTCATGTAATATCTTCATCTGAACCGAATCTAATGCATGTTTATTATTTACCGGGTCTGACTTAAGATTACCGCTGTCCAATTCATTAACCATTAAAGGAACAAGACCAAATAACTCCCAAAAGTCTATTCCTAGATATAATTGTTGTGTAAGGTTTGGAGCGATATGCAGTCGCATTGTTTTAGTTTTTCCGCCATATGACACGTTAACAATCAAATGCCCGATAATTCGTTGTTGCTCACCACTCGCTGTTCCTAATAGTGACGGCATGCTATGTAGTTTAATGTTATTGTCTTCAATGAATTTTTCTGACCCCTTACCAAGCACTGAGATATTGGCTCCACTATCCAATAGACCCCGATAAGGTATGCCTTCAATCAGAACTTCCGCATACGGTCTATTATCACTGTTACATGTCATAGTGGATTCTGAAATAATTTTTCTAATACTTCTTCTGGTTTTAAAGTAATTTAAACTGCGTTCCAAATGTGTTCTGGCTTTTACTGGTTGGTATTGAACAAAACTAGTTTGGGTTGATTTACTGATCTTCGGAGCAGCTGTTATTGTGACTTCCGTTGTAGGATACTGTAGAACTCGGGGTCTGTGTTCGTCACTGAATCCACCATCTCCCGTTTGGGAATATTTGGTGATGGGTTTCGGGATCTCAGAACTCCCATATTTCTGACACCCCGCTGATAGTTTCCCGAAGCTCTAACATTGCGACATACTTGGCAATTGATTTTTATAACGTTTTTCGCTCCACAACCAAAACAAAACTTAGACATTGGAGTTGAACAGTCTTTAAAGAAATGTGAATTACTTCCACAGTTCCAGCAGACATTTCGGTTGAGTGTATTATTCATAGATGTTAACTGATTTGGAAAGGTTACAGCGCACACAGAGTCGTAGGTATTTGACAGCTCAGCAGGATTGACCTGATTTGGCATCACTTCACTATGATCAGCATTTACCTCGAGCTCATTGATTTGTCGTCTAGATTGATATACAAGCTCAGGAATCCATCCTACACGATTCCAGGCATCTTCCACCGCTACAGATCGATTAACCAGGGTTGAGATATCACTAAATATTTGTCCAGCGAAATTTGATTGCAGGCCAGGTCTCATGTTTCGGATCAGTAATTGTATGGTTTCTTCGTCCGTCATAGGATTATGCAAAGGTAAGGACAAAAACAAGATGTCGTTGTAAAAATCTAAGAACGACTCCTTAACCCTCTGTTTACGTCGTTCCAACGCTTGCTTAATGTCTGAATCTGTTCGTCTATCTTGAAAACGATGTACCATAGCACAACGCAGCTCTTCCCAACTAACATTCCTTGTCCTCTCAATGAAAACCCAGTACCACTCCCTAGCCTTACCGTGTAATAGCACATTTAAATTTTTTACCAGAAAATCGGTACTGACATCATTGGATCTAGCTAGTGTCTCTACTCTATACATAAATCTTTCAACAGGAATTTCTCCACTTTCTCCGCTAAACGAAATACCCCACCTATGAATTTCAAGCCGCCCATTTCTCTTAGTATGTGTCTCTATACTAGGGGCCTGTGACTGAATTGTTACTGGTGTTGGATGTTGAGTATTATGTTGGTCGAAAGTACTTCTGTGACTCGGAGGAGGAACTGCCGCGTTAAACTTGGGTTGTGCTACGGCAATTGTTGGAGATATCAGAGTAGATGAATGCATTTCTGTAACAACGGGAGCATCTGGTGACTGAAGCCGGTTGTTCTGATTGGCAAAATTAGCCATAGGTAAATTGAGTTTGGCAATGAGGGCATCCACGATAGCATTTAACTGATGTGGATGAAGTGGAACATTTTCTAGCCCAGTGACTATGTGCTGTAGGGGCCTATCATGTACTGAGGTGTTCGGTATATCATCTTTACTTAAACAGGGCTCTACTGCAGGTTTGATTGCATTACTGTGTCCAAGAGGATCTTCAGTCTGTTCTTCATCTTCCCCTGAATCGCGTATTACTAACATTAATTCCTTCAGAGACTTCTCAACATCTGGAATTGAACACTCCTTATTACGTAGATCATTAAAACAATTAATGAGTTTTTCGCACGTCCCTAATAGTTGTTGAGCCACTACCACAGTTTGACCAGTTTTAGTCAAGGAAAGTCTACGAAGCCGGCCTGAGACGTGTTCTACACCAGTTGTCCATTCTTCGAGTTTGTTAGGATCTATGGTATCACCACCGTGCATGAAGGTTTCCATTGTATCATGAATCTTCTTTAACTTGTTAGCACAGGTAGTTACTTCGCGTTTTGGATAGCGTGTTGCCAGAAAATGCGGTTCAGATATGCACTCAATTTCTCCTGTGGTTTCTTTTCGTATAGCTTCTGTTAGTAATGACAGCCTGTTTGAAATTGTTCCGATAATATTTCGGATCTGACATTCGATATCTAACTCCTCACAGTCCAAAAGTTGGGCATCCATTATGGAGTTTTACAAAGTACCAAATTTATGATAACACTAAAGGTCGTTATACAAGACAAATAATAATGGATTTAATTAAAGCGCACTATAAAAGTACAAGTGCAAGCACTATATGCAAATACGAATATACGTATGATTAATTCTATAAATAACGAAATTTACACTAAACTAAACTATATAAGTTTTTAATTATTATAATTATTATTATTTTATTTTTGTTTTTTTTTTTGAAAATATTTTACTGTGATGATATAAGTCTCAACCAAGCATTCATAAAACTACTCAGTTGTATATCTTACTAAATGACACTAAATTTACGGAGCCTGTCTATTGATGGTCCAATCTGTTAATTTGGATAAGCTTACTATGCTAAAAAAACAAAAGAAAAAGTAATATCTGTAACTTAAATGGTTTTATACCAGGTAAGTAGTCTAATATCAGTGAATTCTCACTATTGAACGCACCCAGGCGGAAAACTTACTCTATAAAGCTATAAAAACCGTACACTTTAAATTTCTAACCCCAATTCACTAAAGTCGAACCATCTGGTGAATATGTGAAGTTCGTGGGATTATTATTATTATTATTTTGATAATTTTAGCAAAATTAATTAATAATACAAGTCATTGTGCGTCGGTAAAATCAATGTTGTCGTTAACAACTTAACGTTTTCAGCTACGCGCCAAAACGGAAATACCAAACCCTGACTCAGCAAACCAGGTTACCGAACTACAGATATGATATCTAACTCGAAACACCGCTAGTGGAAATAGATACCAGTGAAGCTCGGTTACCTAAAAAATACTTTCTCGGACTAAAAAAACTTAACACAGAAAAGTTGAATGCGTAGTGTCTGTGTTCATGATGATGTTCTATCCATGAGATTTTATAATTTGGAAATGCTAATACCTTTGGGCGCCACTGTAACGAGTAACTCTGGGATTTCTCTGTTTTGAAAATTTTTCCCTTAGTTACTGTTAACAGAATCTCTTGTGATTTCTTATGGTGGAGCAGCACATTACATACCGGCTAGGTGGCAGTCGTATGGGCGGGGATCTTTCCACCAATCACAAAGAGCTTGAAAATGCTGCTAATAATTATATCCCTTTCTGGATTAAGAACACAGACGACGCACACTATACATTAATTGAATAAATAAATGACCACCTATAGATATAAATAAAGGAAATATCACAGCTTGTTTATCACGGTTAGTATCACAGTTTGGTATACAACTATGTCGTGTGACCTTTGGTATTCTGGTCACTTTTCTTAACCCACACCTCCATATGTATGGTCTCATCGACTTGAGACTCCCTCAGTGGTTAAAAGAACTTAACACATCACAGTAAAATTAATGTTTTAATGTTGCATTATCACAATTGATTCACTCAAAGAAACTTATCACTTTAAAATATGACACCAGTCTTAATAACCAAAACTCGAAATTAATCATGAAAGCATTTCCCCAACACACAACTCGTAAGAAAGAACTAACTTCAGCAAAGGCAATATAATAAAAATAACCAAAATTTATTATGTAATGAAAAGTTTAATTAATGCAAAAAAAAATATAAAGAAATAAATCTGTACACATCACTGACTACTTAGTAAAATGTGTATCCGCGTGCACATAATATCAATAAGTTTATCAAAAAAAAAGGTATATACATATATAATGTTAGGAGATTTATAAATTAATAAATAGAAATTACATAAAAATATAATAAATTTAAATAGTGATTTGATAGGCCTTTACCCTTCGATGAACCATGGTTCTTAGCACATTACAAAATAATATAAATTAATTTAAATAACATAAATTACTAATACTAAATGTAAATAATAAATTTAGTCCATCACATCCGATGTACCACAAAAAGATTATTAAATATGGCAATAGAATAAATAAAAAAAAATATAATTTATATAATAAATAACAAAATCTTAATATAGATATATTTTTAGTATGGACGCCATTATCCACCATCGACATCAAATTTCAAGATCAAGTAATTTATCGATCACGTGATTATACATATTTTCTTTCCAGTAAACTTAATTTCCAAATAATTCGCAAATTTGGAAGCGATATAGTAATATATATGTAAAATAATATGTTCGAAAATAAATTCACGCTTACCAAGTAAAACAGCACTTTACCACCGTATGTGTAAACAGGCCTGTTTCTATAAGTTCCGATGAAACACAGCAAAGAAAACAAGAATCAATTTGTATATAAATTCACGTTAAAATTAATAAAAAGATTTACCTTGGTAAGCGTATCAGTAGAAAAAAAATGTAGAAAAAAAATGTTGCAAAAACAGATGACAAAATTGTGTTGGTCTATTCGTATTCACTAGACTCAGGTGTGTTACTTAAATTTTGTCTGTACGGGCACACACACAAGGGTACGGTTCACACGGTTCACAATTTTAAATACTCTTGTCGGTGGTAAGCGAGATAATGACCAACAAAATTTTGATTTCTTTATTTTTTTTTTTTTTTTGCATTTTCTATTTCAGGGGAAATATTTGAAAACTTGTTTCATTACGTACATAAACATTAAATCTAACGAGTTGTATGCAGTTGAAATGCTATTTTTTTACAGTACCCGACAAAAGTACTTAATTTATGGTTGGAATATTTTTACGAATGCCTAATTTTCAAAACTGTAACAGCCAAATGTTACACAATTTCCCCCAAACAAACGTTTCCGAGTGTGGTGGTCGCTTCGTTCGATGATCCAGTTTTATCCTCCTTACGATTGGCTCCTCCCCGTTGTTCAGTTGCAAAGGCAGTTCGACATTACCGTAGCTCAATGTTTCTCGTCCGACATCCAATACGAATCCATTTCGTTTCATGAAGTCCATTCCCAGGATGACCTCATCCACAATATCCGCAACCAGAACTTCATGTCAAAAACTGTTGTTCCCGATTTGTATTTCCACCTCCTTCTTTCCTTTAATAGCTGCACTGTCGCCTGTCACCGTTTGTAACTTGAACCCACCCATTGGCTCAACTCCATCCGTTATTAAATCCTGCCGCACAATCGTTCTCGTTGTCCCGGTGTCCAATGTTATCATACTGGATCATCCTGCTACTTCACCTCGCATCATCAAGCTATCACCACCTTTTGCCAATCTGGAAATGGGGATGAAGGTTATGGAGCATTTAGTTGTGGGAGTCAGCTTTTGCTCCTCAACGCTGATGCGTTCCTCCTCGGCTGATAATTTCCTTTCCTCCGGTGACCTTCGGTACATCGGCGATGGTGCTCTCGCCCGCTTACGCCTTTTCTCCTAGCATTCCCTTGAGATGTGTCCTATTTTGTCACAAACCCAACATCTGATTTTACTAGTTCCATACCGGAATCTCATTGTCCTCCAATTATCTGCTGGTTTGATGTTATTTCCCTGTTTGTGACTGATTGCTGGTTCCACTTCCACACGACGTACATATACCTTGACTGCTGGTTTGATGATGTTGTTTGCAGTCTCATTGGTTAGCGCACACACGGTGGTTTCCGCAAACGTTGCGCTTTTGGAGACAATACAACTGCACGTCTCGTATCCGGATCCCGTATACCATCGGTGAAAGCGTCGATCTTGATCCGCTCTGTCTATTCTCCTGCCATGTTGTAGTGGGGAGGTGCACTAACCGCTCTATATTAGCCGCATACTCCTGCAGCGTCTTTCCAAACCGCTGACATCGTCCCTTCAACTCCATACGATGTAGCTCTCGTCGATGGTCACCTCCGTATTTGCGCTCCAGAGCCAACATGCTTTTGCCGTAATCCTCTCGTTCGTATTCCGGAATGATTTGCAGTAGCTCCGCAGCACTGTCTTTTAACGCCACAGTTAATGCTGCCACTCGATCCTCCTCACACCAACCATTCCTTGTGGCCGCCATTTCAAGCTGGAGTTTGAATATGTTGAATGGTGTGGTTCCGTCGAACGTTGGTGGCTTCAATTTTATTGAGCTGGTTGGTCGAGCAATTGGAGCGGTGCCGTTGGTTTTGAGATCCATTAGCTCTTGTTCGATCTTCATTATTCGTTGGTCTGCCGCTTCAAATTTTTGATCCATTTTGTGATCGATCTTCATTTTAACTATGCTCAATTTTCCATTGACATCCTCCCTTAAATAGTGTTGAAACTTTTCCAGTTGTTCCATTCGTTCTACAATTTGTTGCTGTCCAGTTAACATGTTTTTTTGATCGGCACGCATCTGCTCCTTTATGTCGTGTTTGAGCCCACCTATCATTTGTTCCTGTTCAGTTCGCAATGTCCTTTTCGCAAAATCCTTTTAATCATTTTTACTTCGAGGCCGCTGATCATTTGCTGTGTCAGTTAGCTGCATCTGTTGCATTACAGCGATTAGTTGCCCCATATCGAAACCTCCAGATGTTGTTGGAGTAGTTTCTTTAACGACGACATTCTCTTCATCTGCTCTGGTCGTTGATTCTGTAGTAACTTCAACTGCTTGGACCTCAGTTGAATCCGGTGCCCTCAAATTAAACTTATGTTGATCTGGGTCAACATTTTCTTCTACCAAAGCAGCGCGGAGTCTCACCTGCAACTCATTGCGGTTGCCCGAAGTTGGTAAATTACGCTGATCCAACTCCTGCTTCAAATCTGCCACTTTTAGGTCCATTAATTTCATTTTGGATATTCATAATCCCACCGCTGTCACCAATCGTTACGATTTCGCCGAGTGGTTATTTAAATAATTTATCCGGTTCGATCACTGGATTGTGAATATAAACTCGCAAAGATTAATTTATTACCCAATAAATTCCACAAATATTTCACAAATAATTATTACAACACTAATTTTACACAATTTAGCCCTGTGGTTCGGGGCATTCGTGTTTCGTAAATATTACGAACGAAACATGAGACCCATAGAATACCACCACAGTATCCAGAGCTTGTCGTAGGAGGCGACTAAATCTGGTTGGATCGCTGGGCTGACGACCCGCATCCGTAAAAAAAAGCGAAAATGTTAAAAATGTCAACAAAAATAAAAAAATCTGATACCGCCAGAACAACAAAAAAAAGGAACCCCCGCTTAAGTACCCGGATACGAGATTAAGGATCGGCACGTGGAACGTGCAGTCATTAAGAAAACCTGGCACGTTGGACGGCCTTATCACATGCATGAAAGAGTATCGGCTGGAACTCGTAGCGCTCCAAGAAACTCGATGGCCTAAAAGTGGAGACCATGTGTCCCAAGGCTATACGTTGCTACACAGTAGAGATGACCTCGGAAATCTTGGGGTTGGATTTCTCATTGGGCCACAGGTAATAAAGGCTGTCTTGGACTTTCAAGCAGTCGATAATCGAATGTGTAATCGATAATCTTCGCTTGCACATGAGATTAGCCAACCTTCAATTTTCTGTATACATGCTGCCCAGCACACTCTCGGTATAGTGAAAACTAAGCCCAAAAATGATTGGTTTAATGAGGAGTGTCGTCTTGCTGTTGAGCAACGAAATATAGCCTATAATGAAGCGCAGGCTCGGTTTACAATCGCAAGGAAAAACAAAGCAGTTCTTGCTAGGAGGACAGCTAAACGAATTTGTAGACTGAAGAAGCAAGAATGGTGGAAGGCTAAGGTCTTAAGAGTACAACAACTCAGCAATGAGCACAATTCGCGTGGTTTCTTTAAAGGGATCACCGAATTGCACCATACCTTAAGATCTCGGTCAACTGCCATTCGGGACCAGGATGGAAACCTCTGTGTTAACGTCGATGCGGTACTCGATACATGGCGTGCACATTTTTGATTAACTTAATGTTCCACATGTATCACAAGCTGTGTTTGAATACCCTCAAATTCAGACCGCAGAGATGTTCATTAAGGATCCATCCTATGAGAAATTTACAATGGCCATGCAGAAATGAAAGAAAAATCGTACGCCAGGAGTTGATTACATTAATTCAGAGCTCTTGATATTCGGAGGGCTAACTTTGTGGAACTGTCTTTTCTACCTTATTCGATTGGTATGGCGAAATGTAGTTATGCCCGAAGAATGGAAAGTGGCCGCGTTATGCCTCCTTTGCACAGCATATAAGTTACTGTCATACATTATCTTGGGAAGAATTACTCCTCTAGCGGAGGAAATTGTCGGTGACTACCAAGGAGGATTCCGTCCAAATCGGTCAGTCACTGATCAAGTTTTTTCGCTACGGATGATTCTTTCCAAGTACTACGAAACATCTCGCGATGTACACCAGGTATTCCTAGATTTCAAGCAAGCCTATGACTCGATCAATCGAGAGAGGCTATGGTATGCGCTTGAATATTTAGGAATACCAAAAAAATATGTACATCTCTGTAAAATGACAGTAACGCAGTCACAATGCTGTGTTAAAGTTGAGAACAGGCTATCGAGAACTTTTGCAATCAATTCCGGTGTTCGACAAGGAGATGCGCTGTCCCCGATACTTTTTAATCTCATGTTGGAATACATCCTTCGTAAAAGTGAAACACCTCAGGACAATATCTTATTCCGACAATCCAATCAACTTCTTGCTTATGCAGATGATATCTGTGTGATTGGATTAAATGGCAACGGAGTGAAAGAGATACTTGATCCACTGGAACAGTGTTCAGCTTCCGTTGGTCTCAAAATCAACGAGTCAAAAACCAAATATCTAATCTCGGGTTTTAGAGACCAAGACGCAATTGATTTCAGTAGTGGAAACCACACGTTTGAAGGAGTGATGAGATTCAAGTATCTTGGATCTCTCATCACTCACGATAATAGTGTGGGCGAGGATATCAAGGTCCGCCTTGCCGCTGGCAATCGGGCTTTGTATCCTCTACGTCCACTGCTGAAATCAAAATATCTTGCAGATACGGATAAGCTGAAACTGTACAGAGTGTTGATCAGACCCGTTGTCATGTATGGATGTGAGAGTTGGACCTTGACGGATGAGTACGAAAGATGGCTTCTAACATTCGAGAGAAGAATCATGCGTGTGATATATGGTCCAAAACGCGACGTCGATGGCACTTACCGAGTTCTTTTCAATCACGAGATCGGGAATTTAATGCAAATTCCTGATATCGTGCATGAAATCAAAGGACAGCGAATACGCTGGCTCGGTCACGTTCTGCGTGCTGATCCGAACCGAATGATACAGCGATCTTTAAAGGGAGAACCGCCTTTCGGTAGGCGAAGAGGTCGCTGTCGGCGACGATGGCTCCACGGCGTAGAGAGCGATCTGGCATCTTCCAACTGCTTGCAACAGTATGAAGATCTGGCTCGTGATCGAAACCGTTGGAGTCAGATTGTTGACACGGTACGGGCCAATAATGGCCTGTAAAAACCGCAAAAAAAAAAAAAAAAAAAAAAAAAAAAATATATATATATATATATATTTATATATATAATTTAATGTACTCGTTCCCACACCTTCCAAGAGGACGAGTACTTGGCGCGTTTTTTTCAAGTGGTGTCCCCGATAGACCTAATCCACAAAATATAGAGTTTCTGGTGTAATTTCAATGGTGTTAATATTAACATAAAACAATTTCAATGGTGTTAATATTAACAAATATTAACATGAAACCTGTTTTATGTTACTTCCGTAACATAAAACAGGTTTCATCAAAATGTGCTGAACATACGAGCGACCGTTTATGATTCTGATTTTTCACTTCTACTTCCAAAATGCTTAACCATTTTTCTTCCATATGTTTGCACTTTGGTAATCTGAAAGAAATGAAGCATAAAAAAATCAAAAAAAATCTAATTATTGTTTCACTACCAATATACAATCTAAAACTCATGAATTATTAAACTTTATTATATTTAGTAAAATGAAAAAATTAAATTTAAAACACAGCACTAAATCAAATATCGTACACACGCGCGCCATTTTGGGTGACCGTATTATGTACTATCTTTCGTAATATTAAATCTACTGCACTGGTTAAACTAAATGTTTATATTCTATTTACACCAAAACAAACACCGTACATTTATAACAAAATCATTTTGCTTAATTTTAAATTAAAAATGATTATTTTTGGTAATTTATTAATATATTTGCACTATTCGGTTAGTTATGAGTATAAACAAACACTTATAAAGTATAAACAAACACTTACCTATGAAACGAAATTCCCAATTTGTTTTTGCCCTGATAGTTTCGGCAATTTTGCACAATACACTTCATTATTAACTATAATATTACTATTTAAAATAACACAATGTAAAGTTTATATATTGTTTAATTAAATTTAATTGAACACTTTATTATATTTTATTTTTTAAAAATTTTACAATCACTTAAACACCGACTGGCTTGTAGCAATCCCAAAATTGAAAAAGTTCATGTATGGATGTGAGAGTTGGACCCTGACGGATGAGTACGAAAGATGGCTTCTAACATTCGAGAGAAGAATCATGAGTATGATGTATGGGACAAAACGCAACGTTGATTGCCCCGAGTTCTTTTCAATTACGCGAACAGTAATTTAATGCAAATGTCTGATATCATGCATGAAATCAAAGGACAGCGAGTATGCTGGATTGGTCACGTTGTGCGTGCTGATCCAAACCGAAAAATACAGCGATCATTGAAGGTAGAGACGCCTTTCAGTAGGCGAAGAGATCACAGTCGGTGACTGTATCCACGGCGTAGAGAGCAATCTGGCATCTTGTGTTTGCTTGCAACAGTGTTTGATAGACTAGTAGCGAATAGACTAGTATCTTGTTGTTGAGTTACGAAATATAGCCTAAAATTAAGCGCAAATTTAATTTACAATCGAAAGGTGAAATAAAGCATTCTTTCCCAGGAGGACAACTGAACGAAATTGTAAGAGTGAATAGTGAAAGGCTAATAAGGTCTTAGACAGAGGAAGCCTCTGGGTTAACATTGATACTAAAAACATGGCGTGAATATTGTTCTGTCCTACATAATGTGTACCAAAATGTATCAAGCCTTATTTGAATACTTACAAATACATAATGCAGAGATGTTCATTGAGGAATTCACCATGACGGGCAGAGATTAAACAAAACACGTTCATCTGGAGTTGACTGAATTGATTCCGAGCTCTTGATATTCGAAGGACTAACTTTGTCTTTTCGACCTTATTCGTGGCCTCGTTATTTCCAATATACAAGAAGCGTATTTGTTTAAAATACGAGAATTGTCGCGGTATAGCTTTACTTCTCGCAGTATACAAGTTTCTGTTGTACAGTATCTTGGGAAGAATTAATCATATAGTGCAGGAAATTATCTTTGACTACCAAAGAGGATTCAGTCCAAGGCCAGTCAATGATTAAATTTTTTCGCTACAGATGATTCTTCCAAAGTACATACTATGGAACATCTCGCGAAGCTAATGACTCGACCAATCGTGGGAGTATGTCCGAGCAATCTAATTAACTTTTTGCATATACAAATGATATCTTTACGTAAACTTGATTCACAAGAACAGATCTACTAGCTCATCTCTGGTCTTAGAAACCAAGACAAAATTGATTTCAGTAGTAGTAACTACACGTTTGAAGGACTGATAAGATTCAAGCATCTTGGACCTTTCATTAATCATGATAATAGTGTGGGAGAGAATATCTAAGTTCGGCTTGCCACTGGCAATCGGGATAAGATGAAATAGTAGTGATCAGACACGTTGTCATGTATGGATGTGAGAGTTGGACCTTGGCCGATAAGAACGAAAGATGCATTCTATCATTTGAGACTTATGGGTGTGAATGCCTGACCCAAAACTCGACATTCATAACACATACTGAGTTCTTTTCAGTCTCGAGATCAGGAATTTAATTCGAATTACTGATACGTTCATTGAATCAAAGAAAAGCGAATAGACTGGCTCGGCCAGGTTCTGCGTGCTGATCTGGACCGCAAGTTATAGTGATTTTTAAAGGAAGCCACCTTTTTATAGGCGAAGAGGTCGTTGTAGGTGACGATGGCTCCACGGCCTATAGGGTCCGGCACTAACATCTCCTAATTGTTTACAATTCGAAAGGCTCATGATGGAATCCAATAGTCAGATTGTCGACAAAATACGGCCAGTAAATACTATTGGTAAAAATAATTATTGAACAATAATTTAATATTTCAAAAATAAACCAATTTTATTTCCACATTTAAAAGATATTTTAATAAAACAGAAGGAAAAAGGAATGCATACATTTTGTGAACTAATGGATCGATTTTATAAATCAATATATTATTACGCTACTTTAAAGATTATTAATTTCTTTAACAGCTTTGATGATATGCTTGCTAGAAATTCCAAAGAGATCTAGTAATGCATTTGGTGGTCCGGAACGCGGAATATCGGTAACTGCTAATTTTTTCACCAAAATATCGCGTTCTTCAGATACTGCTGACATAACTGCTTCGCCAAGCCCACCTTGTTCATAATGATCTTCAATTGTCACAATGCGTCCACCACATTCCTTAGCATTATTGATAATTGCATCTTTGTCGATTGGTTTAACTGTAAACGGATCTAAAACACGGACATGTATATCGGATTTTTCCAACTCCTTGGCAGCATTTAAAGCTTCATATAAAGTGACACCAGCACCAATCAAAAGAACTGTATCCTTTTCTGATTTTTTAACAACTTTAGATTTTCCAATTTCAAAAGGTTCTTCATTGTCGTAAAGAATTTCGGTGGCAGGACGCGAAGTTCGTATGAAGCAAACACCTTTGGTGTTGGCCGCTAATTCAATTGCACGCTCACAGCTGACAGCATCGGATGGATAAAATACGGTACTTCCAGGAATAGTTCGAAACATAGCGATATCTTCAAGACCCATTTGACTAGGTCCATCTTCACCAATACTAACACCGCAATGTGAACCAACAAAGTTAGCATTTGTTTGAGATATTGCACCCATACGAATCTGATCGAATGCTCGTGTAAAGAAAGTGGCGAATGTTGATGCGAACGTAACAGTTCGATTTCGACACGCCGCTCCAATACTAACTCCAACCAAATTTTGTTCAGCAATGAAACATTCGATAAAACGTTCTGGATATGCCTGTTTCAATTTGTCAGAAAACGTGGAGTTTTTCGTGTCTCCATCTAAGGCAATGACACGATTATTATTCTTAGCAACTTTTACAAGAGCTGTACCGTATGCTAAACGTGTTGCAACCTTTTCACCTTTTTTGTATGTTGGTGGCTCTGAAAGTTTGATATTTGTTATGTCAATGACTGGTGCATCATCGACTAATGGTTTTTGTGGATGTAATATTGATGCTCCTTTATTTTGAATTTCACCTTCCAATTTAGCTAAAACCTCGGCAGACTTGTTACCTAGCGGTTTTCCGTGCCAGTTTTCTAAATCCTCGATGTCGGGAAAACCACGTCCTTTAAACGTTTTAGCTATAATAGCGGTTGGTTTATCCTTGGTTACAGATGCTTCATGAAGAGCCTTAACTAATTCTTCAATATCGTGTCCATCAACTACGATAGTGTTGAAACCAAAGGCGTCTAAACGGCTACGATATATATCCAATTTGTGTTGTAGTGATGTAGGTTCAGATTGACCTAAGCGATTTACGTCGAATATGACAACCAAGTTGTCTAATTTGTAATGAGCTGCGAAATGAAGTGATTCCCAAACAGAACCTTCTGCAGATTCACCATCTCCAACAATACAATAGGTACGGTAGCTTGCTTTGTCGAAATATTTTCCAACATAAGACATACCGGCAGCAACAGCAACACCTTGCCCCAATGAACCAGTACCAACATCAATGAAATTTAGCCGTGGTGTTGGATGACCTTCCAAATCACTATCGATTTTACGTAGATTTTTTAAATCAGCTGTTGGAAAAAGACCAGCTTCAGCCCATGCGGCGTATAGAATTGGAGCAGCATGACCTTTCGATAAAACTAGCCGATCGCTAGATGGATCACGTGGTTCTGTTAATTTGTATCTCATAGTATGAAAGAATAATACAGACATAATCTCCGCAATTGAGGCGCATGATGTAGGATGCCTAAAACGAAACCAATTTAAACAAACATTATTACATAAATCTTATAAAGCATACAAACAAAAAAATTGATAATAAATAAGTGCGTGCAACAACATCAACTGATTTTAATTGTAAAATTAGATTAACACATTTAAAATCGTAACAATAGTAATCTATAATTATGAACACATGGAGAATGACATTTGAACTTCTGTAGCTATTTACATAATGTTATTATCGGGTTATAACAGTTAACCAAATTGAATATTGATTAAAAGATGGAAGCAGAAAAATATATATTCACCCAGAATTTGATGCATCTGTCGTTGTAATACTATGAATTCGCAATTTATTTGCTAAATCTTTTAGTTCACTTAATACAGCAATATCAATTTCAGACATTTTAATTACTTTAATATACAAATTAAATTTTATCTCAAATTTTTCAAACAATTCAATTAAAGGTCAATCACAAAATGATGGATACTACTATTATACTAGACGTAGTTGTCTCACTGTTAGTTAACAGCTATTAGAATCCAGCCACCACCAAAACATTATTATGTATGCAAGAAAGAAACAAATATATATATATAGATATATATGTAATGTATAATGTAATGACTTAAAATACGCATGTACATATATTACTTTAATTCTAAATTAAAAAACATACAAATACTAAAAAAACATACAAATATTATTTAGAATTCAAAAATTTATTTACTTATTTACAATGTTAAAGTTATAATATAATTATCGTGCATTACTCACCCAGAGTTTGAAACTTCTGTTGAGGTTATGGAATGAATACGCAATTTATTTGCCAGATCACGTAGTTCTTGTACAATTTTATGTTCTAGTTTATGATATTTGGTCATCGTTTTTACTGCACTATTTTAAATTAAATAAATTTTGTTTATATTTATAAAATTATAAGGTGATTTATGAAAATTCTAACGCCGAACTTGATTAAACTACGTAAAAATATTGTCACGAATCACAGATGTCACCTGTGATAATTAAAAAGAAAATTATAATAGTAGGGATTACCCTGTAACCAAATGTTTACATAAACGAACAAAATAAAAAGAAATAATGAAATAGGCGGAGCAAACAAAATACGAGAAGAACATTCGCGAAGTGTAGAGAAAAAAATAATAGAATATTCTACAAGTATTTGTGTTGTATAAATACGTGTAGACATTTGAGTTACAAAACAGTTCAATTTTGAATTTCGAAGTGTTAATATCGGGAAGTGATAAAAAGTGAAGTGTTAAATAATAGTAGTGATAAATATTGTGTAAAATAATAGTGAAAATAAATATTAGTGAATTATTTGTGAAATATTTGTGTAATATTTGTGGGAAATAAATTTAATTGAAATTTAATCTTTGCGAGTTAAATATTCACAATCCAGTGATCGAACCGGATAAATTATTAGAATAACCACTCGGCGAAATCGTAACAATTGGTGACAGCGGTGGGATTGTGAATATCCAAAATGAAATTATTGGACTTAAAAGTGGCAGATTTGAAGAAGGAGTTGGGGCTACGGAATCTACCAACAGCGGGCAACCGAAATGAGTTGCAGTTGAGACTCCGTACAGCTTTGTTGGATGAAAATGTTGACCCAGATCAACATGAATTTAATTTTGGGGCACCGGATTCAACCGAAATACAAGCCGTTGAAGTCACAACGGAATCAACGACCAGAACAGAAGTGCAGAATGTCATCGTTAAAGAAACTACTCCAACAACATCTGGAGGTTTCGACATGGGGCAACTAATGGCTGCTATGCAACAAATGCAGCAGATGATCGGTGGGCTCAAAACCGATATTACAAGCGGACAAGAAAGTTTAAAGGAACAAATGCGAGTCGATCAAGAAAGATTGTTGGCTGAACAGGAAAGCATGAGAGCTGAACAACGGCAAGATCGAGAACTCGTTCTGGACAGACTAAAACAACAAGAGGAAACTGTCAACGAGAAGTTTCGAGAAATGGCTACGACATTTAACTCCAAAATGGACACGGTTAAAATGGAAATGGATCACAAATTAGATGAACAAATCGAGGTGACCGATCAACGATTCCAGAAACTTGAAAAGGAGCTAACGGATCTGAAAACCAACGGCAGCGCTCAAGTTACTCGACCAACCAGCTCGATTAAATTGAAGCCACCAACATTTGACGGAACCACACCATTCAACATCTTCAAACTCCAGTTTGAAATGGCGGCCACAAAGAACGGTTGGTGTGAAGAGGATCGGGTAGCAGCATTAATTGTGGCGCTAAAAGGTAGTGCTGCGGAGCTCCTACAAATTGTGCCGGAATACGAACGGGAAGACTACGGAAAAATAATGTTGGCCTTGGAGCGCAAATATGGAGGAGATCATCGACGGGAGCTACATCGTATGGAGTTGAAGGGACGATGTCAGCGGGTTGGAGAGACGCTTCAGGAGTATGCGGCTGATATAGAGCGGTTAGTGCACCTCGCCCACTACAACATGGCAGGAGAATACACAGAGCGGATCAAGATCGACGCTTTTACCGATGGTATACGGGATCCGGATACGAGACGTGCTGTTGTATTGTCTCCAAAATCATCGTTCGCGGAAACCATCGCGTGTGCATTAACCAACGAGACTGCAAACAACATCATCAAACCAGCAGTCAAGGTACGTCGTGTGGAAGTGGAACCAGCAATCAGTCACAAGCAGGGAAATAACATCAAACCAGCAGATAACTGGCGGACTACGAGATTCCGGGATGGGACTAGTAAAATCAGATGTTGGGTTTGTGATAAAATAGGACACATCTCGCGGGAATGCTGGGAGATAAAACGCAAACGGGCGAGAACACCATCGCCGATGTACCGACGGCCACCGGAGGAAAGAAAAGCAGCAGCCGTGGAGGAACGCCAAACAACAACGAAGGCGTTAAACGAGTAAGAGTCAGCTTTGAGGAGCAAAAGCTGACTCCCACAACCAAATGCTCCATAACCTTCATCCCCATTTCCAGATTGGCAAAAGGTGGTGATAGCTTGATGGTGAAAGGCGAAGTAGAGGGACGATCCAGTATAATAACTTTGGACACGGGAGCAACGAGAACGATTGTGCGGCCAGATTTCATCACGAATGGAGTTCGGACGATGAAAGGGTTCAAGTTACAAACGGCGACAGGCGACAGTGCGGCTATCAAAGGAAAGAAGGAGGTTACAATTCGAATCGGGAACAACAGTTTTCGACATGAAGTTCTGGTTGCGGATATTGTGGATGAGGTCATCCTGGGAATGGACTTCATGAAGCGAAATGGATTCGTATTGGATGTCGGACGGGGAACATTAAGCTACGGTAATGTCGAACTGCCTTTGCAACTAAACAACGGGAAGGAGCCAGTCGTAAGGAGGATAACATTGGATCATCGGATGAAGCTACCACCACACTCGGAAACGGTTGTTTGGGGGAAATTGGATGGAGGTCCTGGAACACAAGGGTTGTGGGTTGTGGAAGCCAACAGGGACGAGCTACAAACCAAAGAAATTATCATCGGAAAAGCTTTGGTTAAACCGGATTGTGACTTTAGAGTTCCGATAAGGGCTCTTAATTTATCGGATGTGACAAAAACAATTAAAAAGGGAACTATCATCGGCCGAGGAGAGGAAGTATCCACCATTATAAAATGCGAGGAGGCGAATCCGTGTGTAAAGGCCAAGGACCAACGACAACGGAAATTAACGGAGGAACTAACACAGAAATGGACGGAACAATTAACGCCAAAAGAAAAACAAGCAGCAAAGGAGTTGCTTCAAAAATATATGTCCATTTTCTGTGGTGCACCGGAAGATAATGGCAGAACAAATATGGTTAAACACCGGATCGACACAGGAACATCAACACCAATTCGACAAGCGCCAAGAAGGTTACCATTGGCTAAACAAGCAGAAGTGGATAAGATGGTAACTGATATGCAAACATCGGGAGTAATTGAGCAGTCAACGAGTCCATGGAGTTCACCCGTAGTATTGGTGGAAAAGAAGGATGGAAGCATGAGATTCTGCGTTGATTATCGGAAGCTCAACACAGTTACCAAAAAGGATAGTTACCCGTTACCAAGGATCGACGACACACTGGATACATTGGCAGGAGCACGGATGTTTTCAACATTGGATCTGCAGAGCGGTTATTGGCAAGTAGAGGTCGCAGACGAAGATAAGGAAAAGACAGCGTTCAGTGTGGGCAATGGATTATGGCAATTCAATGTCATGCCATTTGGACTTTGTAACGCCCCTGCGACTTTCGAACGGCTAATGGAACGCGTACTAAAAGGACTCCACTGGAAAACATGCCTGGTTTATTTGGACGACATCATCGTTATGGGGAAGGACTTTAACGAGCACCTACGTAATCTAGAGGAAGTATTCGAAAGAATCCAAGCAGCTGGATTGAAGTTAAGTCCGAAGAAATGTGTATTGTTCCGGGATGAAGTCAAATATTTGGGACACAAAATAACAACAAGCGGCATTCATACAGATGAAGACAAGATCTCCGCCGTAAAGGATTGGCCAAGACCGCAGAATTTACATGAACTAAGGAGTTTCATCGGACTATGCACATATTATCGACGATTTGTGCCAGGATTTGCCAACATCGCAAGGAATTTACACGAGCTGACACAGAAGAACAAGCCGTTCCAATGGAGTGATGAACACGAGGAAGCGTTCAATGAACTGAAGCAGCGATTATGTACAGCACCATTGCTTTCGTATCCGGTTCCGAATAAACGTTTTATTTTGGATACGGATGCAAGCAATTATGGCTTGGGAGGAGTGTTGTCACAGGAAATCGATGGACAGGAACGTGTCATCGCATATTATTCAAAGATCTTATCGAAGCCAGAACGGAACTACTGTGTAACAAGAAGAGAATTGTTGGCCATAGTGAAATGTGTGGAACATTTCCGGAAGTACCTCTATGGCCAATCATTTCTATTAAGAACGGATCATGGCGCCTTGACATGGCTACTTCAATTTAAAAATCCCGAAGGACAAGTAGCACGGTGGATTGAGCGATTGGGTAGTTTTGTCTACGAAATCCAACATAGGAAAGGAAGCGCTCATGGAAATGCGGATGCGTTGTCAAGACGACCATGTAGAGTGGATTGTAAACATTGCGGACGGGTGGAAAACAAGGAAAACATCGTCGATATCAGACTAATGAAAGTGTTGCCAGCTGATGAATGGACCAACGATGTTATCTCCAAAGAGCAACGGGAGGATCCAGATTTGGCAGTAATTATCAAATTCATGGAGGAAGAACATCGTCCTACATGGAGTGATATTGCGGATAAAGGCCCAACTATCAAGGCTTATTGGGCCCAATGGGATAGTTTAACCATGGAAGACGGATGCTTAAAACGAACATGGGAAAGCTCCGATGGCAAAACAAAGCAATCGCTAGTGGTGGTACCGAAGATCAGGATGGCGGAAATATTGGAGGAATACCACGGAGGAACAAGCGGAGGTCACCTAGGAATCAACAAAACGTTAGCCAAGGTACGTGAAAGATTCTACTGGGCAGGATGTAGACAGGCAGTGGCTGAATGGTGTCAAAAGTGTGACCAATGTATGGCCGTGAAAGGACCGGCAAAGAAGAGCCGTGGAGCGATGCAACAATATAATGTGGGAGCACCATTTGAGAGGATTGCCATAGATGTTGCAGGACCATTTCCAACCAGCGATAGTGGCAACAAATATGTTTTGGTAGTAATGGACTACTTCAGTAAGTGGCCAGAGGTATACCCGATTCCAAATCAGGAAACAACCACAATCGCCAATGCAGTGGTATACAATTGGATAAGCCGTTTTGGGGTACCAATGGAACTGCATTCCGACCAAGGGCGGAATTTTGAATCGGTTGTCTTCCAGGAGATGTGCCAGTTACTGGGAATTAATAAAACGCGAACAACACCTTTCCACCCACAATCTGATGGCATGGTGGAGCGTTTCAATGCCACATTGGAGGAGTTTATAGCCAAAACAGTGGATAAAAACCAGCGGAATTGGGATCAAGGTATTCCATTGTTCTTAATGGCTTATCGATCGGCGGTGCATAACACAACAGGAGTAACACCAGCGACAATACTTTTTGGCAACAATTTAAGACTACCAGGCGATCTCAAATTCGGAGCGGTTCCATCATCAGCCAAATGTGGACAAGCATATGTGGACAACTTGAAAGAGGAGATCAACAACATACACGGATTTGTCAGAGAGAAAATCAAATTGTCAAGTGATAAAACAAAGGCTCGGTATGATGTACGAGCGAACAATAAAGGATTTGACGAGGGTCAATTGGTATGGCTTCACAACCCACAACGAAAGAAAGGGTTATCGCAGAAATTACAACATGGATGGGAGGGACCGTACAAGGTCATAACAAGAATAAATGATGTGATCTATAGGATCCAAAGAGGAGTACGAGGAAAACCCAAGGTTGTACACCTGGAACGACTGGCGTTCTATAGAGGAAGAGGTCTAGATCCTGTTCGGGACGAACAGGTTTGGGCGGAGGGTAGTGTCACGAATCACAGATGTCACCTGTGATAATTAAAAAGAAAATTATAATAGTAGGGATTACCCTGTAACCAAATGTTTACATAAACGAACAAAATAAAAAGAAATAATGAAATAGGCGGAGCAAACAAAATACGAGAAGAACATTCGCGAAGTGTAGAGAAAAAAATAATAGAATATTCTACAAGTATTTGTGTTGTATAAATACGTGTAGACATTTGAGTTACAAAACAGTTCAATTTTGAATTTCGAAGTGTTAATATCGGGAAGTGATAAAAAGTGAAGTGTTAAATAATAGTAGTGATAAATATTGTGTAAAATAATAGTGAAAATAAATATTAGTGAATTATTTGTGAAATATTTGTGTAATATTTGTGGGAAATAAATTTAATTGAAATTTAATCTTTGCGAGTTAAATATTCACAATCCAGTGATCGAACCGGATAAATTATTAGAATAACCACTCGGCGAAATCGTAACAATATAGTTTTTTGATGTTTGTAGTCAGATCTCGAATATTATCTATATCAAGTGTTTGTTCCGTTTTCCAATATTGCTTTATCTACAACGTCTTCGAAAATGTAGTTATTAGCAAATAGTTATTGCGCCCCTTCAAACAAAGTGAACCGTTTGTGAACCGCAAACCAAGGATGCTCAATGCAATAAAATAATTCTTAAACGAATTGCGCCTCCAAAATGAGCTGTGGCGAATCACAGTGACAGCTATGAGAATAAAAATAAAATTCAAAGTATGGCAGGAAAAAGTGTTACCCTGTAACCGAATGTTCCCAAACATAAATAAAAAAATATATAAAACTAATTCATTTACAAACGAAACAAAATACGAGAAACTGGAGACATGTAAGCGTCGAAAAAAAATTCTGCAGTGATTGCCATCGTATATGGTATATATTTATATATGTGTAGACATTTGAGTTACGTGATAGTTCAGTTTTAAATGTTAAACCATGAAATTGGAAAGTAATAATAAGTGCTAATAAAAGTAATTAAAAGTAGTTATGATAATAGTGGAAAATATCTGTCATAAAATTATTTGTGGATTTTATAGTAAAATTAATTAAGTTTATGATAAATAGTTTTTAAGTTGTATCGTTGTGATACCACTATATGTAGGGCTATAGGTCCGATTTACGTAGAAACATCTGCGCAATGTCAGTGTTGAAGCTTATTTGGACGACATCATCGATATGGGGTAGGATTTTAATGCACATTTACAAAATTTGCACGAAGTATTCGAAAGAATCCAATCAGTATGAATAAAAAGTCCAAAGAAATGTGTATTGGTTCGACATGAAGTGAATTATTTCGGACACAAAATAACAACAAGCGGCATTCACACAGATTAAGATAAGATCTCAGCATTAAAGGATTTATCAAAACCGCAAAACTTACACGAACTAAAGAGTTTCATCGAACTATGCACATACTATCTATGTCTTGTGACAGGATTTGGCAACATCGCAAGAAGCTTAAATAAACTAGCACACCATTCGTTCCAATGAATTAAAGAACACGAAGAAGCATTCATCGAACTAAAGAGTTGTTACAATTTCACTGAGTGTTTATTTAAATTGTTTATTCGGTTCGATCACTGGATTGTGAATATTAACCTCGCAAAGATTAATTTTTACAATAAATTTATTTGCCAATAAATTCCACAAATAATTATTACTACACTTATTTTACACAGTAATTGTCACTACAATTATTTTAACACTTTACTTTCACTTTTTATCACTTCCCGATATTAACACTTCGAAATTCAAAATTGAACTGTTTCGTAACCTCAAATGTCTACACATATTATACGACGCATATACTTGTAGAACATTCCATTATTTTGCATCTCTACACTTCGCGAATATTCTTTTCGTGGTATTTTGTTCACAGCCTATTTCATTATTTGTTTATTTTGTTCGTATAATAATTTATAACTCTATAAAAACGCTATAATTTATAACTCTTTTTAATTATCACTGGTGACATCTGTGATTCGTCACACTACCCTCCGTGTAAACCTGTTAGAGGTGTCCAACTTTGGGTTTTCCTCGTACTTCTCTTTGGATCCTATAGATCACATCATTTATTCTTGTTATGACCTTGTACGGTCCCTCCCATCCAGGTTGTAATGTCTGCGATAACCCTTTCTTACGTTGTGGGTTGTGAAGCCATACCAATTGACGTCAAATCCTTTATTGTTCGCTCGTACATCATACCGAGCCTTTGTTTTATCACTTGAAAATTTGATTTTCTCTCTGACAAATCCGTGTATGTTGTTGATCTCCTCTTTCTAGTTGTCCACATATGCTTGTCCACATTTGGCTGATGATAGAATTGCTCCAAATTTGAGATCGCCTGGCGGTCTTAAATTGTTGCCGAAAAGTATCTTCGCTGGTGTTACTCCTGTTGTGTTATGCACCGCCGATCGATAGGCCATTAAGAACAATGGAATACCTTGATCCCAATTACGTTGGTTTTTATCGACTGTTTTGGCTATAAACTCTTCTAATGTAGTATTGAAACACTCCACCATGCCATCAGACTGTGGGTGGAAAGGTGTTGTCCGAGTTTAATTTATTCCCAGTAGCTGGCACATCTCCTGGAAAACAACCGATTCAAAATTCCGCCCTTGGACGAAATGCAGTTCCATGGGTACCCCATAACGGCTTATCCAATTGTAAACCACTGTATTGACGATTGTGGTTGTTTCCTGATTTGGAATCGGGATACCTCTGGCCACTTACTGAAGTAGTCCATTACTACCAATATATATTTGTTGCCACTTTCGCTGGTTGGTAATGGTCCTGCAACATCTATGGCAATCCTCTCAAATGGTGCTCCCACATTATATTGTTGCATCGCTCCGCGACTCTTCTTTGCAGGTCCTTTCACTGCCATACATTGGTCACAATTTTGACACCATTCAGCCACTGCCTGTCTACATCCTGTCCAGTAGAACCTTTCACGTACCTTGGCTAACGTTTTGTTGATTCCTAGGTGACCTTCGCTTGTTCCTCCGTGGTATTCCTCCAAAATTTCTGCCGTCCTGATCTTCGGTACCACCACCAGCGATTGCTTTGTTTTGCCATCGGAGCTTTCCCATGTTCGCTTTAAGCATCCGTCTCCCATGGTTAAACTATCCCATTGGGCCCAATAAGCCTTGATATTTGGGCTTTTATCCGCAATATCGCTCCAAGTGGGACGATGTCCTCCATGAACTTGATAATGACTGCCAAATCTGGATCCTCCCGTTGCTCTTTGGAGAGCAACTTTAATTAGTCTGATATCGACGATCTTTTCCTTGTTTTCTACCCGTCCGTTGTTTACAATCCATTCTACATGGTCGTCTTGACAACGCACCTGCATTTCCACGAGGGCTTCCTTTTCGATGTTGGATTTCGTAGAAAAAGCTCCCCAATCGCTCAATCCACCGTGTTGTCCTTTGGAATTTTTAAATTGAAGTAGCCATGTCAAGGCACCATGATCCGTTCTTAATAGAAATGATTGGTCATAGAGATATTTCATGACATTTCACTATGTTCCACACATTTCACTATGGCCAACAATTCTCTTCTGGTCACACAGTAGTTCCGTTCTGGCTTCGATAAGATCTTGGAATAATATGCGATGACACGTTACTGTCCATCGATTTCTTGTGACAACACTCCTCCAAAGCCATAATCCAAACTAAAACGTTTATTCGGAACCGGATACGAAAGCAATGGTGCTGTACATAATCGCTGCTTCAGTTCGTTGAGCGCTTCTTCGTGTTCATCACTCCATTGGAATGGCTTGTTCTTCTGTGTCAGCTCGTGTAAACTCCTTGCGATGTTGGCAAATCCTGGCACAAATCGTCGATAGTATGAGCATAGTCCGATGAAACTTCTTAGTTCATATAAATTTTGAGGTCTTGGGATTTAACTTCAATTCAGCTGATTGGATTCTTTCGAATACTTCCTCTAGATTTCGTAGATGCTCGTTGAAGTCCTTTCCCATAACGATGATGTTGTCCAACTAAACCAGGCATGTTTTCCAGTGGAGTCCTTTAAGTACGCGTTCCATCAGCCGTTCGAAAGTCGCAGGGGCGTTACAAAGTCCAAATGGCACGAAATTGAATTGCCATAATCTATTGCCCACACTGAACTCTGTTTTTTCCTTATGCCAATAACCGCTTGCCAATAACTGCTCTGCATCCAATGTTGAAAACATCCGTGCTCCTGCCAATGTACCCAGTGTATCGTCGATCCTTGGTAACGGGTAACTATCATTCTTGGTAAAAGCTTTTCCGATGGTAATTTCTTTGGTTTGAAGCTCGTCACTGTTGGCTTCCACAACCCATAACCCTTGTTTTCCAGGACCTCCATCCAATTTCCCCAAAAACAACCGTTTCCGAATGTGGTGGTAGCTTCGTCCGATGATGCAATGTTATCCTCCTTACGACTGGCTGCTTCCCGTTGTTCAGTTGCAAAGGCAGTTCAACATTACCGTAGCTCAATGTTCCCCGTCCGACATCCAATACGAATCCATTGCGTTTCTTGAAGTCCATTCCCAAAATGACCTCATCTACAATATCCGCAACCAGAACTTCATGTCGAAAACTGTTGTTCCCGATTCGTATTGTCACCTCCTTCTTTCCTTTAATAGCTGCACAGTCGCTTGTCACCTTTTGTAACTTGAATCTTTCCATTGGTCGAACTCCATCCGTGATAAAATCTGGCCGCTCAATCGTTCTCGTTGCTCCGGTGTCCAACTTTATTATACTGGATCGTCCTTCTACTTCGCCTCGCACCATCAAGCTATCACCACCTTTTGCCAATCTGAAAATTGGGATGAAGGTTATGCAGCATTTGGTTGTGGGAGTCAGGTTTTGCTCCTCAAAGCTGACTCTTACTCGTTTAACGCCTTTGTTGTTGTTTGGCATTCCTCTTTGGCTGGTATTTTTCGTTCCTTCGGTGGTCTTCGGTACATCGCCGATGGGGTTCTCGCCCTGTTGCGCCTTATCTCCCAGCATTCTCTCGAGATGTGTCCTATTTTGGCACAAACCCAACATCTGATTTTACTAGTTCCATACCGGAATCTCATTGTCCTCCAGTTATCTGCTGGTTTGATGTTATTTCCCTGTTTGTGACTGATTGCTGGTTCCACTTCCACACGACGTACATATACCTTGACTGCTGGTTTGATGATGTTGTTTGTAGTCTCGTTGGTTAGATCACACCCGATGATTTCCGCGAACGATGATTTGGGCGACAATACGACTGCACGTCTCGTATCCGGATCCCGTATTCTATCCGTGAAAGCGTTGATCTTAATACGCTCTGTGTATTCATCCAGCATGTAGTGGGCGAGGTGCACTAACCGCTCTATATCAGCCACATACTCCTGGAGCGTCTCTCCAACCCGCTGACATCGTCCCTTCAACTCCATACGATGTAGCTCTCGTCGGTGGTTACCTCCATATTTGCGCTCCAGAGCCAACATGATTTTGCCATAACCCTCCCGTACGTATTCTGGCACGATTTGCAGTAGTTCCACAGCACTGCCTTTTAACGCCACATTTAACGCCACTCGATCCTCCTCACACCAACCATTCTTTGTGGCCGCCATTTCAAGCTGGAGTTTGAAGATGTTGAATGGTGTGGTTCCGTCGAACGTTGGTGGCTTCAATTTTATTGAGCTGGTTGGTCGAGCAATTGGAGCGATGCCGTTGGGTTTTAAATCCATCAGTTCTTTCTCAATATTCATAATTCTCTGATCTGCCACCTCAGATTGTAGTAGACTGCGAGATTCAAACTGCTCAAGTTTACGCTCCATTTATATTTTGACTGTGTCAACTTTTGTGTTCAAGGTAACGTAAGCCTCTAAAAAATTTTCGTTGACACATTTTTCTTTCTGCTCCAACCGTTCGATAGTGCTCTCTTGTCCTGTTTTCATGCGTTTGCTTGGTTGGCACGCATCTGCTCCTTTATGTCGCCTTTGAGACCGCCTACCATTTGCTCTTGAATGGAAACCATTTCGGTTTTAAGACCTCCAATCATATGTTGTAAATCATATGTTGTAACTGCATTTGTTGGATAACAGCCATAAATTATCCCATATCAAACCCTCCTGTTGCTGTGGGAGTGGTTTCCATTATGACGGCACTCTCATTCTCCTCTCTGGTCGTTGGTTCTGTTTTCGCCTCAACATGCTGAATTTTCCCTGTATTAAATTAATATTGATCCGGGTCAACATTTTTCTCTATCAAAGCAGCGCGAAGTCTGAGCTGCAACTCATTGCGGTTGCCCGACGTTGTTAAATTACGCTAGCCCAACTCCTTCTTCAAATCTGCTACTTTTAAGTCCAATAATTTCGTTATGGATATTCACAATCCCACCGCTGTCACCAATTGTTACGATTTCGCCGAGTAGTTATTCTAATAATTTATCCGATTCGATCACTGGATTGTGAATATAAACTCGCAAACTTTAAATTTCAACTAAATTTATTTCGCACAAAAATTCAACAAATAATTCACAAATAATTATTACTACACTTATTTTACACAATAACTATCACTACTTATTTCAACACTTCACTTTCGCGTTTTATAACTTCCCGATATTAAAACTTCGAAATTCAAAATTGAACTGTTTCGTAACTCAAATGTCTACACGTATTTATACGACGCAAATACTTGTAGAACATTCCATTATTTTACATCTCTACACTTCGCGAATATTCGATGCATCGTATTTGGTTCGCTCCGTCTATTTCATTATTTATTTTTTTTGTTCGTATGTGTAAACATTTGGTTACAGGGTAACCCCTACTACTATAATTTTTTTTTAATTATCACAGGTGACACCTGTGATTTGTCACAATATCAAAGTGAGTGTAATTGAAAACATTTATATCCTAAATTTATAATATGGAAAATGATATATAGTTTTAAATGGCAGTATTGCTGTCAGGTTTGGGGTGTAGTATATGGCACTGCTCTCCATAGGATGCTGGATAGAGTTCAGCGGCGTGCCATCCGAATAATATGAAACCCCAGACTTACGAGATGTTGCAGAACTATACGTGTTCTATAGATTAATAAATGATAGTAAATGTTCTGCAGAATTAAAGGAAAAAATTCCACCATTAGTTACGCCAGGACGGGTAACATTAGGAACGGTTAATGCGCATAGGTTTACGGTGTAGCTACCGAAACCTTGAACTGAAGATGCAAAGCGCGAATTTATTTATCGAACATCTAAGAAGTGGAATTCGTTGACTGGTTTTCAGTTTCCGTTGAAATATAAAATGCACAAGTTTAAGGCAGATATCAACCTTTACTTGAAGGATCGCGCGTTGGGTGCAGGAGCTCTGACAGTTACAAGGAGCTAGGTCAGTCTAAGAGTCCGCCCTTACCCAAATAAAACTAAACGTAAAAAAAATGGTAACGACTTACAGATAGCGCTCAGATAATGGGTAAATGGCTTTAAAGTAAATTATGTAAACGGGTTTCGAAAAATTAGAAGTTAAATATAACAACTAGAAATCATAAATAACAGTTACAAAACTTTATATTATTCAAATGTTTCTTTATTACACTTATTACTTTACGTAATCTGCTATAAAAACATTTGCATGCGAAGTTTTTGTGGACATTATCGAAAGTTGATTGCACAACAAAACAATTTTCACTGTTATTACAATTTATTAAACTGTGAATTATTATATTGGTGAATAAAGTGAATTCTATAATTTAAGTTTAGTTTATAACAATATTTAGAAGGTAAGTTTAAGTAGTTAATAGTAGAATAGCAATAGAAGAACACCCGATACACACAAAAACAAAAGGGGAAAGTATAGTAACAACTAATTAACCCGACCATACTCTACACGTGATTTAACAGACACCGACTCTAACGATGAAGAATTAAATAAAAAAATCAGACTTTCAAATGACGACAATCACAATCAAATAACAAATAAAAACCCTATAAACAAAAATAGAAAATCAACAAATCAAAAAAATACAAACATAGCAGTGAATCTAAACACTGAACCCAAAGAATCAGAAAAAACAGTATCTTCGATAATAGAAAGATATAATTACATATTCAGTGTAAAAAGAAATAACATTAAAATGTCAGAACATGTAACCTTAAATGAAAGTTACAACGAACAAAATAAATACAATAGACAGGACACAGGCCTATACAAAGTCATAATAGCAAAAGACAACATGTATATGATCAGTTTAGGCAAAGCCTTAAAAATGAACAACTTCACGAACATAGAAAACGTGGAACAAATCAACAAGAGCATGGCAAGAATAATTTTCAAAACTGCTCAGGATGCAAATAGCTGTGTCGACTCTATTAAATTCAAATCCATCGACCATAGTATAATGCTTTTATCCCCAACAATTTTAACAACACAATCGGAATAATAAAAAACGTTCCCACCACATTTACAGAAATAGAAGAAAACTTGAAATCGAACAAACCAATAAATAAAATTGAGAGAATGACTAAATGGGACGAAAAAACAAAAATAGCCTCAAACATGGAACTAGTTAAAATCCATTTTAAATCAAATAAATTACCATATAATGTGGTATTATATGAAAACATCCTTTTGCGAGTCGAATATTATATCCCCAATCAAATTCTCTGCAAAAAATGTTTAAATTACGGACATACTGCCAATTAATGCAGGTCCAAGGAAAATACTAGATGCCCAACATGCGCAAAGATAGAAGAAACCGTACACAAATGCGATTTTATAGACTGTTGCAAATTCTGTGGGGAAGGGCACAGAACTAACAACAAAAACTGCAGAGAAAGGCAAAGACAAAAAAAAATATATGAACACATGACTATCCTCAAAAAAACATTTAATGAAGCAAAAGTACACCTATTTGGAAATCTCCGGAGAACTACAATCAACCTAGACTCCTCAATTGATCGTAACCTCAACCTATCCAATGAAACCTGGCCTTTAATTAATAGTAATAAACTAGAGCATAAAATAAAAATCCTCACTAACTTGGTAGACACACTAAAATCCGAAATAATATCAAAAGATAACCTAATAAAGAATATCTACAAATTTATAGAACAACAAAAAGGGCTCAACGACAACTCAGCAAATACAGACTTATTAAAAATAGAAATCATGAAAATATTGCATAATCATAAACCTACTTCAGACAAAATACAAACACAATCTAATACATAAACTAAAATAAAAAAAAATCAAACAAACAAACAAATAAATAAACAATTGCCAATAGAATAAATGAGCAATATAAAAATAATTCAAATTAATTGTCGCAGTCTAAAGAGCAACAAAACAATAATAGAACAATACAGTACTGTGCAAAAAAAATCCGGACAGTTCGAATTCCTTTAAAAACGTTAAATATTGCCTATTATTTTAACTTTTTTTTAGATTCAATTTTTAAGATTGCATTTGGTAATTCACTCGAACTCTGAAAGTATAAGTTGTTAAAGTTATGTTTATGGAGAAAGAGCTTTTATAAAAAAGCGAATAAAGTACTTAAAATGTCTAAACTAAACGACCAAGAAAAAAGTGTTGTTATCGCGTTATGGAAGGAAGAACTGCCGTGCGTGAAATTGGTGATAGGATAGGACGTGGGAAATCATCAATTGCCGATCTTTTAATAAATATAACGGGGAACACAGAGCGGTGTAAAGAGTCTGGCAGACCGCGAAAAACCACAACAGTGCAAGATACATTTCTGGTTCTTCGTTCCAAGCAGAACCGATTTCAAACTTCACCGAAATTGCAATCCGATCTCGCTACAGCAACAGGTATAGAAATTATAGTTCAACTGCTCGGAGAAGGTTACTGAACGCAAATCTTAGGGATCGCCACTCGCTCCAGAAACTTTTTTTTAAAGATATCTTCAAAAATTTGTCGGCTTCAGCTGGCCAGAGAGCACTAGGAAGTTGTGGAATAACGTGGTGTTCTCTGACGAAAATTAAAACTGCATGTGGGAGATGGATGGCTAATTGTGCGTAGGAAACCAGGTGAACGCCTTAGCGATATCTGCATTCAACAAGTGCCTAATAAAACTGAGAGTGTAATGGCTGTAATGCTGGTGTTGGTCACTTGGTCTTTGTCGAAGCAGGGGTAACCGGTAATGTGTACCTGAACATTCTGAAAAGGCGTTGGAAAGCATCAGTTTTCGAACTATTTAGTGAAACTGAGTGCTTCATCTTTCAACAAGACAACGCGCCAGCCCACAGATCAAAACAAATGACTATGCACTTTTTTTCTTTATTTAAAACTTCTGTTTCAGGTAAAAAATAATAAACAACTTTGCTACATAACATTTTATTTCTATTTGAAGGTGAAAAAGTACTTGGTTGATAATTCCATCTACACAATAAAATGACCCTCTTATAGCCCAGATGTGAACCCAATTGAAAATATTTGGGTGATTATGAAGCATAAAGTCCGTCAAAGTAATTAAGAAAAAATGGCGGTCATACCAAATATTAAATTTATAGTTTAGTGGATAATTTATACATTTTATATTTTGAAATATGCCTAATTACGAAATTAATATATTATTTTTAAATTTTTTTAAATTAATTCGTTTCAAAAAATATGACGACTTTTCTCTATTTTTGCAAATTCGCAGAAATTATTTTACTGAGATCATGAAATTTAAAACCAAATAACTTTTTGAGTAAATAATGAGTTGAATAATAAGAAAACAAAATACTGGTGTTAAAACAATTGCGTTTCTGAAAAAATTGGTTTAATTAAAAAATGTTAGCTGTCAGGATATTTTTGCACAGTACTGTATATATATATATATATATATATATATATATATATATATATATATATATATATATATACATATATATATATATATATATATATATATATATATATGTATATATATATATATATATATATATATATATATATATATATATATTATATATACATATATATATATATATATATATATATATATATATATATATATATATATATATATATATATATATATATATATATATATTTATATATATATATATATATATATATATATATATATATATATATATATATATATATATATACAGGGTGAGTTTCCTAGTAAATGGAGGGCTTTTATCTCGAGAACGGTGCTAGATAAGAGAAAGTTACCACTAATGAAATTAGTTAAGAGTCGAGGAGGATGTCTAGTGGTGATCTTCAATGACCTTGAAAATCATTAGTTTCGGAGATATAGGCTAAAGTTAGATTTTTTTAAATTAGAACCTATACTTTTGAGTGCCCAAGTATTTTTAAATCAAACTATTTTACAATATTTCGTAAGATATCCATAACTTAGTTCTGGGTTTACCTCTGTTTGAGTTACGAATTATTATAAGAAAACATATGCTACTGTGTCGCAAAAAGTGGGAACTCACAGAACTCACAATATAAGAAATATGTAAATGTATGTGTGAATAAATTATTTTGACGGGAATACATTTTATGTGGATCTGTGTAAATGTCAAGCTCGATATTTGGCGGGTTATTCAAAATCATACTTCATTAATAAAAAATAATTATTTTTATTTTAATGATCAAATACATAAATCTAAAAATATGTAAATATATGTAAGTTTCTTATTTTATATTTTCATCATAAGAAATTCTAACTGTAAAGTTAATCTTTTTAATATTATTTAAAATAAATTTCATATATAATTAAATTTAGTTTATCTACATATTTATAATGTTTGTTTGTTTCGCAAACCACAAAACGTTTCATTATTAAGGGCTTTAAAATTTTAATGGTGTATTAGACATATTTCAAATATCACAGAAAATTGAGATTGTCATTTAAATCTAGTAGTGATTTAAAGTTAAAAATTAAAAATAATTATTATTAATATTAGTATAAAAATTTTAGCCTTCTTGATTTTACGTTCCGTTTATCTATAATATTTCCGTTTATATTATTTGGTAGCAATTTATTTTAATTTTCCTTGAGTGGAATTTGAAAACTTCTCTAAAGTTCAATCTAAAATTATAAAATATAAAAATTATTAAATATTGATTATCAAATTTGTGCGGCAAACCTTTACCTCTAAAATTGTTTAAAACATTAAAATTTTTGGCGTTTACATTTCCTAGTCGACCATTCAAATAATAAAGATGTATTTAAAACAATTAATTTAATAAAATTAGAAATACGCATATAGTGGCGTCGATCGTTCAAAAAAATAATTATAACCACAAAACAATAAAATGGCGTCGAGCGTCCATAAGCAAAATTTAAATCACAAAAAACTGACAAATGGCGTGGATCGTTGATTAATTAAACTATAGAAAAATAACTAGTAACTAAATAAAATAATTATCACAAAAAATCTCCATAAAACAAAAACTCAAAACTTTAAAAACAACAACCAAATTAATATTATAAAATACAAAAATAAACTAACAAACTATACCTACGTAGTAAAAAAATTTGTACCAATACCAATACCAAATTTGCTCATTTTGAGTTTTGTTGTGTTATACTTGGGTGGTTTGTTTTTATTAAGCAATTAAAAGTAAACACTTTTTGCTCACACATCATTTTTGTAAAGTGTATGATTTCAGAGATATTAGCAAAAATTGATATTCACTAAAGCAATCGAATTTTCCCTAAGTTCTACAAATTAAAATAGAAAATATCAAATGTTCTTTGACTTATTATGAAATTATAAGTAAAATATAGTAAAATAAGTAAAAATAGTAAATATAGTAAATAAATTATAAGTAAAATATAGCAAATATAGTAAAATATATAGTAAAATAAGTAATAAGTCAAAGAACATTTGATATTTTCTATTTTAATTTGTAGAACTTAGGGAAAATTCGATTGCTTTAGTGAATATCAATTTTTGCTCATATCTCTGAAATCATACACTTTACAAAAATGTATTCTAATTTAGCACAACATTAGCTTACATTGACTAAAATTGAACTACATTGTGAGTATATGATTAGTCAAGAAATATGATATGATGACATGGTTTACTTTGTTGAACTTGGTACCAAAACCAACAGAGAATAAAGATTTTGCAAATAATCATGTCAAAGAATAATGCAAAAGCTATTGTTCGGTTTACAATTATGTTATGTGTTGTTATGTTATGTGGTTCGCGATGCTTTCTATGTGCCATTTTACACTGGCACTCTTGCGTGTGACTCAAACCGTTTTTTTCCTCGTCTCTTTCTTCTTTTGTCTATAAACTAATTTTGGAGTGGGGATTTCTCGACGCACAACTTTCGACAAAAATTATTTTGCACTCTTGTGAGTTTCGCACAATACATATAAAAAGCAATAAAAATATTTTATGAGGTTCAAAATTTTTTTATTGTTTATAAATTGTAATTTATTTATTTATTATTGTAATGCAATTCATTGATTTATTATATTTTTTTATTAATAATAAAATATTATACATATATTGATGACGTTTCTAAAAATGGTAAAAACGCTGGAATGATGAAAATATATAAATACATATATAATATATTAAATAATATTATATAAAAAATATACATGTTCCTGTAAAAATGAAAAAAAATCGTGCTAAAATTTGTTTTTCTTCATTTGGTTATATGATGTTCGCTCGACCAAGTATTCATTGATAATGAAATATTTTCCACACACACATAGACAAATATAAAAAAAAAACTCTGCTGCACAAAAAAGCGAAATTGACGTGAGAGTGCCAGTGTAAAATGGCACATTATTGCACATTACCGCATTCAAAAAGTGTGTAAAAATGTGCCTGTTTACATTCATCCATCACTACACAACCTCACTGCGCACCTTGCCGTTAACACGTTAAAACTCAAATCGTCATAAAAAATTTGAGTTATATTAGTATGTGTGAGATAATTTTCATTATATTTTGATGCTTTGCGAAGAAAGGTTCTCTTAACTAGAGAAAAAATTGTAATGTTTATATCAATTTATGTGTTGTTTTATAAAAAAAAAATAATAATATTTTGCAAAATATTTAAACTTCGAGTTTAGGGTAATCGAATTTTTCTTCACCTTCCCAACACATAATAAAATACAAGCGAATATAATAAAGACAAGATAAAGACTTATTTTGTAGATAAATATTATATTTAGAAATCATCATTATAATTTTTGAAAACAAAGTATAACGGTCCTAAAAACTTTTGTCATCATTCATAAAATTTCATGAACAAAACATAATAAAAAGTGAACGAAGAAAAAATCGACCCCTAAATATTTTTTACACTTTATATAAGCGTATACACTTATTTTTTAGATTTGGTCTTCATCCATCAATAATCATAATCATACATGAAAAAAATCTGACCCTAAAAATTGTTTTATTAGTTTATCGTAGTATTTGTCTGTCTCAGCCACAGAAAAATTGGTTGAAATAATGCACACAACAATCCCCACTCCAAAAATAGTTTAAAGACGAAGGGGTAAGAGACGAGGAAGTGATGCAGCATTGTGATACGTGTAAACATCCCCAATAGTTTAAGTGAAGATGTTCTGCTAATTGAAAAAAATAACGGTAAAGATTCTCAAATGGTAGTATTTAATTTAACGATAAATTTATTACTTTCGAACGTTTAACCAGAAATTAAATAACTATACAGATAGAAACCTACGAATAAAATTCATTTTTATAATGTTTTGCGAGGTAACCCACACAAAGCAAAAAGCTTACTCGGATTATTATCGTAAAATTTCGTCGTAGGATATGTACACAATGGTCAATGAGAGTTCACTCGCAAATTTTTATGCATAATATATTTTACTCGTAGGTTTCAATCTGTATAGTTATTTAATTTGTGGTTTAACAAAAAAAATAACAAACTCGTTTAAAATTATTTATTAATTAACAAAATTATTTTATACGAGTATGTACAAGGGTTTTCATATTAAGTTTCATATTAAAAGGTTTTCATATTAAATGATCGGATACATTATTCTTTAACTATAACTTAATTGAAATTTTAATTTTTTACAAATTGAGTCATCGACCATTAAAATGGGTAGTTCAAGAAGTGTGCACACAAAAAATATTAATTAGTACGTATAAAAACGATTTCTAGGAAATCTTGTATTTCATATGACAAGGGATGTTCTCAGTGTGAACTTAGGATCTTCAAGGATGTGCCGCATATACACTATAGAATTCCTCCATTTAAATTTGTCGGGCAAAGGTTTTTTAAGCTGTGATGGTTTAGGGTACAAATTCAGAAAATGGGAAGTTATCACTGCAAGAAACGAGTAAATCAATAACCTCATTTGACTCCTTATGGCGAGACGATATACAAAAATGAATATTACTGTTTCAAACAAAAAGTGCTTTAAATCAAACCATGCTAATTTACCTTACGCCTTTGGATAATGGTTAGCTGATTCTCCAGATCAACATTTTTTAGAAATCTAAATTAATGGCAGCAAAAAAATAATTAAGTGTGTAACAGAGAAAGAGTAAATTTTGTTTCTTTTTTTTGAAACTCGAATTTTCGAAAATTAATTTAAATTAGTTAAATTGTTGTTCCGCGAGACGGTTAAATCATTAATTGTAATTATTTAGTTCATATCATATATCAAAAAAGAATAAATAAATATATTAATTATATATAAATAATAATAATTATTATTAGTTTGTTAACTTTTAGTTTTTGACGTTTAATTCTCGAGCTCGAAATTTGAGAACACTGTTAGATACTTTTGACTGACGCTGTTAAATTCATCAATTTGTCTATAATACATTTTAAGAGCGAGAGGCATATAAAAAATGAATGGCACCACTATACTAAAAGTCTCTACCATTAATTTTGGTTGTTTTAAATCTTAATTTTATAAGATATCGACTCCGTAGCTTAATATATGCTTATAGTTGATACAAACAATATGAGATAAAATACCACAAAAATTTGTTTGTTTGTTTCTTATTTTTGTTATTTCTATCCATATGACCTATTGTTCCTGTTTCTCCAATTTCTCTTACAGGTTGTTCTCATGGAAGGTCTGCAGCTTGGATGGTATTTATTCTTCTTTTCTGGAATATATTATTATTTATATTATTTTGAGTTTAATGATCTGTTTATATTCTATTATTTAGATTTTGACTGGGTTATGATATCAATGATATTATTAGGTGTTAGTTGTTATAAATGTTAGTGTTTGGTTAGTGTTAGTTTGGAATGCTTATTATTGCTATTGGTGGTATTAATGAATCTTTGAAACAAAACAGAATTTACCGCCCAGCGGTAGGAACCGGGTTCGAATCCTGATAGAGGCAGGTTGCGAAAGGGATTTTTCACCATGAGATAACGATCTGTGGTGTGAATGAACACAACTATGACTCCCTGTTGGAGTGCAGAACTCATGGCCCGACCCATCTTCCATGTCAGCACTATAGGCTGGCATGGAGCTATGCTATGTGCAGATGGTTAGGAAAATCGGACCTATAGCCGTACGTCCTCGGATTGGCTGTAATGGCGTACAAGTAAGGACGTAAATAAGCGAACCGCGAACAAGTAGGGAGTGCCTTGAGCCCCAAAACATATTAAAGATAAAAAAAACAGAAATTGGGTGAGTTTTGGTAATTAAAGGTTGTAGTTTATTTCATTAATAAATTTTAGTATTGTTTTGTACTCCGAAATTTCTTCGTGAATGAGTATGTCCGTTAGTCTTTTGTGTAAGGAGAGGATAGTTGTTTCTGATTGTGAGGTATAGTGGGCAGTGGTTTATAATATGTTCGTTGTCTTCTATTGTGTTGCAGTTTGTACAGTTTGGTGAATCTTCTAATTTTATAATACGTTTATATTTTTATTGTATGAATGTCCTGTTCTAATGCAGCACATTCTTTTAATTTCTTGAGTATTGAGATGGGACGATTTGTTTGTAGTATTTCCCAATGATTTGGCCATAGTGTTGTATTTCATTTTCCATTCCGAGAGAATGTTGTTAATTATTTTATTTTTAGTGTCTGCTATGGTTGGTTCGTTTTCCAGGATGTGGATTGGTGGCTTTTGTTGCTAGTTTATCTGCTATTTCATTGCCCATTATTCCGCAATGGCTTGGTATCCATTAAATTATGAAATTTTTATTTGTATTGTGTCCCACGGTGTCCATTATCTGGTTTTCGTAGTGTCTTTTTGTATTTTCATTTATTGCAGAGATTATTTAAATTGTGTTGATTGTTGATCCGTGATAGATTATTGATATGGTTCTTGGTCGTGATCGGATCTTTAATTACTTAATTAAAAACTGTTTTTAATTTAGTTTTAATTTAAAACATTTTTAATGTTTTTAACATGCAGAGATTATGATTGGCATGCGCTCTGAGAATCAGTGATTATTAAAATGTTATTGGATTTTAATTCAAGTGAAATGGTTACGGCTATTTTAATTGCTATTGTTTCTATTGTTTTAATGTTTGTGATGTTTTTTAGTTGAATGAATAGTTTTAAGTTGCTTCTTTGGATGAAAATTCCTATTCCGATCATGGTTTGTTGTGTTATTTGTTGTAGTTCTATATTATTTAATGAGTTAATATTATATATATATATATATATATATATATATATATATATATATATATATACATATATACATATATATATATATATATATATATATATATATATATATATATAAATTATTTTATATATATATATATATATATATATATATATATATATATATATATATATATATTTATATATATATATATATATATATATATATATATATATATATATATATATATCGCGACCTTAGAGTAATATGGTGTTAACTACAACGGAGGTAGTTTCGAGAAAAAGAGAAAGCAAAATTGAAATCGCTATATCTTTCTTCTTTGTACCAATATTTTAACGAAACAAAGTTAATTTTTGTTTATTTCAGATTTTTTTTTAAATTAAATAAGTACAAGTACATTTAAACATTTAAATACTGAGATACTAGATGCTTAACAATTTGAAACAACTTTGTAACTGAATTGAAATACCCAAAATTAAAGAATAATACAGTTGTAAGTGGAAGATACAAGCTTGTCCTACTGTAAATAAGTTTTTTAGGCGATTTATGTAGATAGAACTGTATAGTTTGATGAAATTTAAAAAACTATTTAAATAAAAGTTGAAGATTCGTTAAACAAAATGAAAATTATTTAGTGAAAAACTTAAATTTACCCGTACATTCATTTTGGCAAATAAAAATAATATTAAAATAAATTAAATAAAAATAATATTAAATTAAATTAATATACTAATTCATTATCTAAATAGGGACATATATACTTTTATTTAATTATTTAGCTTAAGTAGGTGGAATATTAAAGTAGGTAGGATTCAAATAAGTTATTTAATTAAGTTATTTAATAAGTTATTTATTATTCAAATAAGTTATTTGTGGTGTTTTGCTATTTGAAGGTTGGTTATTAACTTTTATTAACTTCTATCATGCCTGAATGGTTTGATTTAGAAGAAATCGAATTTTCATCCAGTTTTAAAATTACTTTATAGTATTCCATATCAGCTGGAGTCATGTACACAAACATATCTTGAAGGTGTTTCCTATTCACTTCAGACAACTCCTCTAGTTTTTTCAAATGGTTCCAGTTCAGAGGGTTTTGAGTTCACTATTTTCCTGGTTTGTTCAATACGTCTTATATTTTTCATAATTAAATTGTCCTCTTTATAATCTAAAGAAAGTTGTAGTTCGTATAGTTTACGCGTGAGTTTTAAAATTTTTAATTTTGAAAATGGCACTGTTGTAAAATCATACCAAAGTTTTGAATAAGAGCTAAAATCCTTGAAGTCGTTGGGGGTCATTTGCTTAATTATTAGTGGATTCTTGCGGTTAACCGTTTTCGGTAAACGGATAAGTCCCATTGGAGAAAACTATTCGTTTACAGCCAACACTTTCTCTATATCGCTGTGAATCTTATCCACCTCTTGGATGGCACGATGACCTGCTGTTGAATACTTCATTGTTATCGAATTTAAGTAGGGATGCCTTTTAAATACATCCAAAATGGCCGTCGACATGATTGAATTCTTATTCTGTGGAACACAGGAATCACTCCAAGTGATTAAATCATGCATATGTAAATAGGTGTTTGTGAAATATGGTACGTACCAAGGTAAAAATGTTTACACACTACGGAGTAACGTCCATGTAATAAGAAAAGCTGAAGTTTCGGCGTGATGATGATTTTTTGGTTTTTCTTACAGTTAAGTGGCGTTCGGTGGTTTTCAATATGAAGTCGTGTTTCCTTTGAGCATCTAAGGCGTAAAATGCATCAAACTGATCTTTTCTCTCCGACTCCATTACCTTTGATGCACAGGAATACTTGCATTCTTTTAAACAATTTTTTTTGTTTTGAATTGTTTTTTTTTCACTTAAGTATTCCTAACCTGCTTGGCATTTTATTTGCCAAATAGAACTCTTCCATGTTGAGGGATCACGCAACTTTTTTCGAGCTTTTAGCTTTTTGATCGGTGGTCCAGCACCATCAGTCGGTAATATTAATGTGTTTTCCAGTGGGTTTTGTTGGTCCTCTGGTAATTCACCAGAGTCTAAATTAAATTATCTACCATTCCATTCGAAGGTATTTCTGATTCATTAATATATTCAATGTCTGCCGGTATCTGAAAGATTATGTGAAATTACTCACAAAACAAAATAAAATTTAAAATGTTAATTCGCATACCACATTAAATATTATAGAAGATTCATCCAAAATAAGTTCTTGGTCCATGATAATCTCATTATTTTCGGTTACGTAAACTAATTGTTCAACAAACTGTTCCACAGATTGCGACATGGTTCCTATTTTAAAATTACTATTTTTAAAACGTTTACAAATCAGAATATTTAAATAAATCTTACCACTAATCTTACCAAATCTTAGTTTTAGAGTAACTGGCACAATATTAAAACATGAGTGTCCAATTTGTAACTTACACAATATAATAACTCGGTTTATCACAACACAATTATTAATAAGAATAACCAAAGTGTATCTACCAAAATAAAAACAACACAAGTCTATCTGCTTAAAAAAAATATCAAATGGGGGATTACCGAAGTGTATTTACTCAAAATTGAATATCAACGTTCTATCTACCTAAAATGTTTTTTCTATAAAATAACATGGTTCTAAATGGTTCATACAATTCTATTTTCGAAATTTTTTAAAAGAAAACCGAAAATCCAACTATATAGAGAATGAAAAGAGTAAGAAAGAAACCGACAGCGGAATCAGAAAGAGCGTTTTTTAGTTATTAGTACCTCGTATATAACTCAATTTCCCAAAACATGTTAGTTACAACCTTGTTACTCTCAAGTCGCGATATGTATGTAATATATATATATATATATATATATATATATATATATATATATATATATATATATATATATATATTATTATATATATATATATATATATATATATATATATATATATATATATATATATAAATATATATATAGATATATATATATATATATATATATATATATATATATATATATATATATATATATATATATATATATATATATATACATATATATATATATATATATATATATATATATATATATATATATATATATTTATATATATATGTATATGTATATATATGTATATGTATATATATATATATATATATATATATATATATATATATATATATATATATATATATATATATATTAATATATATATATATATATATATATATATATATATATATATATATATATATATATATATATATGTATATGTATATATATGTATATATATATATATATATATATATATATATATATATATATATATATATTTATATATATATATATATATAAATATATATATATATATATATATATATATATATATATATATATATATATATATATATATTTATATTTATATATATACATATATATATATATATATATATATATATATATATATATATTTATGTATTTATATATATATATATATATATATATATATATATATATATACAGGGTGTCCCCGATTGGGATGCTGATCCGTTACGGGCTGATTCCTTGGTTCATTTCATGAAAAAAATCGTATGGCAGGGGGGGGGGGGTCAATTTTTGATATTCTTTGAGATACAGCGCGTTTAAAAAATTTGGTTCGGAAAAAAAGTACAAGCGGATATTAAGCTGTAACTTACAAAATTATCGGATAGCAACTAACAAAGTCTCATTTGACGGACAACTAAATAGGCTATATTTAAGATCTCATTGGCTATCTCGCATCTGTATCCATTTAAGAGCTATGGCGTTTTAAAGTTAAAAAAAATAAAAAAAAAAATGATATTTTTTTTTCATAAATTTGAGTTTTTTATTAATAAATTTGAAGAATGAAAACACTACCCACAAATATTTTCTGTTAAAAGATAATGGTAGTGTAAAAATTGTAACAATTTTTTTTCGTTAGTAAAATAAGAGGCGACGATTAGCAACTCATTTGTTTAAATGTTGAAAAACAAAAATTAAATATTTTATTAGTTGTGAGAAACAATCTAGTGTTGTGTCGTTGATTCAAATGAGAAAATAAAATTGATTTAATAAAAAACAAATAAATCATAATAAATTAAATATCACAATGGCACAGTTCTCGAGCGAGGAGTACACGGATATCCATTTTATTTATGGATTCTGCGATGGTAATGCAGCAAGAGCTCGCAATGAATATCAGCGAAGATTCCCAACGCGTCGCGTTCCGGACGCGAGAGTATTTATAAATACTCATAGAAGACTGCCAAACATAATATCAACATCAAATATGCGGGCCGAGCCCCATGCAGTCTCATCCAATCATTTGGGTGTCGATGAAGAAATCATAAGAAATGCAACAGCAAATCCAACTGTCAGTATACGGAGGCTCTCCTTACAATTGAACGTCTCTCGCCACAGAATTCATGAAGTATTGCAGAAGGAGAAACTTCATCCGTATCATTCAACACCCGTTCAAGAACTTTTACCGATAGACTTTAGTAAAAGATTGGAATTTTGTAATTGGTTAATTGAAAAGAATTTTGACGATGATAGGTTTGTGAAACGTATTCTTTGGACGGATGAATCTCAATTTACAAGAGACGGTATAACAAACTTTCACAATCTACACACGTGGGCTTCTGAAAATCCACATTCGAAAAAACAAACATCCTTTCAGCACGCTTCAGTGTAAACGTATGGGCTGGTGTAATTGGCGATAATTTAATTGAACCATTCATATTACCATCTACATTAAATAGCGAACGCTATTTACAATTTTTAGAAAACGATTTACCACTGCTCCTTGATGATGTTCCACTTGCAAGCCGATTCTTGCATACATATCAATATGATGGTGCACCTAGTCACTGCGGTCTAATTGTTAGAAATTTTTTAAACGAAAATTATCCAAATAATTGGATTGGAAGGAATGGTCCAATTCAATGGCCTGCAAGATCGCCCGATCTAACTGTGTTAGATTTTTATGTATGGGGAATGATGAAGGCACTTGTATATACCAAAGAGATAGAAACAAAAGAAGAACTAATTCAAAGAATACACACAGCGGCTCAACAGATTAAGGAAGAATTACCAAGAATTGAAATTACGAAAGGTATACTTAATCGAACATTAGCCTGCATTCAGCAACAAGGAGGACATTTTGAGCATCTTTTATAAATTTTTATAGTTGTTTTATTATGACACTGAATTAAAATTAATTTTAAAAACATTCTAATTGTTTTTTTTTTGTTTAGAAAATACGGTTTTTATAAAAAAAAATATAGTTTTAAATAAATATTTAGGGAAGTACATTTTAATATTTGTGTGTCGTGTTTTCATTCTTCGTCTCATAAGTAAAAAACTATAACACGTGGGTACAAATAATGTATTGGGAGATTGTAGAGAAGATTATAGCGGATTAAAATTAAGTAAAAAAAAATTTATTAGGGCATTTTTTTGAGAAAAACTCAAATTTATGAAAAAAAATATCATTTATTTTTTATTTTTTTAACTTTAAAACGCCATAGCTCTTAAATGGATACAGATGCGAGGTAGCCAATGAGATCTTAAATATAGCCTATTTAGTTGTCCGTCAAATGAGACTGTTAGTTGCTATCCGATAAAAATTTTGTAAGTTACAGCTTAATATCCGCTTGTACTTTTTTTCCGAACCAAATTTTTTAAACGCGCTGTATCTCGAAGAATATCAAAAATTGACCCCCCCCTGCTATACGATTTTTTTCATGAAATGAACCAAGGAATCAGCCCGTAACGGATCAGCATCCCAATCGGGGACACCCTGTATATATATATATATATATATATATATATATATATATATATATATATATATATATATATATATATATATATATATAAATACATAAATATATATATATATATATATATATATATATATATATATATATATATATATATATATTTATATATATATATATATATATATATATATATATATATATTACATAGGTCAGTTATATAAAATATATTAGATAGGTCAAACCAAAGATTATTTTACATACATAGTATATAATCGTTGGTCAAACTGATGAGTAACGTCATTGAATTGCCGTATTATAGATATTTATTTACATAAAATATTTTTCTATTTTTATTAATTTTTATTGTGAAGTGACGATCCTTGTACTCGTATTTGTGTACAATAACGAATGGATTTAGGTTATAAACATTACTATGTATATATTGACACAAAACATGAATAGTGGATTTGCTACTATAGCTTACGTTTCTGGTTTTGTGTAAATGTAGACGACAATAATTGCTTTATTGACATACTAATAAAATTTGTATTTTAATAGTTGCTATACGAGACAGCCATGTATACCTAGATTCTATTGAAATTCAACCAATGGGTAAAGGATTATTTTGGTATAATGGATTGAAAAAGTGTTTGTAAAACTCGTTCGACATCGACTCGCTGCACATTCAAAATTATTTACATTTGCCAATTTTAGTATATTTTAATCATTTTGAAAGCCCTTTGAATCACGGTGCATTGCGATTATCTAACACTAAGCCCCACCATCGTTACAACCTTCATAACTGAATCGTAGTAAATGTGTATTATTTACAACAACAAAAAAACAAATAAACTTGAATTAAAAGTATCAAATAATATTTTTGCAATTGCAAGATAACGCTCTTAGTAATAGTGATAAAATAAAGTATAATATTGTAGATACATTATATAAACAAACGGCAACACAATTTATAGTCAAGAGTTTTTCGAATATACATTATTTTTCAATTTTCTCTTATTAAAAATTTAACATTATTAAATAAACTGTAATTACTATATGCACATTTAAGGTGTAAAGTTACATAAAATATTATTTTCTGCAATGGAATCAAACCAGACTAAATTGCCCCCGAATCCATGTGAAAGTGCTAATTTATTTTCCAAACTTAGTTTTTGGTGGACCATAACGATTTTTAAAAAGTGTCTTAAAATATCTTTGAGCCCGAGTGATTTGTTTAGTGCTAATAGAAATGATTCGTCGAAACTCTTAGGTGATAATCTAGAAAGGTATATAATAACTGTAATTCTTTAGCAGCTGAAATCTTTAAAAAAGTGATATATATATATATATATATATATATATATATATATATATATATATATATATATATATTATATATATATATATATATATATATATATATATATATATATATATATATATATATATGTATATATATATATATATTATATATATATATATATATATATATATATATATATATATATATATATATTTGAGTATTAATTTAAGCACAATATTTGTAGGTGCTGGACTATAAAGCAATCAAAAAATAGAAAACTATCTTTATTGAAGACGATTCGTTCAGCATTCAAGTTGGAGCTTTTCCAACTGGGGTTATTTCATTTATCGGTACACATGATCAAATCACTTTGTATCCCATATTTCTTAGGACAATTTCTTCTGTATTATAGGTAACATAATTATACTAGTATACCTTTCTAAGGCTTGTATAATTAAATCAAATATACTAATTTAGCAAAGATTCAGGCGTGTCTTTTAATTCAGCTGTTAGAAGTGCATTTGGATTACTATTCTCAATAGGATATGTGGTTATTATGGGAAATCAATTTCAAGCATTCGCTCAGCACTTAGGCATGCGTGTACGTATTGCGGTCTGTAGTTTAATTTATCGAAAAACATTACGATTGTCACGAACAGCCTTAATTGATACAAATCCAGGCAAAGTCATCAATTTAATTTCAAATGATGTGACACGCTTTGAAAACATTCCTTTTGTTATGAATTCACTATGGATATCACCGTTGAATTCACTCTTCATTATATACTTCTTGTGGTCTGAGGCACGATGGGGATCAATTGTTGGTATAATAATAGTAATGCTTGGTGCCCCGATTCAATGTAAGTTTTATCAAATCTACAACTAATAACACATATCTTGTTAATATATTATTATTATAGCATACTTTGGAAAGTTAACGGCGAAATACCGACACAAAATTGCAATTAAAACTGATGAGCGAGTTAGATTGATGGAGGAAATAATTTCTGGGTGTCAAGTAATAAAAATGTATGCGTGGGAGCAACCTTTTTCGAAACTAATTCAAAAAGTGCGAAAATTAGAGTTGAATTCGGTTAGAAAATCGACTCTTTTATGGGCAAATTTTTTGGCACTAATATTTTTTACTTATCGCTTTGCCGTATTCTCTACAGTGACAACGTTAGTGCTAATGAAAGATACAATTACAGCATCGAAAATCTTTTCAATACTTGCCTTCTACATGGCACTATCTATGCAAATAACACGATATTTTTTTCTTGCATTTACTGGAGTGTCAGAAATATGGGTTGTACTTAAAAGATTGCAAAAGTATATGGAGTTAGACGAAATATGTGTTGTTGATCATCACAAGTCAGAAGAATTCCAAAATTACTTAGATAACAAACATCCTTACGAAGAATTTGTTAAACTTCCATTATTGAAATCGCATGAACAATTGGAAAATGGTGTGATCATTTCGATCAATAATGGGATAACCCGTTGGAGTAAACTGAATAAGACGAATCGAAAGAATGAAGCATTTTCGCTTAAAAATATTAATATCGATTTTAAAAAGGGAATGCTGGTTGGAATCATTGGACCAGTAGGATCGGGCAAAACGTCATTACTACAAACCATTTTACAGGAATTACCATTAGTCAGTGGATCTATAATAATCGATGGTAATATATCTTATGCGTCCCAAGAACCGTGGGTTTTTTCTGGTTCAGTGCGTCAGAATATATTGTTCGGCCAGCTAATGGATCAAGAGCGTTATGATAACACTGTTAAGTCATGTGCGTTGTTGGAAGATTTAAGACATTTGCCACACGGTGATGCAAGTATTGTTGGTGATAAAGGAACAGCCTTATCTGGGGGACAAAAAGCTCGAATAAAGTGGGTAAATGAATTCAAATCTTTAACCTTATGTTTATATTATTGTTATTATTATTTAGTTTAGCTCGCGCAATTTATCGAGAGGCTGATATATATCTTCTAGATGACCCTTTAAGCGCTGTGGATGCACACGTGGGACGGTTGCTATTCAATAACGTAATTGGACCTAAAAGCGAATTAGCCAAAATTAAATCAACTAGAATTTTGGTAACTCATCAAGTACATTTCCTATCGGAAGCTGATTGGATAATCTCACTAAAAGACGTAAGTGATATTTATTGTTTGGTTTTGAAATTTACTTTTATATTATTCTTTTACATACTAAATAGGGCACTATTGAGTTCCAAGGAACTGTTTCGAACTTAAGTCAAAGTGGTTTAAATACGGCACAATTATTCAAACCACATGAAAACAAATCGATTGAAACTGTAATTAATGCAACACAACAATCGCACGATAATGAAACTATAACTGAAGAGACAACATCAGAAACACCTCTACAGCAGAATTTGGAACAATCATCAAAAGACAAACTTGTCGAATCCCTCTTTATAAATTTTCTAAAATGTGGTGCAACGCCGTTTCGAATATTTTTATTTGCTGCATTATTTATAGGTGCAGCTGCTTGTGCCAGCTCGATAGATCTATGGCTATCATATTTAGTTTCAAAAGAGGAGTTACGAAATTTGTTACATATGAAAAATCATACAACTGAGATTAATCATCAGGAAGTAAATTTATGGAAATCGGCTGAGTATTTATATGTTTATACAGCGCTAATATTTGGATTTATTTCTATTCTTGTTGTACGGTCAATAGTTGCATCAAGCACTATGGCTAATTTGTCATTGGGCTTACATGAAAAAATATTTAACTGTGTGATTTCATCACCTATTCGATTTTTTGATATAAATCCCACAGGACGAATATTAAATAGATTCTCTCAGGATTTGGGTAATGTTGATGAAATTTTTCCAAAAACTCTAATTGATACAGTACAAACAGCCCTAAATGTACCTCTAATTTACATTGTGGTTGCAACTACAATGCCAATACTTGCAATACCTATGACAATAATGTTGCTAATGTTTATTTATCTGACTCGCACATTTTTAAAAACATCCAATGATATTAAACGAGTTGAAGCTATTACCAGATCTCCCGTGTTTTCTCACATGGTTGCAACCCTTTCAGGATTGTCTACAATACGTGCCTTTACGGCCGAGAAAATTTTAATCCAGGAATTTGACTCACATCAAGATATTCACAGTGGGGCATTCGTTATGTATATTTATACTAGCACAGCTTTTGGATTTGCACTCGAAATGATGTCATTCATGTCAATTTTAACAGTTATTGTAATAGTGTTACATCTCGATTCGGTGGTTTTACAAGGGAATAAAATCGGTTTGGTTATTACGCAGTTACTAATAATTCAGGAGCTGTTGTATATTTGCGCAAAACAATTTTCTTTATTATGCAATATAATGATGGGCGTCGAGCGATTATTGGAATACAAGAATTTGCCACAAGAAAAGCAACCTAGTATATTGGTACAAAGTACAAATAAATGGCCTTCTCAAGGAAAAATTGAATTTAAAAGTGTCAATTATCGTTACGTAAATGAAAGTGCTCCGGTACTGATTGATTTGAACTTTTTAATAAATGGAAGTGAAAAAATTGGGATTGTTGGTCGAACCGGAGCAGGTAAATCATCTTTAATTGGAGCTATATTTCGCCTTGCTTCAATTGAGGGTAAAATACTAATTGATGATATTGATACTGGATCAATATTATTGACAGATTTAAGAACAAAAATATCAATAATACCACAAGATCCTGTTTTATTTTCGGGAACTATCCGCCGAAATTTGGATCCATTTGAGGAATTTGATGATAATAAATTGTGGAAAGTTTTAGAGGAGGTAGAATTAAAGGACATTATTTTGAGTTCAGGCTTGGAGAGCGTTGTATTGACAGGTGGAAATAACTTTAGTGTGGGACAAAAACAGTTAATTTGTCTGGCACGAGCTTTGCTTAGAAATAATAAAATTTTAGTGCTCGATGAAGCTACAGCCAACGTTGATCCAGACACAGATATTTTAATTCAAAGAACAATACGTGAGAAATTTATAAATTGTACGGTATTGACAATAGCCCATCGTATCCATACGATCATCGACTCTACCCGGGTACTGGTTTTGAGTCATGGTAAAATTGTAGAATTTGCAGCACCTTATCAGTTACTGCAAAAAACTGAGGGATCGTTTAAGAAAATGATTGAGGCGACTGGCCATGATGAATCCGAACGATTAAAATCTTTAATTAATCAACAGTTTTCAGTACAGTTAGATAATAAATAAATAAACAAATTTATTTCATAAACAAAGTATTACTATAGTTAGTATTCATAAATTGTAAAAATATTAAATGTGTTTGCTTAATCAATATAGAAACTATTATTATTATAAAGAAATGCACTTGAATTTTTAATTGCATTGAGTTCATCAATTAAAAATTAGTTAAAGATCATATACTTTATAATAATATAGAAAACCGAACAAATATAAAATATAATCTTAACATACCTATCCAAGCGTTAGGAAGTAAATATCACCTTATATAAGACATTTATACAGTACTTTTTCTGTATCCAACAATGTTAAATATTAATTTTTGAGCTTGAAGTTGTCTAACTATAATTAGACTTATACATATATGTTTTTATTCCTTTTAATATTATTTTTGAGATGTTTGTTTTATTGCAGTAGACATAGGTCATATGTATGTTAACTAACAATTCATAGTTATTGTTGTACATCAACGTGTAAACTTATCTCTCGAACTATCTTACGATACCATCTGAATTGGTTCGTGGCAGGCTATGTAAGTATTTGAACTATTTAAATATTATTTTTCAGTATACGTCTCGAATTTATACGAATGCATTAAATATTAACCAATCATTATAATTAATTAGTTACAATCTTGAATACATTGTAATATCTGAATGTTTAGAAATTAATTTAATTGGCGCCGTTGATTCATTTATATAATATATATATATATATATATATATATATATATATATATATATATATATATATATATATATATATATATACATATATATATATACATATATATATATATATATATATATATATATATATATATATATATATATATATATATATATATATATATATATATATATATATATACTAAAATAAAACTAAAATTCACTAATAATAATTTATTTTGCACAATTATTAATGCCACTTCATTTAATATCACTTAGGTAGTGATACAACGATGGTGACCACCCGAAATTAATGTCCTCAAGGTGTAATTCTGTCTCCGCCCTTGTAGTGTCTTGTGGTCAACTCACTCCTAGTCCAACTAAACGACAACGGATGCTGTCAGGATTATGCCGATGATATCATGATAATACTAAAAGGTAAAATATAAGGATGTACTATGTGATCACATGCAAACAGCGATTAACATAGTTGTAGTGATCAGGGCCTATCAAAACTGAGATGGTACTATTCACTGGTCGCAGTACTTTAGTATTTGAAAAATTGGGGCTCATACGATTCCGCTCTCTTTGCAAGTCAATAACCTGGGCTCTGGTTAGATCGGAAGATAACTTGGCAAAAACATATAGAAGATAAATGCAAAAAGACATGTAACATTTCCTGAAAATACAAATAGTAATTTTGTAAATCATAGGGCCTGAAACCCAAACGCGTGTACTGGTTATACATTTCGGTTATCAGACCCATAATCTAGTATACCACACTTATTTGGTAGCCTATAGCACAATGAGTGGGGTTAGACGGAGACCCCTAAATCATCTTCAAAAACTGGTTTGTCTGGGAATTGTTTGAGCTATGCGCACAACTGCCGCTTGATCTTTGGACAATCCATTTGGCCCTTCTGGACAATGTCAAATATGGGAAGAAGGGGTCTGACACGCTATTGTCCACATGCCATCGGACATTGGTGTTGGTGACAATCCACGTCTACGGGAAATTATTTTGTGAAATTATTACCGAAAATTATTTATAAGATTACAACAGCCCATCTTATCTCTCCGGTGACGGTATGATGATCTTTATTGATGGATCAGTATGCTATAATCTAGCTGGTGGTGGGTTATACATACAAAAGAGAGGTCGAATTATCTATTCCCCTGGGTAGGTTGCCTAATGTCTATCAGACGGAAAACGCTGTAATTTTTCAAGCAGCACTCTTTGAAAAAGAGATGAATAGAAAAGATTGTCGTATCTGCTTCCTTTCTGACAGCCAGGCTACTCTAAAGGCGATTGTTTTGGAGACGATAATTGCCCTAAACCGACTAGGCAATCTGAATTAAGTTAAACTTCACTGGTTACTAAGTCACATTGCCATCTTCATGTATTGGGTGATAAATTAGTCCGTTTTGGGCGCGATTTTAACTTTTGTGGGACCTGAGCCCAACTTAGGAGTGACGTCATTAGCTCTATAAAAAAATATCGACTGTCTTTTTGGTGATCTGAACCAGAAGGGAACCTCATCTCTTGTCGACTATCTTAAATCTTCTTTGGACCAATAAATCAGCAAAGATCCTAGTTCTTTTTGAATTATGATAGACGCATTTTGAGGATCTTGGAAGACATTCTCATGGAGTATTGTTCTCTGAATGAAAAATCGAAACATCGCAAACTGCTAACAGTAAGAGGAGGAGACGCAGAAACTGTTGAGCACTTTGTTCTCCATACTCTTCTGGCATCTACCGTAAATTTTCACCTTGAGTCGATATACTTTACAGATTTAGTCCTCTCCTACGTCGAGCTCTGAATAATACGGTGGCATTCTATGAGTCTTATGTTTCGTTCGAAATATATACAAAACATGTAAACCCCACCCATACGGCTTGGAGCATTCATTTTAATCATATCCATCAGAAATCACAGTCGAAAATAATCGTATGTATTGAAAAAATCTATATCATAAATTTTTTTAAATTATCTACAAACAAAGTTAAAATTTCACATGTTGTAAACATTTATGCAATTAAAGCAATCAACATTGTCGATTGATAACAAACTACTATTAAAGAACATGATGATAGTATGATAATAAATCCTATTGGACGTAAGGTACACCATAGCCACCGTTGAAAGACTGACCAAACTCAAGACATTCTTTAACGGTTTCAACCTTCATTTCTACAAATCAAAGCGATTTTACCATGTTTCGTGTCCAATAATTTGATTCAAAAGGTAAAATACCACCAATAAGAGAGGTAATAAGAGATACCAATGCCAGTTATCCAAACGAGCTAATAAATAAATTACGGAATACATCACGCAATTTACCTAATAGCACAATTTTTTTTTTTTTTTTTTTTTTTTTTTTCGGTTTTTACAGGCCATTATTGGCCCGTACCGTGTCAACAATCTGACTCCAACGGTTTCGATCACGAGCCAGATCTTCATACTGTTGCAAGCAGTTGGAAGATGCCAGATCGCTTTCTACGCCGTGGAGCCATCGTCGCCGACAGCGACCTCTTCGCCTACCGAAAGGCGGTTCTCCCTTTAAAGATCGCTGTATCATTCGTTTCGGATCAGCACGCAGAACGTGACCGAGCCAGCGTATTCGCTGTCCTTTGATTTCATGCACGATATCAGGAATTTGCATTAAATTCCTGATCTCGTGATTGAAAAGAACTCGGTAAGTGCCATCGACGTCGCGTTTTGGACCATATATCACACGCATGATTCTTCTCTCGAATGTTAGAAGCCATTTTTCGTACTCATCCGTCAAGGTCCAACTCTCACATCCATACATGACAACGGGTCTGATCAACACTCTGTACAGTTTCAGCTTATCCGTATTTGCAAGATATTTTGATTTCAGCAGTGGACGTAGAGGATACAAAGCCCGATTGCCAGCGGCAAGGCGGACCTTGATATCCTCGCCCACACTATTATCGTGAGTGATGAGAGATCCAAGATACTTGAATCTCATCACTCCTTCAAACGTGTGGTTTCCACTACTGAAATCAATTGCGTCTTGGTCTCTAAAACCCGAGATTAGATATTTGGTTTTTGACTCGTTGATTTTGAGACCAACGGAAGCTGAAAACTGTTCCAGTGGATCAAGTATCTCTTTCACTCCGTTGCCATTTAATCCAATCACACAGATATCATCTGCATAAGCAAGAAGTTGATTGGATTGTCGGAATAAGATATTGTCCTGAGGTGTTTCACTTTTACGAAGGATGTATTCTAACATGAGATTAAAAAGTATCGGGGACAGCGCATCTCCTTGTCGAACACCGGAATTGATTGCAAAAGTTCTCGATAGCCTGTTCTCAACTTTAACACAGCATTGTGACTGCGTTACTGTCATTTTACACAGATGTACATATTTTTTTGGTATTCCTAAATATTCAAGCGCATACCATAGCCTCTCTCGATTGATCGAGTCATAGGCTTGCTTGAAATCTAGGAACACCTGGTGTACATCGCGAGATGTTTCGTAGTACTTGGAAAGAATCATCCGTAGCGAAAAAACTTGATCAGTGACTGACCGATTTGGACGGAATCCTCCTTGGTAGTCACCGACAATTTCCTCCGCCAAAGGAGTAATTCTTCCCAAGATAGTGTATGACAGTAACTTGTATGCTGTGCAAAGGAGAGCTATACCGCGATAGTTCTCGCATTTCATGCGATCACCCTTTTTGAATATTGGGCATAACGCGGCCACTTTCCATTCATCAGGCATAACTTCATTTCGCCATACCAATCGAACAAGGTCGAAAAGACAGTTCCACAAAGTTAGCCCTCCGAATATCAAGAGCTCTGAATTAATGCAATCAACCCCTGGTGAACGATTTTTCTTTAATCTCTGCATGGCCATTGTGAATTCCTCATAGGATGGATCCTCAATGAACATCTCCGCGGTCTGTATTTGAGAGTATTCAAATACAGCTTGTGATACATGTGGAACATTAAGTAGATCAGAAAAATGTTCACGCCATGTATCGAGTACCGCATCGACGTTAACACAGAGGTTTCCATCCTGGTCCCGAATGGCAGTTGACCGAGATCTTAAGGTATGGTGCAATTCGGTGATTCCTTTAAAGAAACCACGCGAGTTGTGCTCATTGCTGAGTTGTTGTACTCTTAAGACCTTGGCCTTCCACCATTCGCGCTTCTTCTGTCTACAAATGCGTTTAGCTGTCCTCCTAGCAAGAACTGCCTTGGTTTTCCTTGCAATTGTAAACCGAGTCTGCGCTTCATTGTGGGCTATATTGCGTTGCTCAACAGCAAGACGACACTCCTCATCAAACCAATCATTTTTGGGCGTAGTTTTCACTATACCGAGAGTGTGCTGGGCAGCATCGACAACCGAGGTTTTCAATACTTCCCAGACACTGTTCACATCATCAGATTGGTAGTTGGATCGTAAAATGCTATTGCTGACAAGATCTTGATATTTTCGTTGCGTTTCTTCATTTATCAGACCTTCACAGGAGAATCGCGTTTTATATTCTCCTGTCCTCCTTGACTTGTACGAAAATTTCCATCGTAGCTTTGCAGCAACCATAAAATGGTCACTGCCTACGAATTTTGTTGACGACCGATACGATCTCACGTCTTGAACAACCCGAGCCCGGTCTTTTGAAATCAACACATGGTCAATTTGGCTTCGGGATGTTTTACGTGGATGTGTCCAGGTTTCCAAATGGATGTTTTTGTGGGGAAAGAATGTACTTGCCACTTGAAGATCATGTGCGATCGCAAAGTACATCATTCTTTCCCCATTTTCGGTCGCAGTTTCGTGTCGGGAGTACGGACCTATGTTGTTACATAAGTCGGTCTGATTTCTGCCAGCTCTAGCATTAAAGTCACCAATCACCAATCTGATATCGTGCTCAGGTATAGAGCCCATCAGATTATCCAAATTATTGTAAAATGAGTCTTTATCTTGGGGTTGGCTTACATCAGTGGGCGCATGTACACATACAATTGACAGGTTGGCTAATCTCATGTGCAAGCGAAGCTTACACATTCGATTATCGACTGCTTGGAAGTCCAACACAGCCTTTTTTACCTGCGGCCCAATGAGAAAGCCAACTCCAAGATTTCCGAGGTCATCTCCACTGTGTAGCAACGTATAGCCTTGGGACACATGGACTCCACTTTTAGGCCATCGAGTTTCTTGGAGCGCTACGAGTTCCAGCCGATACTCCTTCATACATGTGATAAGGCCGTCCAACGCGCCAGGTTTTCTTAGTGACTGCACGTTCCACGTGCTGATCCTCAATCTCGTATCCGGGTACTTAAGCGGGGGGTCATTGTTATTTAGGCGGTATCCGATTTTTTTGTTTTTGTTGACATTTTTAACTGTTATTGTTTTTTACGGATGCGGGTCGTCAGCCCAGCGATCCAACCAGATTTAGTCGCCTCCTACGACAAGCTCTGGATACTGTGGTGGTATTCTATGGATCTCATGTTTCGTTCGAAATATTTACGAAACATGGTTGCCCCCACCCACAGGGCACTAGCACAATATACCTAATAGCACAATATCATAGTGAATATTATCATAGTGAATCGTCCTTCTATTTATCCTCTCACCATCAACTATAACTACTTCTTGCCAATCTGAAAATGGTGCATTGCAAGAAAATAATAAACTTTTAATATAAGAAAACTTAAAATTTGCTTAAATAACATTCTGTACTTAATAACTTATAATGCTATGAGTGAAATCCTATATAAGAAGTAATAACGATTTTTCGATGGTAGGCATTAATTAGTAAGTTTATGAAAAATTTTCTACCATTTTACGAAAAATACTGCAAATAATAATTGAAATCTTAAATGACAATTTTTTATAAAATTGTTAAAAAATTATTTATTTGTATATATTTAATTAATATAATCTATTGCTTAGCCTTACCGCGTCTCAACTGAGAACTTACGAACCATTTTAACGATGGGTGCACATTGTAGGTGGTCAGCCCAACGAATCCTTTTACACACAATCGCATTTAATTAAAAACTTTAAAAAACACTATATAATGAATTTTGAAAACAAAAACGTGTTAATTTTACTTAAATTTCGTTGAGAACTTGATGCTCGGCTACTTGTGCAACTTATACGTTATTTAACGAAACCTTGTACGAACTTTAGTACGAACCGCGGAAACCGAGGTTTTCAATACTTCCCAGACACAGTTCACATCATCATATTGGTAATTGGATTTGGATCGCATAATGCTGACAAGATCGTGATATTTTCGTTGCGTTTCTTCATTTATCAGACCTTCACAGGAGAATCGCGTTGTATATTTTCCTGTTCTCCCTGACTTGTGCGAAATTCTCCATCGTAGCTTTGCAGTGACTAGATAATGGTCACTGCCTACGAATTTGGTTGACGGCCGATACGATCTCACGTCTTGGACAACTCGAGCCCGGCCTTTAGAAATCAACACATGGTCAATTTGGCTTCGGGATGTTTTACGTGGATGTGTCCATGTTTCTAAGTGGATGTTTTTGTGAGGAAAGAATGTACTTGCCACTTTGAGATCATGAGCGATCGCAAGCTACATCATTCTTTCCCCATTTTCGGTCACAGTTTCATATCGGGAGTACGGACCTATATTATTGCATAAGTCAGTATGATTTCTGTCAGCTCTAGCATTAAAGTCACCAATCACCAATTTGACATCGTGCTCAGGCATAGAACCCATCACATCCAAATTATTATAAAATGAGTCTTTATCTTGAGGTTGGCTTACATCAGTGGGCGCATGTACACAGACAATTGACAGGTTGGCTAATCTCATGTACAATCGAAGCTTACACATTCGATTATCTGAAAGTCGACTACACGACTGCCTGAAAGTCCAGTACAGCCTTTTTTACCTGTGGCCCAATGAGAAATCCAACTCATAGATTTCCGAGGTCATCTCCACTGTGTAGCAATGTATATCCCTGGGACACATGGTCTTCACTTTTAGGCCATTGAGTTTCTTGAAGCTACACTCGTTCCAACCGATACTCCTTCATACATGTGTAAGCTTTCATACATGTGTAATGACTGCACGTCCCATTTTTTACCATTATGAAAAAAATTTTGTCAGTATTTTTTACTGAAAAAACAAGAGCGAGAAAAAAATTAAAAATGCCATTAGAGTGACTGAGATCGTTTTTTCCTTTTTTCTTTTTTTTTATTTTGACAGATGCGTGTAACATAACCAATAAATTTCAATTTTTTTTGTTTTTAAAAAAAAGAACAAAATACTCTTTAAATCTATAACAATAAATTTAAAAAAAATAAACTAAACATAAGTATTCATTATTTCAATTATTTTCACAATAAATTAAGATGAATGACACAAAACGAAATGTTAAAATTATTCATTGACCACAACAAATCAGCCATTTTTCCTATAAGATATTTCTCCAGTACTGAATAAAAATACTTCTCTTGATATATTTTGTCAGTACTGCTATAATTATTTTCTCAGTAACCATAAAAATTTATTCAGTACTGACTAAATTTTTTGTACTGGAAATATTTTTTATTTCACTCGCACTTTAAGAAAAAATTAATTTTTTATCCCGCCTTGACTATTTTGTCAGTATTTTTTCATAATGGAAATCAGGCTTTAAGCCTGATTTCCATTATGAAAAAAATACTGACAAAGTAGTATAAAAATATAATTTTTCTTAAAGTGCGAGAGAAATAAAAAACATTTCCAGTATAAAAAATTTACTCAGTACTAAATAAACTTTATGGTAACTGAGAAAATTATTATAGCAGTACTGACAAAATATATCAAGAGAAGTATTTTCATTCATTACTGGAAAAAATATTTTATAGGAAAACTGTATATGGATGAGAAATCGTTTGTATGACGTCATTATAAAGCATTTAATAGTAGTTATTTTATGGTCAATTGATTATTTTAACATTTTGTTTTGTATCATTCATCTTAATTCACTGTGAAAATAATTTAAATAATGAATAATTATGTTAAGTTTATTTTTTTTAATTTATTGTTATAGATTCAAAGTGTTTTTTGTCTTTTTTTTCAAAAACAAAAATAAATTTGAAATTTATTGGTTATGCTATAAGCATCTGTCAAAATGTATCCACTATAGAAAAAAGTAAAACACGATCTCTGTCACTCTAATTTACGATCTCTGTCACTATTTTTTTCTCGCTTTGGTTTTTTCAGTAAAAAATACTGACAAAATTGTTTTCATAATGGAAATCAGACTTTACTTATTTTATGAACCAAAAAAAAAGATAAATTTCTCAAAGTATTTGTAATGGATAATAAATGAATTTTCGTTCTTTTAAACTATTTTATTCAAAAAAATAAAAGGCTATATTTTAAATTGTTGGAATCTAATCGATAATTGTTTAAAGTTTTTAATATTTTTATTCGTGGGATGGGTTGGATGTTTCCTGAATCCTGTACTATTTTTGTAGTCATGATGATGCAGCCATTGTGTCCATTCGTTTGATATTGTGTTTTTGATTATGATTATAGTCTTTGTTATTTTTGGTTCGTTATCCATTGAGTGTGTAGGTCGTGTTAGTGCTGTTTTTGTCAGTTTGTCTGCTATAGTATTTCCTCTTGTTCATATGTGACCTGGTAGCCATTGAATTACTATACGTTTCTTGCTAAGTCAATAATTTCGTTTTCAAAATGTTTATCTATGTTTTATAATACTAACCATTGCTAAGGTAATTTTAAAAATTTAACAAATATTTCGTTGGATGGTCCTGTCCCTTACAAAACATTGTGTGGTATGATATTTCCTGTTCAAACCTTAGGAAAAAAGGAAAGGCATACAAAAACAGATATTATTCTCATCGGAAACTAAATAATAATAGATCAAGCAAAGCTAAATAATATTTTGTTGCACATTTGAATTTTTAAATAAATAAATACGTACTATGTTTTTTACTAGATTTTATTGTGAATTTGAAAATAAATTTTATGATATTTAATAGATTATTTGACGGTATATATATTTTGGAAATTTCAACAAATATCATGAACTTAAGAATTATCAAGTGCCTATATTTTAAATAACATAAGGATTTAAAAACTTATTTATTTTAAGTTTTCTTAATTTATTTTAAGTTTAACTGGAACGCCATGTTTAGTAAGCGCTGCGCATGCGGTTTATGAACGAATCACATAATTACGGATTTTGACTGGGTATTACTATTTGACATTTTATCCAGCACTCAGAGAGTCAGCGCAATTGTGTTAATTCCGCCAATATATCCACTGTTGTGAAATTGTAAATTTTTTTTATAAAGTTGTATATTTTGTTTGTATTTTTTCTCGAATGTGACATTGTGTTTACTAGTAAATGATCATTTTTCATTGTGTTTAAATTAAATTAATTTTTTAATCAAGTATCTATCCTTAAATGTCGGAGGAAGAGGAATGGGTTTCAGAAGAATCTGAACACGACTTTTCGGCAAGTGAAGATGAATGGAGGCCTACCAAACAGGATAAAGTATCGTCTGATTCAGATTTCCAAATCGATAAACATTCTGATGATGAAGTTGTAAGCAACACACGAAAAAGGAAATTACCTAAAGGGTATGTTTTAATTGTGTCGTGAAAACAGATGACCTTAACTGTGCAAACCCGTTTCAGTCGTTCATCTTCATCATCATCATCGACTCGTGGTCGTGGTGCATCTAGCAGTAGTGGTGTCCAAAAATCTAAAAAACGTTTTTCACAATCTCTTCGTAATAAATTGTATAACAAGTATAGACCACCGCCGAAAACCTTGAGTCCGGTTAAAGTAAATTCTAGCTTATCGAACATTTTAAAATCGACTAAAAATTCAAGGAACTTTAAAGCTAAATCGTCAGAACAAGAAAATGATGATTCCGATAGTAGCGGTGATGATAATTTGGTTGATCCAAATAAAATCGATTTATCCTCGTCGTTTTTTCAAAAAATCCAAAAAGAATGCCCTAACTCAGATAAGGCGCCAGAGTTTGATTGTAATGTTGGTTGTTTAACCGATTCGGCAAGTGAGGAGGATAGTGATTATCAGAAAGATCAACCTCAGATGGTCGAAAACTTTTCAAAATTACACAATTTTAATAACACATTGGAACGAGCTAGAGAAGCACTAAAAAAATACCAAGCTGTTAATGTTGAGCGGGCCAGTCATGAGACTAAAGCAGATGACATAGGAGCACTATTGGCAGCTGGGGAAAATGTAGAGGCGGAACGAAATAAGGTTAAATCAAAATTAGCACCGAAGCGTAAAATGGCAACAGTAAAACATGGTTCCGATTCCGATTGGGAAGATGTGAACGGTAAACGAATTAAAAAAGTATTAAGTTAATTTAATTATTAAGTGCCCAACGGTTTTTAATATTTAATTTTAATATTCACACATTCGTATAACAGTACAAATTTTCAACCTATTTAATAAAAGGTATCTTTTCTAAGCGAAAGATGAAATTTCTTAAAAATTCGTGGTTTTTTATTATTAATTTATTTGTATTTCACTTTTATATATTTGCCATTTATTTTCCAGAACTCGAACTAAAACAAAAAACTGAACCATCCAGATCGGATGGGAGCGTGCAGATTACGGTACAACTTCCGGGTGGGCATGAACGAAAACGAAACAAACAGTTAGAGCTAGAATTATGCCTCAAACGCAAGCTGAATCGAATCAAAAAAGAAAATCAACTTGATCTCCATAAAACTAATGTACTGTGTTGGGTGGCCCATATGAATTATGTAAATTTAATCTTGAATAATCCTATATTGCTAGCGGATGCATTAAAAATGATTCCATCAAAGCAATGTTATCCAAAAGATAAAACTGATATTGATTATTTTGAGCAGTTAATTAAATTTTATAAAACAGTGATTGCGATTAAAAATAACACTTTATATCCGCCAATCAATAAAAGGCCACCATTAGAGTTTTCACTTGGTCTTCAGATTAAAAACAAATCGGCAATATGTAAACGAGATTATGTTTTTATATTTGTAATACTTGCAAGAGCAATTGGACTTCAATGCCGGATTGTATATAATTTTGTTGTAGCTTCGATAAGACCAGCCCTGGCTGATTTAGTTCCAATTAATCGATCGACTCAACCAAAAAAAAACAGTAAATATATTAAAAAAGAAGTTGTAAAAGATGAAAAATCATCGCCAGTTAAACCTCAGTTGGTTCCTGTGGACGCTCTTAAATCGCCTGTACCAATCAAAAAGGAATCTATACAAATTGATTCAAAAATTAAACAGAAGCAATCTAAATTAAATCAACCCAAGCAGGAAGATGTTGAACCTGAGCTTAAATCGAAAAAAGGATCGACTAAAGTACCAAGAGAGAGTACCGCACCTTCTAAGAAGAACAATCAAAATATGATAAAATCGAAAACAATCGTCAAATCTGCTCAGCCTCAAAAAACTTCTGATTCACCTAACCATTTTAAAAGATCAGCAAATCTATCGAAACTTCAATTAGCTACCAAACAAAATGTTCAAGTAATATCAACAATAAGTTCTCCGATTAAAACACGAAGTCGAGCAGGAAAAAAAATAGTAAAGATTGACCAATTGGATGGGGCGGATGATGAGTTTGCTGAGCCAAAACGGAAAACACGCGCAAAAAAAGATAAAGGTAATCGCAGTGTTTCTATGTAAATCGTAAAATTAAATTGACATTTTGTTTTAGTTGAACAAACAGGAAGCAATAACTCAAAAGAATCAATCCCAACACACACTACAGCTCAAGAGAAGAAGAAACGGTCAACAAATTCTATCATAACTGAAGTTAAAGCAAAAGCACAATCAAGTACCTCGAAAACAGTAGTAAAATCTATTTCAACACTGAAAAAACCTATAAATCTTGGAAAGTTAGATCTAATCGATAAAAAAGCCAGTAAAAAGAGATCAAGCTCCGCAAAAAAAGACAATAACAGTGATGAAGATTTTATGCCCACTCCATTGAAAAAACAAGCAGTAGTGAATAATAAAAATCGAAGCTCAGTTTCCGCAATGAAAGGTTCCGCAAACTCCTCGGGAAATACAGGTGACCGTCGTTGCTTATCACCAGAATCTGGTGAGGATGTTGTAAAGAAAAAAACAGATGGCTCCGATTATTGGGTCGAACTATATTCCGAAAAAAGTAAAAGATGGTACTGTGTTGATTTATTTAAAGCTAAGGTTGACTGTGCTGAAGATCTCTACGTAAGTAATTATCAGTATCAATTCGCAACACATTTATATGATTATTTAATATTTCCAGAAACAAGCGACTCATCCTGTTGCTTACGTGTTTGCTTGGCAAAATAACAATACGTTAAAAGATGTTTCACCACGGTACTGCATGCATTGGAATACTACAACACGTACTCTCCGTGTACCTCAATACTGGTTGGATGAAGCCCTTAAAAGTTTCATAGGAAAAAAAACAGACCGTGATAAACGAGAAGACCTGGAACTAAATAAGCTCCATATGGATCAACCACTGCCCAAAGTAATTGGAGAATTTAAAAATCATCCACTCTATGCGCTTCGACGACATTTATTGAAATTTGAAGCGATCTATCCACCTGATGCTTTAACTCTCGGTTTTATACGAAATGAACCGATATATGCACGGGAATGCGTTCACACTTTACATTCTCGAGAAATTTGGTTAAAACAAGCTAGGGTTGTCAAACTAGGTGAGACCCCCTATAAAATAGTGACAGCTCGCCCGAAATGGGATCGTTTAACGCAGAAAGTGATAAAAGGTGTTCCCCTTGAAATATTTGGTATATGGCAAACTCAAGATTACGAACCGCCAACAGCTGAAAATGGTATTGTGCCACGAAATGCTTATGGCAACGTTGAATTATTTAAGGAATGCATGTTGCCAAAGAAAACGATTCATTTGAGATGTAAGATATTTTTAAATCTAATTGTACTGAATTGAATTCGTCTATTGCTCTCATTTTAGTGAATGGATTAAATCGAGTTTGTAAAAAGTTAGGCGTGGATTGTGCACCAGCGATGATTGGGTTCGATTTTCATTCGGGTAGTTGTCATCCCGTATATGATGGGTTTGTTATATGTGAAGAATTTGGTGATAAAGTCGTTGAGGCATGGTTTGATGATCAGGCCGAGCAAGAAAGGCGAGAACAGGAAAAATATGAGAAGCGAGTTTATGGTAATTGGAAACGTATAATAAGAGGATTATTGATACGGGAAAAAATCAAAATAAAATATAATCTCGAACCGTTAAAATTGGATGATTGATTAATCTAATTCAATTACAATAATTGTTATTATATTAAATATTATTATTTTTTATTTTTTAATTCCATTAAAATTTTGTTTAATTAAAAACTTCAAACTGAATTTTAATTATCTAACTGCGATTATGACGATTACCGTCACCGCGACGGTGCTCATCTTTCCAGTCGTCCATAGCACGATTCCGAGCTATAAGCTGCTCGTCATCGACTTCTTCGAAATGTTCACGTTCCTCAGCTTCAATATCTTCTTGCTCGCGCGTATCCAAATTCAAACGATTCTGTAGGCTATTATCATATCCTCCTTGAGAACCATCTGGAAATATACCGGCCGCTACACGCTCTTCGTAAAATTCTGCTACAGTCATAGTGGGCAAGCTCGGGTATCCCGCACCATAAATCGCTTTTTGTACAGCATCTCTTGTTATTATGATGGGTTTTAGTGGTTTTGGTGGATGTTTTAATTTTCGTTCAGCTTCGTAATTTGGATTCTCGTGACGCATTTTGATCATATGATTCAACATTTGTTTTTCCATATCGATACTGTTTAACTCGTCAAATGAATCCCAAATACTAGATCGGATCAATTTTACATAATAGTCTTTTAGTGTGCTATCATCTTCCTGTTCCCGTGACATAACAGTTTTTAATTTAGCAATTTCTTCGTCCAACGCTTTCTTCTCTCTATACCGTTGCAGTTTTGAATTACGGTCTTCAACCATTTTAGTTAATTGTTTTAATTCATTCAACTGTTGATTACGTTCAACCAATTCAGATGATTGCGTTTCACTCGTGGATTCCACATTAGCCGTTTTTTGAAATTGTTTAATTTTTTCAGCCTCTTTGAATTCATAATCACAACAACGTTGTAGAAAATCGATATAATATACTTCGGCGGTATGAACAATATCTAGACGTTCACCGATCGTTAATTTTAATGTTAACTGCCCTAAGAAATACGGCAACAATAAATATTTTATATCGTTTCCCGAAAGTTCACTATAGTTTTCATTAGTACTAAACATTCCTGTTAGACTAACAAGGCGGGTAGCATCTTCGAATAAACCAATGCATCGTTTAATATTCAACTGAAAATAAATTCATCATACAATATTGATTAATAGGAATTACTATAAAGAATTCTATTTCTAACCTGAAAGTCCGAGCAATTTGTTGGGTCATTTCGAGTTGCAAATGTATCATACAAATCAATAGCTTCGGTATAAATCTCGCCTAATTTTTTATCAATTGGGACTGCTCCTGATTCTGTCACATCCATTCTTAAACACAAACAATTTTTATTTAAAATTTCTTGCAAAATTACAAAACTTCAATAATAAATTAAACGAAACAACCAATTTGTTTTGGTTCTGAATGACACACGAACGGAGAGACGTCTAGAATATTAAATTTGTACTTTGTTTTGTCTCTGTAGCTTTATCGTATAGTGTCTCTCAAACATTAATCCAACTTGATAATAATTTTAAGTAGAATTAACGTATATAGCTTTGTATTATATAAAGAATTTACCAATTTGATATGATTTTTAGGTCAAGACTAAGTCATGTTGTATAAAAATGTAAAACTAAGATAAATATATTTCAAAGTTTAAGAACCATTGATCAGTTTAAAATTATTCATATAAATTAAGAGATGGCATAGTGGATTATACTAGTTACGCCATCTGTTTTGAAATTACTACACTTGGCCAAACAAATTTCATTGCTCATCGGTTAACTCTAAAACCTGTCAAAGTAAAATTTATTGATTACGCGCAAATTAATTTTCACAAATTTGAGTTCAGCTCAGTTCCTTAACTAACAAAATGTTTATTTTCCTAACTATTGCCAATTAGCTTAAATTTTGTCTAAGGTAAATAAAATTGTTGTTTCTATATTATGTTATGTATGTATATGAAATTCTTATTACATTTTATAATGGACGCCAATTTTCCCGCCCAATTAGTGTTGTAACATAACAAAAAAAATTTCTTTGGCGCTTAAATTTATTGAACAAAAAATTGGGAAATATTTTCAATTGTGCTAGGTGGCGCGATTTTGCTGTGTATTAAATTCTCGCAGTACACACGATAATCACGAAAGTTGATAAAAAGTTATTTATCATTTTTTATTTATTTATTTATTAATAATTGCAACTAAACTTTATACAAGTGTTTTAGTAGCAAATCATTAGATTTTTACATAGAGTTTTAATGAATTCGTCGAAATTAAATAATTTGAATTTTACATCGTAAATTTTTTTGGTGTTACTGTGTAGTTCAAGTAAGGGAGCGCGAGAACAAATATAGAGGAAAAGTTTATGTTTATATATTTATATATAATAAATCATTGAGATTTTAGTTTAATTGTTTGATTAAAAATTAAAAAAAATGTCGATAATTGATGAAAATGAAAGTATTATTTATAAAAAACATAAAGACTTATGTCTATCATTGAATATGGATACACCAAGTGCTGAGAAATCATGGGAGGCGTATAAAGAGATACGTAATAATTATACATTGGATGTAAGTTAAAAATAAAAAAAAATTAAGATCATCCTTGTAAATTTTAATTAAAACTACTAATTAGCTTCCGTTTTACACTAAATAATATTTGTGTGAAATCCTCTCTTTTGTTTGACAGCTGTCAAAATATCAACCTGAATGTTTTTATTTTTCCCTCTATTTTCATCATTTTTGGGTCTGAGGGATACAATATAATTGTACCTGATGTTTACATAAAATTATATATTTATAGTGTAAATTTAATTTTAATCAAAAGTACTAACAGTAGCATAATGAATCTAAATGCATTTACTTTTTGGCTTTGTTTTTCATTAACCAAATCAATATTGGAGGGAAATTTGATTAATCCATAAATAGAAATTTTGTAGTAAAACTCACCACACTTGCATTTTAATAAAGTATTGTGTGTGAGTGAGTGAGACAAAAAGTTTTTGGTAACATAATTGGGCGGGAAAATTTTGTAAAAAGAATCTAAATTTGAATTTGTTTTTTATAATAGCTATAATTTATTTATGTATCAACTTAAAATATAATATATTAATTGTATTTCTAGGGATCACAAACGCATTGGTTATGTTGTGCATTGTATGTGGCTTGTCGTAAATCGACGACACCAACAGTTGGAAATTCTAACTCCGTTGTGGAAGGAAATTTTGTATCGTTGACACGTTTGTTAAGAATTTGCGATCTCAGGTACGTGAAATTAGTTTATAGTAATTATAACTATTTTTGAAGTGTTAAATACTTAATACTGAAAAATATTTAAATGCGGATAATTTTACTTACTATTGTACTTGTCTTATATTTTCTACCGATATTCAACGGCTCTACGCTACTCAGTGAAAGTATATGTATCGACTTTTAAAAGCAAAAGTTATAAAGAAAAAAAGCACACACAGCGTTTCATTTATAAATAAAAAATTATCAGGTTCTTATCCTTTATCGATGTAACAAATTTCGCATCTATAAATTTGTCGATATTTTTAATTTTTTAGAGCAACTTAATCCAACTTTCAAATTTTGATTAGATATTAAGGATAAACTATAAATAATTTTAAAATAATCCTGTATTAATCGCTCAAAAATACCTTTAAGCTTGTCTTAGAAAATATATATCGTCAATTGCTCTTTATGTGTCGCCAAAAATAGATTTTTTCATACTTTGAGATTATCAATAGCATACTGCCTTAAGTTTAGATTTTTGGCTCATTAATGATCTATTGCATTAATGATCTATTTAATAACGTTTTAGTTTTTTGTGACATTTTTACTAAAGAGCAGTCAACCATCTTTTCTAGCGAGTTATAATAATGATCTCAAATGAAATTAAAATTGTGTTCTAAACATTTAAAAATGTGTATAATATGTGATATTCAAAATACGATAATTGCGTGACGGCTTTACTATAGGATCCTTATTGTAACAAACCATCTCATCTACTCTATAGGAACTCTACGAATCAAGTTACATGAATTCGTTGGCCTTACCAGCCTTACTATCGAGTCAAGGAAGTAATATTGAGATAGTTAATTATTGGGAATATATCTTTAATGTTTAAAACCATATTGGCAATATATTGGCCAGCACTATCATGTATTGAATTTGTAAAATATAACGATTTCTCTTTTTTAAAATTCATAAATTAACAAAGAAAAATATAAAATATTAAAATATATAATAGTAATGCTTTTATTTCATTTCCATAATAATTTACAAAAATTTATTTTTTTATCTAAAAACCTCAGCCTAATTTTAATTTACATTAGATATTTGTGCAAAATAATCGTGTGCACCACATTTATGTCGATTTATGTCGAGTATTTCATTTCAAAGTGGGAGAATTTTATGATCGCTCGTATTAAATAAATTTAAATAACTATTGTCACTAACAAATTTGTCTATCCTCTAGAGTCTAGACTACAAATCAAACAAATAGTACTAAATACGAAATTAAATTAAATTATGATTATAATTTTAGCGAATATTATTTTGGGTCAACTTAGTAAAATATATTCAAAAACATTTATTTGAATATATTTTGGATATAAACTATGTTTTCTTTTACTTTGAATACAAAGATCAATATGTTAAATTTTAGTCTTCGTTTTATTTTTCATTTTAGCTCAGATAGTTACTTCTTGTCCAAATTTATTCCTATAGATATTTTTATTATATATTATATATATGTAATTCATTAATTATTTTTGAAGTTATACATTTTATCATTCTTATTAGCTATGTGGATTAAAGTTTTACAAAAGAGAGACATTAGAAAGCTACCCTTAATATAATATAAAATTAATCTTAGGAAATCCTTGGATCAATGGCATTTCTTATAACATATAAGCCGAGGCTCCGTTAAGTAATACTTTCGAAATTCCTACTGCTGTTTATATAAAATATTATTCTCCTTTTATAAAATCTTTTTAATTTATTGGTATAAACTGTCAGATTTCTTAGTTTTTCTGTTTTTTTCCACTCAAGGTATTTTTAATTACAAATAGAAATAAAAAGAGGATAGTTGAGAGGGTATTATGTAACTCTAAAGATAAGGGTATTATGTAACTTTAAAGATTAATTGAACAACGTAAATCCTAAAACTTCGCAATCAATGTATTGCATTCTTAAGATGGGTATTCCAAAGTTACTAAATTTGTTGTGCTCGCAAATTAGGAGGTAACTGGTTATATAGAGCCCGATAGCCAGCGATTAGGCGAACCTTTATACCTTCTACTACACTATTATTATGATTAATGACAGATTAGAGATACTTGAATCTCGTCACCTTTCAAACGCGCTGTTACCACTACCGAAATCAATTGCGTCTTGGTCGTTAGTTTTGAGACCAATGGAAGCTGAACACTGTTCTAGAGAATTTAGTATGTCTTTCACTTCGCCTAGCCACTTAATCGAACCACACAAATAACATCTGCATATGCCAAAACTTGATTGGTTTATCGGAATAAGACGTTGTTTTGAGGGGTTTCTATTTTACGATGGATTCATTTCAACATGAGAATTAATTGCAAAAGTTATTGAGACTGTTCTCAAATTTTACACAGAATGTAGTGTCATTTTGCTGTAATTTTGACTACGGTACTGTCACTTTATGCAGATGTACTTATTTATTTCGTATTCTTAAATATTAAAGTTCATACTATAAGCCAACATTCACGCTTCTTCTGTCGTTTAGCGTTTTTCCTAGCAAGAAAGGCTTTGTTTATCTTTCGCTTTGTTTATCCGTCGCTTTGTTAAACCGAATTTGCATTACATTATGGGCTATATTCGTGTCTCACTCTTAATAGAAAGACGATACTTCTCATTACACCAAACATTTTTGGGCTTAGTTTTAACTATACTGACAGTTTGCTGGGTTACCCGAGATCTTCACAGGAGAATCGCGTTGTTTGGTTGAGGACCGATTCGATCTCACGTTTTGGACAACCGCTCGTTTGAAATGACTAATTTGGCTTCGGATGTTTTACGTGGATGTGTTTATGTTTCCAAGTGGATGTTTTTGTAAGGAAAGAATGTGCTTGCCACTTTGAGATCATGAGTAATTGCAAAGTAAATCATTCTGTTTCCATTTTCGGTTGCAGTTTCGTGTTCGGAATTTTTTTTTTTGCGGTTTTTACAGGCCATTATTGGCCCGTACCGTGTCAACAATCTGACTCCATCGTCGCCGACAGCGACCTCTTCGCCTACCGAAAGGCGGTTCTCCCTTAAAGGTTCGCTGTATCATTCGATTCGGATCAGCACGCAGAACGTGTCCGAGCCAGCGTACTCGCTGTCCTTTGATTTCATGCACGATATCAGGAATTTGCATTAAATTCCTGATATCGTGATTGAAAAGAACTCGGTAAGTGCCACCGACGTCGCATTTTGGGCCATATATCACACGCATGATTCTTTTCTCGAATGTTAGAAGCCATCTTTCGTACTCATCCGTCAAGGTCCAACTCTCACATCCATACATGACAACGGGCTGATCAACACTCTGTACAGTTTCAGTTTATCCGCATTTGCAAGATATTTTGATTTCAGCAGTGGACGTAGAGGATACAAAGCTCGTCCACACTATTATCGTGAGTGATGAGAGATCCAAGATACTTGATTCTCATCACTCCTTCAAACGTGTGGTTACCACTACTGAAATCAATTGCGTCTTGGTCTCTTAAACCAGAGATTAGATATTTGGTTTTTAACTCGTTGATTTTGAGACCAACGGAAGCTGAAAACTGTTCCAGTGGATCAAGAGGCTCTTTCACTCCGTTGCCATTTAATCCAATCACACAGATATCATCTGCATATGCAAAAAGTTGATTGGATTGTCGGAATAAGAAATTGTCCTGAGGTGTTTCACTTTTACGAAGGATGTATTCCAACATGAGATTAAAAAGTATTGGGGACATCGCATCTCCTTGTCGAACACCGGAATTGATTGCAAAAGTTCTCGATAGCCTATTCTCAACTTTAACACAGCAATATGACTGCGTTACTGTCATTTTACAGAGATGTACATATTTTTTCGGTATTCCTAAATATTCAAGCGCATACCATAGTCTCTCTCGATTGATCGAGTCTTGCTTGAAATCTAGGAATACCTGGTGTACATCGCAAGATGTTTCGTAGTACTTGGAGAGAATCATCCGCACCGAAAAAACTTGATCAGTGACTGACCGATTTGGACGCAATCCTCCTTGGTAGTCTTCGACAATTTCCTCCGCTAGAGGAGTAATTCTTCCCAAGATAATGTATGACAGTAACTTATATGCTGTGCAAAGGAGAGTTATACCGCGATAATACTCGCATTTCAAGCGATCACCCTTCTTGAAAATGGGGCATAACGCGGCCACTTTCCATTCTTCGGGCATAACTTCATTTCGCCATACCAATCGAATAAGATCGAAAAGACAGTTCCACAAAGTTAGCCCTCCGAATATCAAGAGCTCTGAATTAATGCAATCAACTCCTGGTGAACGATTTTTCTTTAATTTCTGGATGGCCATTGTGAATTCCTCATAGGATGGATCCTCAACGAACATCTCTGCGGTCTGTATTTGAGGGTATTCAAACACAGCTTGTGATACATGTGGAACATTTAGTGAATAAGAAAAATGTTCACGCCATGTATCGAGTACCGCATCGACGTTAACACAGAGATTTCCATCCTGGTCCCGAATGGCAGTTGACCGAGATCTTAAGGTATGGTACAATTCGGTGATTCCTTTAAAGAAACCATGCTAATTGCGCTCATTGCTGAGTTGTTGTACTCTTAAGACCTTAGCCTTCCACCATTCTTGCTTCTTCAGTCTACAAATTCGTTTAGCTGTCCTCCTAGCAAGAACTGCTTTATTTTTCCTTGCGATTGTAAACCGAGTCTGCGCTTCATTATAGGCTATATTTCGTTGCTCAACAGCAAGACGACACTCCTCATCAAACCTATCATTTTTGGGCTTAGTTTTCACTATACCGAGAGTGTGCTGGGCAGCATCGACAACCGAGGTTTTCAATACTTCCCAGACACTGTTCCCTTCATCAGATTGGTAATTGGATTGCATAATGCTATTGCTGACAAGATCTTGATATTTTCGTTGCGTTTCTTCATTTATCAGACCTTCACAGGAGAATCGCGTTGTATATTCCCCTGTCCTTCATAACTTGTACGAAAATCTCCATCGTAGCTTTGCAGCAACCATAAAATGGTCACTGCCTACGAATTTTGTTGACGACCGATACGATCTCACGTCTTGGACAACCCAAGCCCGCCCTTTTGAAATCAACACATGGTCAATTTGGCTTCGGGATGTTTTACGTGGATGTGTCCATGTTTCTAAATGTATGTTTTTATGAGGAAAGAATGTACTTGCTACTTTGAGATCATGAGCGATCGCAAAGTACATCATTCTTTCCCCATTCTCGGTCGCAGTTTCGTGTCGGGAGTACGGACATATATTGTTACATAAGTCGTTCTGATTTCTGCCAGCTCTAGCATTAAAGTCACCAATCACCAATTTGACATCGTGCTCCGGTATAGAACCCATCAGATTATCCAGATTAATGTAAAATAAGTCTTTATCCTGGGATTGTCTTACATCAGTGGGCGCATGTATACAAACAATTGACAGGTTGGCTAATCTCATATGTTCAAGCTAAGCTTACACATTCGATTATCGGAATACGGTTCTATATTATAACATAAATTAGTCTGATTTCTGTCGGCTATAGCATTAAAGTAACCAATCTAACTTCGTGATCAGGTAAAGAGCCCATCAGATTATCCAAATAAGGTTGGATTACATTAGTGAGCGTTTATATCATGTGCAAGCGTAACATACATTTGATTATCAACTGCTTGCAAGCCCAGCACAGCCTTTTGCCTGTGGCCCGATGGCAAATCGAAAAGAGTTTTTATTTTACGCCTGCGTAACATTAGAACTAGAGCATAGGCTGGTTGAAATATGGTTGTCTCTTTTAATATTTACGATAATCTTTGACTCTAAATGTTGACCCATTAGCTGAATGAGTTTCTCAAAATTTGTTCTAGATAGATGCGTTGTGCTGGCAGAATATTTTAAATAATTTCTTTTACCATGTCTTTCAATATGACTCGATAGAAATGTACATATTTTGCTATTGTCTCCAAATGCATAAGAAATTTCCTTTAGTCGATAATCATAGTTTTATTTATATCACAAGAAATGTTGAAGGTTCAATAACTTCTAAAATCATTTTGTCAGTATTTTTTACAACTCTTGTATAACAGCTCCAATTCTGTATATATTCTTTGCAAACATTTTCTTTGCAAAATTTATATATTTAATTAAAATCTATTATTATTGCTATTTCAATTGTTTATTTAAACCTTGTTACTAAGAATATTTGACTATACCTTTATATAGAGCCGCTATTCTATTATGTATATGCTATTATATTTAAATAGACGAGGTAATTTTTCTTGAATATTTTTTCTGGTCAAATTTCATATTGCCAATAAAAATTACAACAGCAATCAGAATAAAAAAGTTTGAATATTTCCTAAATGCTCAGAATAGAGAAAAATTAGCTATTGACAGTGAGTAAAAATGCATTACAATTACGTACAAGTGATATGCTATATATTAGCTATGATTAGGAACATTCATCATTTTCATTTAAAAAATAATCGTTAATACATTGATAGATATCTAGGTTAAGTGTGCTCTCTTCAGAAGAATTTTGATGAGGCTGTTTAAATTGTATTTAATGGGTGATCTCACATAGTACTTTACTTATTGTTGCCCAATATATCCAGTAGCATACATCGTCGACATACGATTTTCAGATACTTCTAGCGAGAGTAAAAGATTATTAAACTCTGTGCAATTCGAAAAATTTATAGATTGAGAAGAATTTGATTCTATTAGTTCTGATGATGCGATTTAATAGAATCAAATTCTTCTACGATATTGAAGAATGACGATAATAAAATGAGATATTTCTTACCACGGCATAAGACATTAAGTAGATTAGTTAATAATATTCTTTAGCAGGACACTTGCAACCAAAAATTATTAGTGTGGAAACAAAAACTATTACATATGTTTAGTGAATAAATTTAAATTTACTACAAACTTTTGTTTATTTAAAACATATTGATAAATTAAAACGGGAATTATGATTTTCCAGAATTACTTGGTTATACATATTATTGAGTCACAGCCTTGAACGAAAACCATACTTGCTGTCCTTATCCTATATTAGGATAAACATTTATATTTTAGAAGTGCTACTAAACTATTCTTACACTTCTATGTTTCTCTATTTTAGAATTCTCTATTGTAGAATTCATAATCCCACCCATTTTTCATGTCAGGATTATAGGCTGACATTGAGTTATACAATGTGAAAATGAACCAGACCTAAACCGTATAATCGCATAAAAGACGTTAGTACAAATATAAATTATTTACTATTTCCTGTTCAACTACAGAAAATCTCCAATTCCTTAATACTAAGGCTACTAAAACAAAAAGGCTATTAACTTTGTTAATCGATTATTTTCACCACAAATATGAAAATTGTTTTCTTATATTTTTTCCAGTATAAATGAATTCTTCAGTAAGATGAAAAAGTGGTGTGAAATGGCATCGGTACCATCTGAATTTCGTGATCGCATTGATCATTTGGAACGTAGTTTTGCCGTATCAACTGTACTCTACCAAAAATTCTCGCCAATTTTCAGAGATTTATTTATATGTCCACCAACCGACGAATTACGAGTTGGTAAAGGTAAAAAAGTTAAGTAAGTAAAAGATATCACTTTGAAAATGCTCGACTTAAATCATGTTTGGAAATTTTAAAATTGTTTTTTTAATTTACAGATCAACTCCATGCACTGCAAACAAAGTATTCGAACTATGTTGGTGTTTATTTATATGCGTTAAGGGCAATTGTCCGCGACAGCAGAGCGTTGATTTAGTAACGTCATTCGATATGTTACTCTGTTGCGTTGATTTAATTTTTAGTAATGCTATTGTTGACAATAGACACGATTTAATAAATCCAAAATTCTCCGGTGTACCACCAGAATGGAATGAAGGCATTAAAATCGAAAATCCATTGTGCATTATAAATAAATTATGTGAACTACATGAAGGTGCAAAAGTTGATGCAATGGAAACAAAGAATTACACATTTAAAGATTTAATAAAAGGATTTTTTGAGAAAAATGTAATTTATGATTTGATTAATTAAAATTAATTAGAATATAATGTATAATGTTTGCTTGATTTAAGATTCTTCATGGTAATCCACATAAATTTTTGAATATTTTGACTATGGGGAATTTTGAAGCGAATTTAAAGGCGTTGAACAATTTGTACGAAACATATACGCTTAGCAGTGGAGAATTTGATGAACGGATATTTTTAAACCACCAAGAGATTGGCTCTAACCGATTAGGTGGTAGCCTAGCAAAAGGTATTTTGTTTTCTTTTTTTGTCTGTATACATTTTTTTTATTAATCTAAACCTTTTTTTAGCTGATGTCAGTCGAATGGACGTAGATAAAAATAATTATGACGAGACTATAAAACGACTCGTTAAAGATACACCAATAACAAGGCGTGAAAGTTTGCCTCCAAATAAAAATTGTCTAACACCAGTTGCGACCGCAACACAAAGTGTTAATAAATTGCGATCAATGTTAAATGATTACAATGGGAAGGCACAATCATCATTACGTGAATTATTTCAAAAATGTGATAAAAATCCAGAAGCTAAAATTGAACAATTGCTTCAAAAAATGTCAAAAAAATTTTGTGATACATCTCTACCAAATGGTTCTGAACGCTTCCGATTAGCTGAAGCACTATACTATCGATTACTTGAGAATATTATTAAGTTTGAAATGAAACGTAAACCACTTGATTTGAATATGTTCTTTAATATTGACGGACAATCGGAAACTATTAATTCCATTTTGATTGCGTGTAGTATCGAAATTGTGTTGACCGCATATAATTCGCAACCAAAATTTCCATGGATATTGGAACAAATGGAAATCGATCCGTATAATTTTTATAAAATAATCGAAATAGTTGTAATGTGTCACCAAGATATGTTGACTCGTGATATTATTAAACATTTAAATACGATCGAAGAGCAATGTCTTGAATCATTCATTTGGCAGTCAAAATCACTCATCTGGGATAAAATAAAACAACTCAATGTACCGATACCCTCATGTAAAGATGTTGCTCGACGGAATGATTATGAATCGGGAGTTATGCCCCATAATTCAGAATTCGAACGACGATCAGACGAATTCGATCGAAGCAGTAAGTAATATTGTATAAGTATTCGTATTTCTTAACTCATAACTATATAATTGACTTTTAGATTATCTTATGTCACCTTATAATGTGAACGATAGGATATTTCAATCGCCAATGAAAGCTCTAGCCAAAATGCAATTATTCAAGACTGGAAATAATTCAAAAGATGAAAATGATGGTACGAACAATAACATGAATAGTGATACTCCTTCAAAATATTTCTCACCTCAAGTAGCCAACAATAATGGGTACATAAATCGAGCTAATATTTATGGATCCCTTGGTTTATTCTTTAGAAAATTTTATGAACTCGCCTATCCTCGTATGAATTCCCTTTGCAAGGAACTTGGTCTCAACGAGGATGATATTTTGAAAAAAATATGGACTATATTTGAATATTCAATAATTGAACAAACAGAGTTGATGCGTGACCGTCACCTGGATCAAATTTTAATGTGTGCTATTTATGTTTTTAATCGTGTGACAAAATTAAATAAAACTTTTACAGATATTATGAAATTTTACCGGTATCAACCGCAGTCCGACAGTCATGTATATCGTAGTGTATTGATTGCACATCATCGAAATGCGTTAATTAATCGGAATGAAAAGAGTTCAGGTAGGAGTTCGACTGGTAATTGAACAATAGTATTTATGTTTGATGATTTTGGTTTTTGTAGAAACATCTGCACCTATACCACTAGGTCCAACAGGGCCGGGAGATTTAGCGGGCACGTCTATGTCTCATGATAATGAAGAGCGCGGTGATATTATTAAATTTTATAATACAGTATATGTGCAACAAATGCAGCAATTTGCTATGAAATTTTCAAATGAGGCTTCTGCGGTGAGTAAAAATACAACTTTGAAATACAAAACTATAGTTTTACAGTGAATTATTCGGTTGTAGAAATATTATTTCCATAATTTAATTTCCTTTTTTCAGTTTCATTTTTAAATATTTATTAAAATTTCATTTTCCCGACATTTAAAAATTTTATGAGCAGTGTGTTATTTGCTACTCTTTCAAATATTAAAATTTTTGTAGACACTATGCCAAAGTAACGTCAATAATTCAACAGTTACTCAATTCTGGTTCCTTCATTCTCGACAATAACTCCCTTCCAGTTAGGGCCAGTATTTTACATACATTATCAGACTTTAATAAACTGTTGTTGGTTCGTTTATAGGGAAAATTATATAAAGAAATAATTAAGTAAATCAGTTTTAGCTAACCTGATAATGAAGAATAACTATTGCAATGCATTTACCTAATTTGGATCCTATTTCTGTCAATAAACTAGAAATCTCATCTGGAGTCAGTAAACAATCATTTCCGTCTTCATTGATATTCTGTATCTAAATTTTTGAGATGTTATTACTACAATTGTTGTTAAATAAATTGTTCAATTTATTTGTATTTGATCTAGGTAGTGTACCAGTCTGTTGAAAATCCTTATGACTGACTGTATTGGAACTCCTATACTTTATTTTGACGGTTGTTTCGAATTGATGTATCACTTTTAATTGCTATTTTATTAATTATATTGCTTTATTTTCAGTAATTTGAAAGCAATTCATTTTACCATGGCTGAATATTTAGCACTCTCTGCATTTAGGTGAACCTTATCGCTGCTTGACGTAATATTTTCATTTCACTCTTTCATTAAAAACTCTAATGTTACGTATTATAGACGAACGTTACGTATTCATTTAGAATACCAGACTTTAAGGATCTTGCTGGAAGTCCTCACGAGGCATTGCTCCCTGATTAATCATATGTTTCGAATGAAAATTTGATACTTTTCCCATAGACTGCACTGCTTTGGATCACAATTCCTATTTGAGGATAAACTGACTTCATTAGAAGAACAAAAAGATTTCGGGACTGAGAACGTACGTCTCGGAAGAGATGTCACAATGTCTCACTCGAATCTGACTGACTAGGGGAAAATAATTCATTTAGTTTAGTTGATTGGTGTTTGGATTTCACCGATATTGTTTTATCGCATCAGGAATAATATTTGATTTGTTTATTCATCCTTAATGTCATTTGTATACAAATCTTTTAATACAAGTTTCTGCTGTTCGGATGATCATATGTGAAGAAGTGGTGAACCTTTTCGTTTAGAAGTCAAGTTTTTAGTTTATTGTAACCGTCGATAGTATTTAAGTTGACTTTTACTCAAATCGATATGTTTTTAATTGTGGAGATAGCTGTACTAACTTGTTTTTCGCTTAGAAATATTTTTTTTCCATCCTTAATTATTGAAAAAATCTTGTGTCAGTTCATCATTTACATATTCTTGGAGTCACTTGGATTCTTAAGTAAGACAAATTTGCCTTTTAGTTTGTGCCTAGCTTAAACTGGTTCACTTGTTTTTATTATTATTTTTTATTTTAATAATATAGATACAATTAAAAATTGATTTTAGCTTTCACAGTATTAATTTTTGCTATTTTTGTTAATAACAAAAAAATTATGTCTGCTCGTACTGAACGTAAATATCAATATATGGGAAAATTTACTAAAGTCAGTTAGTTGTCATTTAATTTAATTAGTTTACCTATTAGTGTATTTTTAACGAGCTTTTTGTTAGTGACCTTACTAGGCAAAATACTACCAACTGAAGGAATAAGAATAAATCGATTCCACAAGGAAAACAAACCTTTGCAATCGACAATTCGCTATCAAATTAGGCAGATCAGGAACGGTTATCAATAATTTTATGAATGAAAACCAGAATTATGGAAACATTCGAAAAATTAAAATTTACAGAAGCGTTCACCGCGTCAGATAACAAAAATCCTAAGAATCAACCACGACACAAATGGTTTCATAAATTGATTTTGATTTTGTTGGTACAACAAATATTGCATCAAATCAAACTTTCATGGTCACATACGGTTTAGAAAGCATTTTTAACGGAAACACATACAATCAATAGATTAAACTTTGCCAAAGAATACATGTCCATGGACAATCAATTTGTAAAATTATTGTCTTCTCCGACAAACAGTTTTATTTTGACGAAATCGTTTCAGACTATTCTTTTCGATACATTTATTTTTTTTTGTGGATCTGTGTCATAAATATAAGCTCTTGTGATAGTAAGAAATCTTTAAATCTAGGCTATTGTAGATCATAACCATATTTGATTGATTTATCATAATTCTATTTAGTAAATATCGTCCAATTAAATATAATGAGAATTGTGATGCAATGAAATATTTGGTAATTTTTACGGATAAAGTTTCTTACCATGTGAAAATCTCGAGTCCATAATATGAATTATCACAACGTATTATTGAAATCAGGATTTCATTCATAATTGTAAATTCTGTTTTCTTGTGCTGACGGTTAAAGGACGCCAAATTTATATAAAAACTGGAAGACTATTCAAGAAGGTTTTATAGACAAATTTGATATAAAATGATATTATTTATTAAATTATTTTAACTATTTGTTTGGTGTCCATACGATTCGCTTGAAAACATCCATTGATGCTAAGGTTGTTTGAACAATGATATCGCTCTGCCGCCACCATTTGTTTTGGTTATCCTTTATTTCAGGTCATACAAAAGATCAATCATTGTCCTTATATAACGCCTTGTTAACATTATTTTGATGCTACAAAAAATAGAATTGATATTCTCTGGTGATCTGGTTTTTCGATCAAGACGGCTCTATTAACTTCTATTTTTCAATATGTTTATGCAAAATAAACACGATGCCATGTTGTGTCGATTCCAAATCGACTATTTAAGTTAATTTCAGTATCAAATGTACATACTGTACTCTGCATTTTCCCGTTCGAAACTTCCTTAATAACTTGCACCCCTGGTTACCAAAGATATCAATCGGAATATGAGGAAACGTAACCGTCTAGCTTTTGTTCGTACATGCCATTATTTGCACCTTGTCCATCATTCTTCTGTGTTACTTTTTCCCTGTTTTGGACGGATGAAAGAAATATAAACACTAAAAAAATTAAATAAAACAATATTTAAAATGAAAGTATAATATATTTTAATAAAAAATATTCAAATTTAAATCATAATTATAATTAAATGATTTATTATAACTACAAAAACTATTGCAGAAGCAGAACAATTTGAGTCGCTTGTCGATTTTATGGCACAAAATTAGTTGATCGTAAAAAAATATTAAGTCATTTACAAAACGCATTATTGCTAATTTCATGCTTACATTTAACAAATTCGAGCAAACGTTTTATAATACGCAAATTTCGCGCCCGATCAGATTTTTCTATATTGGAAAAATACGACATCGGATTATATTTCATAATAGCCCCCTTGAATCGCAAAAATAGCAACAGTCGAACGCACTCAGTTTCATTTTTTTGAGTAGTATAATTAAGGCTATGTGATCCGTGAAGAAGCCAGTGAATAGCGTCACAACTCGGGTTTGCTGAGTACTAGAACCTTCTTGGTTCTATCGACTACGAGTGACCATTTGATTATTTTAGACTTCGAAGGTTACGCGAGTCCTTATTAAACAGTATAATATACATCAAAAGTGATTAGTAACCGAAAATAACTCAGACATATAGAGGACTCTGATAAAACTACAGATAAAACTAATGGATCAAACAAAATTGTCAAAAACGTAGATAAATGCGTTAAATTAATTCAGTTAAGAAAGATCAATTTACTTTAGAAATCGAAAGTTATCATTAAAAGTTTTTTGTTAATGTTGTAATTTTCATTTAGTTTAAGATGACTAATGCAAACACACAAATATTGTTATAGTAAAATGAAATATTTTATTTATGTTAAAAACCAATATTTATGTTAAAACTATGGGTCTGTTAAAAGCTTTACTACCTCTTTACTTTTTGCGTTTTTGCGGATGCGATCCGCCGCTTGCATTTGTATAATGAAATGCGATTATCGCATATCGTATTTCCCACAGGGAAATATTTTAGGAATTTTTTTTAAATGTCATAACGACATCTATCAATTCTTATAACCTCAATTAACAATTCGCAGTGTTTTTGAATTTATTTATTTAATACAATTTTGAATGGATTGTGTTGCTTTATCATTAAATATAAATTGTAAAGATGACGAAGAAGGTGATACAACCACAATATTAAAAAGAAACCACTGATAAAGAATATATTCCACCGATTTTAAAACTTGCTGCTACAATTCGATTTAAAGCTCATGGATCTTATCAGCAATCAGTTGGATAGGACTTTATTTAATTGCAATGGCTCAGCCAACAGTAATGTTTTAGAATCGTTGTGTCCAAAATATATTAACTTTAATATCGAACAGAAGAGGAAAAAGTGGAATGTAAAACACATACTGTACAAAAACCGGCTTTCCGGGGATTATTGGATGTATTGACGGAATGCACGTTAATATTTTACGACCTATTATTAATGAAAATCATTTTTATAATCCGAAAGGGAATCATTGCATAAATGTTATGGCTATAAGTTGTATAATAAATATGTATTATGTACAAATTATTAACCTAAAATTAAATTGAATTTAACGAATATTAATTTCTTATAAACGAATATTAATTTTTATTTAATTTATTTAAAAAAAAAAGAGCAATTGAATTAAACTGTGTTAAGAGCAATTGAATTAAACTGTGGCGCATTTTTTGCGAAAATATTATTTTATAATACCAAAATGCGATATTGTATGAAAATGCGAAATCGCATTTTTTCATAATAGGGCGCCTAGATTTGAGGTAAATTAGGCCACTGTTCGCCTGTTATCGAACTGATCTGCAAAGCAGTGTGATATCGCTGGATGGTTTCAAAATGGACCAAATGGGCTGGGTGCATTGTTCCAGGTCTAAAACAATGTAAAAACTAGTTTCTTCTCTTTTCAACCCGAGTTGACCCAATCACTAGCTTCTTCACGAGTCATAATGACTTATGATAGCACCTCCAAAATTGAGGCTGAAAAAGCCAGGAGTTGTTAAACTCGGAACAAATGATACTTTTTAACTATGATAAAAATGTAAAAATATCTTTAAATAAAACTTGATTGGACGGTTACAATCAACCGAACACAGGTATATAATAAGTTGCGATTTTTTTTTATATTTAGCTTAAATTGGGTGCAGGGCGGAGTTTTAGACAGTCCTAGCTCCTTGTAGCTGTCAGAGCTCCTGCACCCAACGCGCGGTCCTTCAAGTAAGCTGCCTTAAACTTGTGCATTTTATACTCAAACGGAAACTGAAAACCGGATAACGAATTCCACTTCCTGGATGTTCGATGAATGAATTCGCGCTTTGCATCTTCAGTTCGAGGTTTCAGCAGCTTCACCGTAAACCTATGCGTATTGACCGTTCCTCGTTTTACACGTCCAGGCGTAACTAATGGTGGTATTTTCTCCTTACAATTCTGCAGAACATTTACCATTTATCAATCTATAGAACACGCAGAGCTCTGCAACATCTCTGCGGTGTTTTAGACTGTCTAGATCTTTCGTAAGTCTGGAGTTTTGTATTATTCGTATGGCACGCCGCTGAACTCTATCCAGCAACTGGAGAGCAGTGCCATATGCTCCACCCCAAACTTGACAGCAATATTCTATACACGGTCTAATAAAGGTTTTATTTCTCTGGAGCACTTGATGCGATTTAAAAAACCGTCTGCATCTATTGAGGAACCCGAGTTTACGTGAAACTGATTTGGCCAATGCGATAATGTGTTCATTCCATTTCAAATTTTTACTTATTTGAACACCAAGTAGTCGAATTGAATCACAACCCACGAGAACGCGGCCTTTTACCACAAAAGGGTATTCGTTGCGACTTCTTTTACTCGAGAACGTGCATATTTGTGTTTTTTTCTCGTTAAATTTGACCTGATTTTTAACTCCCCACTCAAATATTGTACTCTAATCGGAATTAAGCGAAGTTACCACTTCCAGTCGTTTACCGTTTAACTCTGAAGGAGTAGGCACGAGCTCAAATGAAATAGAAGAGTGCAATGTTGCATCATCGACAAAACTGTGGATAGGGTTCACAGTGCTATCCAACAAGTCATTAATGTATAACAAAAACAAAGTTGGTGACAAAACTGATCCCTGAGGGACTCCGGCATTTGGGGAGTGTGTCGTTGATGATCTCCCATTTAGCACAACGTTGATCTTTCGGTCTTTGAGAAAGCTTTTTATCCACTTGATGGTCATCGAATCCAAGCCGTATGCCACAAGTTTACAAATGAGATTCTCATGCCAAACCTTGTCAAAAGCCTTGGATATATCGAAAGCGATTGCAAAGGCTTCGCCATGGTGCTCAAGGGCGAGATTCCATTTGTTTGTAACATACGTCAAAAGATCGGTTGTGGAGCGGCTTTCACGGAAGCCATATTGTTTATCTGAAATTATTTTATTAATCTCAAAATAATTCATCAGTTGTTGGTTAATGCATTTCTCAAAAACTTTAGCCACGGCTGATACAATTGATATTGGCCGGTAGTTTGAAGGGTCCTTTTTATCACAACCACGTTTAACCGGTCCTTGCACCAACCGGTCCTTGCACCAACGCACTCTTCCAGGCGGTATTTACCTTGCTTAAAGGGAAGGAGAAAATTTTTATTATTGGAGCCAAGTCACTGGCAAACTCCTTCAATATTCGATATAGTTATTATTGGAGCCAAGTCACTAGCAAACTCCTTCAATATTCAAACAGGAATTCCATCAGGTCCAGTGGCCTTATTTATGTCCATTGTCTTCAGGTTCCTGAAGACAATTTCCTCCGAGATGTTGACAGGATCCATTTTGATACCACAATACGGAATTGACGGAGGTGTAACTCCATCGGGGACAACTAAGGTCGAGTTCGAAGTAAAGTCGGCCTGCAAATATGGATCCACCACCAAAGCACCGTCTGCACATTTTAATGCTGAAATAGATGTTTTAGAAATATTGGAAACCGATGCGACCATCTGGTAAAAGTTGCGATCGGAGATGTTCAACTCGGAAGCCTTAGCGGCTTTCTTGTTGTCAGCTCTTTTTTGTTTCCTTCGCACAGATTTTTTTACAGGTGTTACGTGTGGCCTTATATTCGTCAAACGAAATTTCGTTGCGCTTATACTTCTTGTGAGCAGATTTATTTTGTCTGGCGGTTTCTTTTTCAATCCTAATCCTAATTTTAAAAGATTATAAAATTAGGATTAGGATTGGACAAGGATGATGGGATTATTTATTCATTCCATGTAGAACGGTTTCAGTGAAATTGGAAACGGC
>OZ010738.1:119501060-119534587 GCA_963932295.1 Tipula lateralis
TATTTACTTAAAACTAAAATAATTCGATTACATTTTTCCTGCAAACATTCAAATCTGCCGTATTTTGGATCGATTTTTGTGTAAGCAAGTTTCGTTAGATTGACAAATAATTAAACAAAACTTATGAGTACTCTGGACATTAACAATATAGAATTGATAGACTAAATTGGTGTAGGAACCCTCATGCGGATCAGAAAAAAATAAAATATTGAAATTTAAACGCGAAACTTTAATTTTATACATTAACGTAATAATCTCGATTTATATATAATATATCACCCCTATTCTGATAGTTGTGATATCATATGATGTGATAATCTTAGTTTGATATTGTCACTTAAAATGATATTTTTATCACTTCAAATTAGTTTATTATTCTCCGGATAGCGATTAGTTTTCATATCTGTATCAAGATTTCATGAGTACTTGTTGTTAGGTAATATGACATTATTCATGATCCAATTACTATTACTCATAATATAATTAAGCATTTTATTTGCCGTTCTATGTTGTGATGAAAGCCTGTAGTAGTACCACTTAATCATGAGTACTATTCAATGATTAGTCAGCCAAATCATCGAAATTATCTTTAAACTACAGCAAATAAATGAATTCAAATATCCGTGTACGTGCGGAACATGGCTTATCAGATTTCCATAAACAACGTATTTTGATAGCTTAGCATTGTATAAAGAACACATTTACCATTTAAATCTATACAGTACTTTACAAATAAATAATCGACGTGCTGGAATCCCCTGTATAATATCACGTGGACCGTTATTTAACATCAGTTATTTATGAGCTGGATAAATCTCTACTATAGTTGTTGCTTTATCGCAAAAAGGACGCAATCAACGAGAAGTCGCTTTTCAGCTAAACACTTGCCAATCTACCGTCTCAAGAGTATCCAGAAGGTTTCAGGAAACTGGTACCATCAACTGGTATCGTTGTACATCTGACAAGGACGTTTGATTTATCGTCCTTCACTCAAAATCTTACTTGCAATGGATAGTAAAAAACGTTTGAGGGTAGCTAACCTCACTCAAAGATGGATCTCTAGAGGCCAAAGTTGACATTACGCCACTGCAAAGAGCTAATCGAAGTTGCTTGCGAACATATCATTTGGAACATTGAGCATTGGAGATCCGTTCTATTCACTAACGAGTTCAGAATATGTCTCCATACTAGTGAATAAGAGAGACCGAGAAAAAAAGTTATGTAAGAGAAAAAAATTTCAGGTTTTATTGGTTTATTCGAAGCAAAAAAATGCTTTTTAAGCTTTGAACGATAAATTGATTAATGTAACCAACTGATACTACTGCAAAGGTGCAGTTATTTCACATGTTCTGTCAGATAGGTCTAAACAATGCTAAAAACATTAAATAAATATTAACGGTAGTAATAAATACTAGATTGTAATAAATAATATCCACAAGTCCATAAAGAATACAGGCCCCAGTTCATTAATCTGGTAGCTTTGATTTCTTATAGCTTATATTTTATGACCTATCTAGATCAAATCTGATATGCATGCGATCAAACACGAAGCCTCATCTAATACATACCAGTTACTGATAAACGTCTCCATAGGAGGATAACGGTACGCTTGATTCATCAGCCCAATGTCATTAACAAAAGTAAGTATACTTCCCCTTGTAAGATACTGAATGATTTTAGCAACTAGATGTTCAAAGAGATCACGGGTCGCTGAACCTTGATTTCCTTGAAAATTAGCTATTAGTGTCTCGCACTGTCCTCTTACTCCAGAAATTTCTATCCTGATAGCATGTAACACCCGAATTCTCAGATTTGTGTATCTATCACATCATATTTTGGTAGTCTCTTAGTCAATTTTGTGATAACTACCACTTGATCCAATATTCTCAAAGTCGTAAGAAAATTAAACGTCATTTGAAAGGATATTTTCATCACTTCAAATAATTAAGTGATAGTAAACAAAATTAATAAAAAACTTTTGAAAATATTAAAAAAAAATTATTATTTTGATTTTTATTTTTTATTTATTTATTTTTTGTTAACGGTTTTTACAGGCCATTATTGGCCCGTACCGTGTCAACAATCTGACTTCAACGGTTTCGATCACGAGCCAGCTCTTCATACTGTTGCAAGCAACCAGATCGCTCTCTACACCGTGGAGCCATCGTCGCCGACGGCGGCCTCTTCGCCTCCCGAAAGGCGACTCTCCCTTCAAAGATCGCTGAAACATTCGTTTCGGATCCGCACGTAGAACGTGACCGAGCTAGCGTACTCGCTGTCCTTTGATTTCAGGCACGATATCAGGAATTTGGATTAAATTCCTGATCTCGTGGTTGAAACGAACTCGGTATGTGCCATCAACGTTTTAGGCCATATATCACACGCATGATTCTTCTCTCGAATGTTCGAAGCCATTTTTCGTACTCATCCGTCAGGGTCCAAATCTCACATCCATACATGACAACGGTTCTGATCAACACTCTGTACAGTTTCAGCTTATCCGCATTTGCAAGATATTTTGATTTCAGCAGTGGACGTAGAGGATATAAAGCCCGATTGCCGAACTTTGATATCCTCTCCCACACTATTATCGTGAGTAATGAGAGATCCAAGATACTTGAATCTCATTACTCCTTCAAACGTGTGGTTACCACTACTGAAATCACTTGCGTCTTGGTCTCGAAAACCAGAGATCATATATTTTGTTTTGGACTCATTGATTTTTAGACCAACGGAAGCTGAAAACTGTTTCAGTGGGTCAAGTATCTCTTTCACTCCGTTGCCATTTAAACCAATCACACAGATATCATCTGCATATGCAAGAAGTTGATTGGATTGTCGGAATAAGAAATTGTCCTAAGGTGTTTCACTTTTACGAAGGATGTATTCCAACATGAGATTAAAAAGTATCGGGGACATCGCATCTCCTTGTCGAACACCAGTAGTGATTGCAAAAGTCCTCGATAGCCTGTTCTCAACTTTAACACAGCATTGTGACTGCGTTACTGTCATTTTACAGAGATGTACATATTTTTTCGGTATTCCTAAATATTCAAGCGCATACCATAGTCTCTCTCGATTGATCGAGTCAAAAGCTTGCTTGAAATCTAGGAATACCTGGTCTACATCGCGAGATGTTTCATAGTACTTGGAGAGAATCATCCGTAGCGAAAAAACTTGATCAGTGACTGACCGATCGCTCTACTATGCTCAATTGTTTTTTAGTTTTATTTTGAGAAATGTGACATAATTATATTAAATTCAACCTAAGTTTTTTAAAAAGTTATGTTACAATATTCTACAGAACCTAGTAGTTATGTTATAAATTATGTTACAATATTCTACAGAACGTAGTAGATGAAAACATATTTTTTGATAACGATCAGTGGCAATACAATCATTTTCAAGATTTATTATTGAGTACATTTATTGTTTCAGTCAACCCTCAATCAATTTTATCGATAACTTCAGAATATTGTTAAGCCAAAATCTGTATCTCATAATGATCAGCAACTTCATTCTAAATACATTTTTTAAAATTATTACTACGCCTATGGAAATTCTCTTTACTCATTGTTACGACGGTTCGACTTACGACAATTCGAAGTTACGACGGCGAAAAAAGACGTTTTTATTTCGGTTTCCTTTCCTTTCAAGATTTTTAAATAGAATTCTTAAAATGAATATGGCGATTATAATAAACCTATGCCGATGTAACACCATCCACAAATGGCAGAGAAGTGTTTAACACCATCCACAAATGGCAGAGAAGTGTTTAGAAATTAAATATAATGAAAGATAAATGGTGTGATGACCAGTAGATCTTTAGGTTGAACCTCAAGATATTAAAATTCTTTGAAAAATTGGATCGTTGTGCAGTAAAAGACGAGAGGCAACTTTGACCTCCTACGTGTATGAAATATTACCACACTGTGTCGATGGCTTTTTACATTTGATCTGATAACTGAGTTTAAATACGGTTCCATTTTTGTTTAATGTGTATCATCTTTTGTCACTTATATAATTATTAAAAACAAACTTTTTAATTTTTGATAATTTATATTCCTTATAAGGCAGTTCTTATAGGCTTAGTAGATAGTATTATGCAGCTAACTAGAGCTCTGTTTCTTCTAGCTGTTGTTTTTATGATCTCTAGATCAAATTTTATATGCATGTTTTCAGACAAACGAGCAAAATCACAGACATGGCACTTACTGATCAACTAGCTTATGTGATGAAAAGTGAATATCTAGGACTTATTACCTAATTGCATTAACAAAAGTTATTGTACTTTCCCTGTTAGCCACTTCCATGTATTCAGTAACGAAATATTTAAGAAGATACTCATTCCTTGTATTTGTTTTAGTGCTGCTCCATATACAATGTGATGTATATTAGTATTAAATCCTATGGCAGGGTTTAGTCCTTTCCTCAGGCAGTAGATTGTTGGCCGCTTGTCTTCAATAAGAGGCGCTTAATCTTGGTTCCTTGGGATATAATCAGCGGGTATTACGACAAGGCACTTTTCATTCTTGGAATCAGTTCCATCCGACAGCATCAACCCCAACGATTTCAACAATTTTATGAAAAAAAGATAAAAATCGACCGGTATAGTCAAAGAATTCTCGACTTACGACTGTTTCGATTTACGTCGGACGTTGTGGAACGGTGGCTCGTCGTAGTTGAGAACTATTAGCATTTCGCTTTTTGTCTCATAATTTGAAACAATTTCGTTTAAATTCATTCTATATACAACATAGAAATATATTATATATTTGATTTCTATGATATACATAATATAATATTATATTTCTATGATTTTATGTTGGAGCCGTTACACAGTAAAGGAGGTTTTAATATGGGTGATTTGAATTTTTATGTATGGTTTGGTCCGTTTGTGTGAGTTTCCTGAATATTTTGAGGATGTATTAATGTCGATATTTTTTTATCATTAGATTTAAACATTTAATTGTGTTATTTTGTTCTATTTCTAAAATAAACTTTGCAATTGGGTGTACATTATTTGTATAATTTTGTAGTTGATTAAGTTATTTAGACGTAGCCGTAAATAGTAGTATTAAGTCATCTACATATCTATTCCAATATTTGGTATTATTTAAAAATTTTAAAATATGAGAATATTTAAGATGTGATTATTTTCGAGGTAGTTCAAATAAATACCTGTTTGAGTGGACTTCCCTTTGAAGGACTATCATTTCGGGTGTACAATTTACCATCATATGTAAAATAATTTTGATTTGTTATTTATTTTAACAGTTTTATTATTAAATTGACGATTTTAATGTTAGCTCCGTTTTTTTTTAAATGTTAATTTTGGTTATTATCGAAGTTTATTTTACTGGTATATTCGAATATATGTTGGTAACATCGAGAGAAGCAATTTTTTCATTAGTTGGTATATTAACCAATTCAGTATTATTTTTATTATTTTATTTGTTTAAGAAGAACACTTTAGAAGCCCATGAACGACAAATCTTACTAAGTTATTGTTTTTAGTAAATAAATAAATAAGTATTTTGACAAAGTAAGATTGTAGGGCAGGCGGTTTCTGTGAAACGACGTAGAATTCATGTCGACTGGCCATATACATAGTAATTCTACTAATATTATATAAAGTACTTCTACTTTTTAAATGACGTTCTCTATATGTGTGGTTCTAAATATATATATATATATATATATATATATATATATATATATATATATATATATATATATATATATATATATAAATATATATATATATATATATATATATATATATATATATATATATATATATATATATATATATATATTCGTTAGTTATGGAACACATCAAAAAGTAATTTGGTAGCAACTGGCAAGCCAAAACTATTTATTCTTAATGAACGAAATTCTTTAAAATAAATGGTCTTGCAACAAAATAAACTAGCAACTAGTTGACGTGTCATAATATATCATAATGGGTTTGCGCATTCGAGATTGCCGTATAATCCATGTTTTCAGTATTTGCAACTTGATTGATCCTGGAAGACCTAAACTAACTGTTAGCGGTGTCGGTGTCTGACATATGTTATATCTCGGTTGTATGGCCTATGTCATCTAAATGTATTGATAAGTATTTTGTGGTCGTCATATCATGAAATTCCAATTGAATCTCTGATATCGAAAAAAACAGAAATTGCAACACCTTTCGGTTTATATACGAATTTTGTTTTTGAAATGAAGTTCGGGTTACGAAATGTTACTTTGTCTTAACAAAGCCTCATTCATGCCGTACTCCCAGGACAATATATTTGTTTCATTTATTTGGACGATATATTAATTGCGCCAAATTTATTTATCGTAACATAAATATATGCAAGAACGCTTGTTGCATTTGAAAATATTGTTTCAAGGATTTTCCAAAGCGGGTTAATCATCAACTATGTAAATCTGTTTTTGTTAAAGCAGAGGTATTACTTTTACTTCATTTATTAGGTCAGAACAAAATTTTTCCTTAATCGGAACGAGTGTGATGTTTGCAGCCTGTTATGTATTTAATGGATATATCCTTAAAAAATTTGTTATAAAAACATTCAAAATTCTTATTAACAGATTTGGGTGAACCGGATCGATATCGATTCGTATGGAATCTCCATGGACAGCGAGATTGAATTTTTTGTGTAAATTTCCTCACATTAGATTCAAACTGCGCTAATGTAATTAAGCGATAGTAGTAGATGGGAAAGACCTAGTAGATAATGTGAATTGTGTGTGCATCTGTGATATCGTTTTTATTAGATTATCCATACGTTCAGCTAACCAAATCAAATTTAAATCGTTTTCGCACGACGATAATGAACTTAATGAGTTATATCGATAATTTACATAAGGACTCGTTATTAAATTTACCATCTGCATCAGTCTATATAATAATGTTTTTGAGAATCACTTATTCCTTTAATTTTTTCTAGTTAAATGTCGTGTACGAGTGATCAAACTCGGAAATTGATCATGTAGAAAAGCGTCTAATGCGCTAACGGCATATGAATATTTAGTTTCTTCACGTACTATATGTGTGACGGAGAATTTTGTTTTAAGAGTATTCGAAATTCTAGACAATATGGTTAAGGATTTCGAATCATACCTTGGGATTTTGCAATTTCGAAAACAATAAAATAAATAGTTTAGAAAATAAGTTTTTGAAATTTATATTCACAAGCGAAATCGTGAATACCGAAATTGAAACAAATTGATTTAAAAGCGACCAATTGTAAAATGGGATTAACAGCAAAATCAAGCAACTATACAGGCAAAAGTAACAAGTTGTAGCTTCGACTTGGTGCAGCTCTGATGGAAAAGAGAAATAAATTCGTTTTCATCGAACTCAACCGAGGAGGGTGCTAGTCAACGGATAAAACTGTCAGACAACACATTAATCATATTAGTTAAACTATATACACAATCAATATAAATTTTATACAATTTTGAATTAGTGCGTTCTGCCAAACCTGAGGAACTAACTATAGAAATAAGGATACAAGCTTATGAGTTTTAATAACGTAGTTTCCTTAAGTTTACAAACATCTCTGTTTTTGATAACCTACTACCAAATTTTGTTTGGTTTTAACAATCGACTTTACATATGTGTTTGTACCGAAAGTTCCAATTGATGCTTTCATCGTGATCAGATGATGAAAAATCTATTTATTATTCGTATTTACAATTTTACAATTCTCGTAAATTTGTTATCTCGCTTTCGAACCTAACTCTCGTATCCAACTTTCGAAGGATTAACTACGTCGCCATTTAGTTGGTTATCGAAACTAAAAAATATTTTAACGATCGATACATTCGATCTTTGTTGTCTTTATGTATTTTGTTTTTATTTCAAAAAACGACCTTTCACAAAAAGCTATAGCTATGTTTTAAAAATTCATTCATATTATACCTTACAGAAAGTTCTATTATAATAGCCTGTGTAATGAGAACGCAATAAAGTATTACTTATTGAAAATAGCAATAATTTGAAAAACTTAACAATCATTAACTTGTGAAAGTTTCGCATTAACATTACATATGGTCTGACACATTACATTACATATTGACACTTTGCTTAGAGGAAGTTCTGTTGCATAGTATTAAAATCACATAAAGCACATATATTTATATACATATTGACATACATATAAATGCTTAACTATATCGCAAGCGATTAGACGCACAGCTTCCATGTATTGATTTTTATTTTTTATAAAAATAGAATTCGTATGAACATTAAAATATGATAACAGAACTGCGGGGAAGTATACTCGTACCTATAAAAATAATAATTGTTTATGCATATTATATAATATATATTTTATAGATTATATAAATTGTAACCGTTTGTGAAGTGGTAAATCCTGTAAAGTAAATATATGTATAAATCAAATTGAAAATCGATATATGTATAATACCTTCAATCGTACTACGATTCAAGTATTTTAACCTAATCATTTTGGCGTGGTCATAATGCGTTTTTCATGCAGCCAGTCAGCCACAATGATAAGTTGATAACATGAAAAAGCCAATATGTATGTATATGTATGTTTTTTAATTAACCGGCGTAACAAATGTGCGCGCAATCACCACCTGTTATTCCATGAAAAAATAATTATCGCTATCTCGTCCCAACCGTATTAATATATCTTGCTTTATCTAATGAACAAAATTTAAAGTACGTATATAACTGTCCCAATGAAAAATATATTATGTTATCCAAAAATGCTATTTTAATAAATAATTTATTCGTTATTAAATCATATCAGAAGAATTAATTACATTGTAATGAAATTAAATTCGATTAAGTTTGATTGAAATATAAAAGATTTCATTAAAAATTTAATAAAAATATGTTGCGATAAAATAATGCCGGTATTTCCATCTCACATCACTTTCACATTCATTAAAACGAGATATATATACAAAATGTTCATACTTCGTGTACCAAATCAATACAAGTAAAATATTCTATTTCTGAAATGAAAAGGGGTGAATCAACTTTAATAAGTACACCAACAACTATACAAAAATGATTTGTCTATAAAAAAGGCAAACGAGGGGAACAATCGATAATATTTATTTATTATTTTTTCTTAGCATTGGCAGTACATTTAAGTAATAAGTCCGCTTGATGATAATGTCATGCGAATTTTACGGTGAGTCATATTTATATTAAGGATGTTATTTGTCGTAGAGTAGGGGTGTGAGAATCATTTGAAATGTAGCCAAAGGAATGAGACTTACTAAAGAATTAAGGAATTTTGTGGTAGTCATACAGTTATGTATATTTTAATAACATATCATTTTAATACCATACTATAACTTTTGAATTGAGAACATCACAAATATTAAACTCTGTGTTGTATAAGTATTCGGTACATACGTTTGAACACGATTTAACACGCTTAATACTACTTTAAAGAAACAAATACCCGAATAATTTAAGCAGCTAGCCGATACAATTAGCTGAAAGAAAATTGAAGCCCAAATTGCATTCATTATTTGAGTTGATCATAAGTGTACATATATAATCAAACTCTCTTGTACAAACTACATACTATCAATTATATTGTAATAAATGCACCAACAAGACCGTGCATGCAAAAATTTTATTTCGGTTTTGGTTTTCTTTTTAACATAAAAATTATGCTTCTCCTTCCCCTCTAAAAGAACAATAAAAACTAATTGTTGCGTGTACGTAACGTTCGTCTCTTTTACTCGGTACAGGCATACACAACATTATATAGCCGTTTCGCGTCAATCTTTTTCTTCACCAAATCACCAAATACAAAATAAAACGAGACAAACAGTATATATGTGTATATATATTGTTAAATCAACCTTTTTTAGTTTTAGTAAACACTGCAATTATTAAATTTCGACTGACTAATACATATTTGTCGTAGCGTTCGTTTGGGATAGACTATTTTTGTTAAAAGTTCTAAAAATATTAAAAAATAATTTTTTTCTGTTTAATTTTATTTGGTTTACTTAAAAGATAATAAAATAAATAAAATACAAGTAATAATTTAAAACAAGTTAAACTATTTATAAACATTTTAATTAATCTAATCTATATAAATTGTTTTTGGTTATTTTTCGTTTTTGGTTGAATTCGTACAAGAAAAACATAAAAAATTTATGTATAAAAGTTTTTGCATCAAAACATAAAGAAAGCGGAAAACAAACAAAACCGGTGAGTATTCATTTTTACCTTTATCAGTGTAAATGGTAATATTTATTATAAATAATTCAATTAAAAAAGTTTTGTATTTAAAAAAAAATATTCATGTCCTTACGGAAAAGAAGTTTTGCGTGAGATTTATTTTTTGGGCGTAGGAAATTTTCCAGACGATTCGCATGTGTTTTCAGTGATACCAACGATGTAATAAAAAAATGTCTGACGTTATCAAGAAACCATATGGAAAGGATAATTTACAGTTAGATATTTTTGGCGATTCTAATTAAATCAAATTAGTTTTATTGAAACTTTCATTTCTTACCATACATATTCATAGTTAAAATGAATTTTCGGTTACTATTGGTTGAATTTTAAGACTTCGATTTAGATAATCGTGTTTCATTTGTTTTTTATTCTGATTTGTTTTAAATATAACTGCAAATTCTACAATAAATAATGTGAAAAATCAAACTGATTTAATGCATTAGTCATGGTGTTATTCACAAACAATAATATAATTAGATAAAAAAATGAAAAACCGGAAGTGAGCATTGTGGATATCACATATTATTCAGAACTCTGACTCGTATAGTTTTTGAAATAATCAATCTATGATAGTTGTTATTAAATTTAACTAAAGGATAATAAATAGTTGTATAATTTTGTATGGAAGACTTGAAATATTAATGTCGGTAAAGTAACAAGGAAACGTTTCTCCCACGCACATGGTAACATTTTACACAATTTTTACTTATGGTTTAATCAATAATTTTATTTTTATTGTTTTATTATAATATATCTATCAGATGCTTAAACTAATTCTTATAGTTTCCATTTTAACTGATCACAAATCCGTTATCTGGTTTAATTAGACAGCATGAATCAGACAATGGTGTCAGTTTTTCCTCTTTTAAAATCAATACTTGGGGTGTGGTCAGTTATAACTATTTATTATATAGTTGTAATAATATTTATATTTTGTCAAGATTTCATTATGAATTAAATTGATGTTGGCATAGTTATCATTAAATTTCAGTAATGATAACTAGCTTAATTAAACACTTAATATTGAATAATCTTTAGAAATAATATTTGTTATAATTTTCACAACGGTTCAACCTTTAGAAACACAATGTTTATGATATATGGTTAATTTAGGATATTGATATTCCAACAAATCTTTTTCTTATTGATTAAACGATAATTTACTCTTTCTAAAAGTGTATAACCTTAGACAACTACTTATAGATTACATCACTATATACTTATTAATTTACTACAGAACTATAAACCTATCCATGTTAAAAATATTTCATATTTATTTTATTTCCGACAGAGTAACCGTTATTTTACTTCAGATTATTTTACTAATCCTGATCCTTTAAAATAATTAAGAAAACACATTTAAAAAAATTCAATAATTCAAATTAAATCGTCAAACGTAAATTTATTAAATAATGTTCTTCAAGGAGAATTCCTTGTGAACAATTTTAGATCGCAACTTAAAAGAGATTTTCATATTTGCTTCGGTTGTCAATATAAAAACAAAAATCAAACCTTTAGTCGTACGTCTTCGATTTGCGTAACATCGGCGCAGTTTAGGGTATGAAAAGTGAATCCCTTGTTCCTAAGTTTAAAATTTGTCCGATTGAGTACTAATAAATCCGATTGAATGATAATAAATGTGTCCGATATCTGATGTAATACCTCCATGTAACCCAACAATCATTTAATTAATATTCTATTCACATTTTATCCCAATTTTATTTATTCTGTGATTCCAAATATTGCATAAACCTCTAGTTTTTGTTTTTGAATTCAATATAAAAAACCAAAAAAGTGCAATGGTTAAATCTATGGTAGTTGGAGTGGAGCTATTGAGTTTCAAATTGGATGAAACCATCTTACGACCTTGTTTGAGTACAAAACTCATGAAACGGACAATTATTCCATGTCTGTACTATAAGCTGCCATGAATGAATGCAATGAGTGTATATACAAATCGGATCTCTATTGCTACACTTCCTCGATTTAGCCTCGCCGTTTAGATAGGACATAAATAAGCAAACCGCCAAAGAGTTGGGATTGTTCGAGTCTCCAAAAATTTTTCCCATTAATAATTTGCAATTACATATTAAAAAATAAACGAATTACATACTATAGTAGTTCAAAGTATATGTATTATGTATATATGCTCCTCCAAAATAAAAATATGAAATGACACACCAAACATAATTATGAAATGGCCATCCAGAAGTAAACTACATAAGTAATATACTACCGAACAATTTCATATTTGATGCGATTTGTGTAACATTTTTTGTGTTGTGGGATATATACCGTTCTTCGACATAATGGAAACCTAAAACATATGTTTCATATTTCAAATATAGTATATTTGTTTTCTGTATTAAAAATACAGAGAGTGTGTGTATAGCATTGAGACAGATTTATTATTGTGTTTCAAAGAAATAACTTAAAAAACTAACAAATTTATAAAGATTCTCGTCTTTGTATCTCTCATGAAGAAGAACCCCTTTATATATATATATATATATATATTGCTTTTTACAACACATACTCTAATCTACACATTAATATGCAATCCCTTTGTCTCTTGTCATAATTTTATAAAATTAATGATCATTTTCACATTCAATGATAGGCGTTGTTCTTTTTCTTTAATAATTGTAATAAAACGAAAAAGCAGAAAAAATTTCCCTGTCATTGAAATCGAAAATTCTTTCTTGGTTTTCTTTTTAAAATTCGTTTTTATTTCTTCTTGTTTATTCATCTTCATTGCTTTTTTTTATAGCTTATGACATTATAAAGTTTTCATGGTTTATGAAATTAAAACGCACAACAGAAAAACCAGACAACCTGAGCTGAGTAGAAATGTGATAAAAATAAATTATAAATATGTAAAAAAAGGATACGATAAAATAAATAAAAGTCTAAATAAAATAGTTCATGTGTCAGTCGATATTAAAAAAATTATGCATGTATTATATCGAAGTATGAACAAAATTACTATCTACTTCCAACTGTATATGTATATCTAGAGATGAAAAGAAAAAGGAAGTAATTGAGACATAAATTATCGAATTTTCTTACGCTGCAAGATGAATAATAACCATTTTCCCATGTTATAAAATCATTTATTTGTATTTTGTGTTATCAACAAAAAGTATGATAAAATGTTTTATGTATAATTTCCGGTTTGGTCGATTACCACCATACTTTAAGGCGATGGTTTAAAGTAACATTAATGATTTTAAAATGTTTTGATGTAAAAACACGTTAGTACATACGATTTTAAAATTTATGATTGATTTAGATCATACTATAACTATTTAAGTAATAGTTTAATAGAGTTGCTAATTTTTCATCTTAAATTATTAAAAGTAATTAAACAATGTTGAATGTTTTTTTGTTACCGATATTTCAATTTAGCAACTAAAACAATAAAATTTAAAATTTTTTCACCTAGGAATGAGTTTATAAATTTTAAATGTGTTTTCGGACGAAGCATTATGAACGTATAAAAATGATTGAATATTATATGTACATATTTATTTCTCTACTTTCAAATTTATTATATAAAATTAATTAAAGAAATCACACATATTCGTCCTTGTATTTGGAAAAACGGAATTTCGTAAAATTATATTATTTAAATTGATTCGAATAAACTATAAGAGCTATTTTACTTCCTAATGCTAATCATCATACTCGTATAAATCTGACTAGAAAGTCTTATTTGTTTGAATTATTTAGATTACACATTACGGTTTAAATAACTAACATATTTGGTAGTAATTTGGCATCAGAAAAACTTTTTATTTTAATAACTAGCATTGTTTCTTAGCCTTATCTTTAAAGTATATATATTTTTTCTATATTTTATACTGTATAATCTGTTTGGGGCTCATGGCTCTCCCAGCTCTTTCGCGATTCGCTTATTTACGTCCTACTTTACGCCTTAATAGCGATGATGTAGCGCCTTAATTGATGATGTATGGCTATAGGTCCGATTTACGTAGAACCATCTGCACATTGCATAGCTCCATGTCAGCCTATAGTACTGACATGAAAGATAGGTCGGACCATGAGTTCTACACTCCAATATGGGGTCATATATGTGTTTATTCACACCACCGATTCTAATCAGATGGTTAAAAATAAAGTATATTGACTATATTTTTTCGCTGAAGTATCCTATTTTTGCATATCAATTTATTGGAGAATAAAAGAAAATGTTTTAACTACATACATATACCTATACATATGTACATTTGTCTAATAATTACTTCATCGATTTTATTTATAACTATAGTCGTTATAGATATATGTATGTAATGAATAACTGTCACGCATAGGTCATATTTAAGACAGGTCATCGACCAATAATATATTTTTTTCCTTCATTTACACATCAATTTAGTTTAATATTAATATTAGATTAACATATCTAATAATATTCGCCTAACTATTTGCCTTCGATATAAATATAATTGTTATATTTTCGGTATTTCTAAAAATGCTTGAACTGAAGTACTGACAAAAATTTCTTTTCTTTATAGAAATAATTTTAAATTTCAGAAAATAAATATATACAGTATTGTGCAAAAAAATCCGGATACCTAACATTTTTTAATTAATCCAATTTTTTTCAGAAACGCAATTGTTTTAACACCAACTAGTATTTTTTTCTTATTATTTAACTCATTATTTACTCAAATGTTATTTGGTTTTAAATTTCATGATCCCAGTAAAATAATTTGTGCGAATTGGCGAAAATAGAGAAAAATTGTCATATTTTTTGAAACGAATTAATTTTTAAAAAATTTAAAAATAATATATTAATTTCGTAATAAGGCATATTTCAAAATATAAAATGTATAAATTATCCACTAAACTATAAATTTAATATTTGGTATGACCGCCATTTTTTCTTAATTACCGCTGCACACCTGTTGCTCATGAAGTGAACCAAATTTTGAATCACACCATTGCTAATATCATCCCATGCAATTTGGATTTTGTGCCTCAGTTGCTGGATTACTTTGACGAACTTTATGCTTCATATATCTTGTTCACGTGGTTCGTAGTGTAGTGTATTGTAGTGTATTATTTCACCACGTGAACAAAGAAAAAACACTACCGTAGTGTATTATGAACTACGGTCAAAATGATGTAGTGTAGTGTAGTTGCAACTACGCACCACGTGAACACTTAGCGTAGTATAGTGTACTATCTTTTGACAGTTGTGGTTTCTTAAAAGTTTTTAATTCCAAATCATTCGGAATTGAGATCGTATGTTATTGATACTTAAAACCAAAATTGATATTGATATTGAAAATGACAATAGTTTAAATTTAAAAACTTTTTAACACCAACGCCAAACAAAAAAACATTGAGAAATGTCAAATATGCTGAGTACAATATTTCAACAACAGGGGCATATTGGTAGAGTTACTACACTACACGTCCAGGTGAACGGTCATATAAGTGCTGTAGTCATAACTACGCTACACTACATTACAAACCACGTGAACAAGATAATAATAATCCATATTTTTTCAATAGAGTTCATATCTGGGCTATAAGGGGGTCATTTTATTGTGAAATAGATGAAATTACCAACCAAGTACTTTTTCACCTTAAAATAGAAATAAAATGTTATGTAAAAAAGTTGTTTATTATTTTTTACCTGAAAGTTATACAGAAGTTTTAAATAAAGAAAAAAGTGCATAGTCATTTGTTTTGATCTGTGGGCGTTGTCTTGTTGAAAGATTAAGCTCTCAGTTTCACTAAATAGTTCGAAAACTGATGCTTTCCAACGCCTTGTATATACTGAATATATTTATATATATAATATATATTATATAATAACCTATTATAATGTCATTTTTCTTTATGTAACAGTTACAGTCAGTTACATTTATGTAACATCGAGCGATAAAAATTGATAAAGAAAAACCTCACAATTTGTGTGATAAATTGATTCGTCGCCAAATATACGTTTTCCTTGTAGTTTTTTATTCTTTAACTATATTATTTAACTATAATAGATTGACAAAAAGTAGCTGTGTTTATGTTATATAACTTAATAAAATCAACCAACCATCCATCAATCCATGTTTAAAACTGTTGATAATAAAAAAAGATAGATCTTTGTCTTAAAAATTAACTAAAATGAAAAGTATCAGTGTTGGGTTTAGTTGTGTTAAGTTTGCTAAAATAATTAGGTGGTATACTAATTCCTATTTATAAATTAATTTGGATAACCAACCAAAAGAAACATTAAGGATACATCGAAAAGCACAAAATAAAATATATTTTGTTTTCGTATTTTTTAATTATGCTCGTAAACTGATGACATGCGTAAATCACATGCATATTTTCTGGTACGAAATTGGATTTTTACCTATAGTTTAAATAATTATTTCGTTACGGTAATTATTTATACTTTAATATTAGTATATTTTTCTATAGTTGTAAATTGCGATTTAATGTAATTAATTTATTCTTACAAGTTCTAATATAATTTATTTCAAAACAACTCATTATGTTTAATATTTAAGGTGGTGGTGTGTATTGATCTAATATCATATTATAATTTGATGTATAATTTTTATTTAATACTTTATTCTTATTCTTAAATACACTACTGTGATACGTCGTTGTATTTTCACGTCTATTATATGCATTATAAATTATAAATTTAGTTGTTATATTTGGTCACACTGAAGTGAATTGAGTGTTCGATTCGCACCTCTTCACTTCAGTAAAATATTGAGCAACTGAGTTATCTGAATGTGAATTTTGCTCGTGTAGTTAATTCAGTTTTTTATTTTTGTTTTAATTTTTGGCATTTATTTTATTTAAAAATGGTTTCAATTGTTCTTTTCTTTAAAAAAAAAATCGGAATCATATAATTAATTTTATTAAAAAAATACATATTTTCGCCGTAATTTATTAAAACTAATATTATAGAAGACTAATTAGTAATATTGCGTTGCGACAACGATCAAGGTTTTTTGGAAAAATGTAAAATTCTATTTTTATTATAAAACAAAATAAATAAATAAATACAATAAACAAATAAATAATTGGTTTTCATTTAATTTGAATTTTATTTCAATTCAAACTATAATTAATAAAAAATAAATTTTTCTTTTCGTTTGAAAATGATTTTCGTTTGACATTTATCTGAAGTGAATGGTGCCAATCGAACACCCAATTCACTTCAGTAGCTCAATAATTTAAATAGCAACTGAATTATCTAAATAGTAACTCAATTCTAATTCAGTTAATTCATGCCATTCGAAAGGGCCTTATGTTTAATATTTAAGGTGGTGGTGTGTATTGATCTAATATCATATTATAATTTGATGTATAATTTTTATTTAATACTTTATTCTTATTCTTAAATACACTACTGTGATACGTCGTTGTATTTTCACGTCTATTATATGCATTATAAATTATAAATTTAGTTGTTATATTTGGTCACCATTTTCTGTATCAACGGTTTGAAACCTAATGTCTAGAAAATCATATTATTATTTAACAAGCTCAATCTAAGAATAAAATTTCAGGAAAAACAACGAATATAAACTTGTAACAAATCTCGTTTGGTTAGTACGGAATATAATATAATTTCTCGAGCGTTGCATCGTTTGAAATCGGTTGAATCACTGAACTGAAATGAAATGAATGACATCTGAAAAATAAGCCTAGATCTAATTTTATTTAATATATTTTAAAAAATTTAAATATATATATTTTTTTTATATTTTTTCATATAAGATTTTAAAAGTTGTATGTTATTGATCGTTCAATCGCTGTGAATATCACGATAAAAAAAAACGCATGTGAAATGGTTTTATAGAAATAAATTAGCTTGATATTTATTACGTTACCTTTATTTTGTGTACAACACAAAATGAAAGTTCTTATTTGTTAGATTTTGCTGTTGAGACGAACACCACATAGTTTACGATTATCTTGACCCGAAGTTATGATATTAAAATTCTAATTTTCAATTTGAATGTTACATAATAAAGGCTGCAAGAAATTCTATATATGAATCGTTATCTTAACTTCTCATATATTCAGGTATTATGGTCGAAATTTTCAAGATGCAATAAACAATTGATATTTAGACCAATCAATAATCTTTTAAATTATTAATTTCTTACTTCTTAGTGACAAAAGTACACTTTGCTTGTACTCGTATCGAAATTAAAATTAATTTTTTTCCCCAGGGAATTATCAATAGTATGAAGAACCTAAACATCATTAGTTCATCTAAATTTATACATTTATACCATGTTTGAAAATTCCAACCAAAAACTTATCTAAATTACATGATGTCAAACACATAACAAATAACCAATTTGATTTTTTTGCCATTTCACTATTTAATCAACACTATTTCAATTTCTACTACAAATATTCTCATTCATGGAATTAAAATAAATTCGATTATGAAAATGTTACATCGAAATCTTCATTTTGTATAATTTTATTTCATTGTTTTAAATTTATTTTAATATTATAAATTATATATTCATCTTACTTTGTCTGTCTTTTGATCAGGTATTGGCAACTGCTACTATATGATTTGACTGCGCTCAATTACATAGTTCACAACAATAAATCCAAAGTTCTAGTTTGTTATCATTCGTAAACTTTAACACTTTTAAGTTGGATCATTGATTCTCGATCTATATACTTTAATAAATTTTTCTGTAAATGTATCTAATGAATTGAATATTTATTTGGTGTTTTTTGTATTATATCAATTTAAATATAAATATTCCATCAAACATATCAATTTAAATATAAATATTCCATCAAACATATCAATTTAAATATTCCATCAAACATAATCTAAATTCTAAATACACATTCTAAACTGATAGACATTTATTTAGATATTTATGAATCACTCTTATTTCCTCCAAATTAATATAATTACAATTAACTGGTTGGTATACACACACAGAAAGTACGTCCCGCTAATGAATTTATCTTATTCAAATGTGTATCACAATTTAATTAATAAATATGCATATTTATTATCAAAATTGAAATTTTAAATAATTAAAAATATATTTTTTCTGGTGAAAATGAATAATACAAGTATCACCAGTCGGTATGTTGTAGAATCTAAATAATTAATCAATTGAAACTACATATTAATAAAAAATGTAAAGACAAAATAAAATAAAGGCAGTTAGAAGCTACAATACAAACGCTTTGCAGTTGTGGTCGTTATTAAAATGACTACCCGGGTTCATCAATTAAATTTCATGCTCAATTTTATATAGTCTTGCATAATATTGTAATGTTTTTACTTGGTGTGATATAAGCGAAAAATATAAACAAATTGTCTAACCTTTAACAGCTGATTGCAAATAACCTCTGATTGATGAAATCAACAAATGCGCGACATTTAATTTGTTTGGGATTGTTACATCTCTGGTTGCAAACAAATATACTAATTGAATCAATTATTACAAAAATAATATGGTAAATCCTTATTATGAATCTATTGGATCGTGTCTGTAAATGGTTAATTAACCGATCATTTGGACTTACATCTCTCATCTCATTACGATTTTACATATAATGTACATATTTATCTTGTTATTTCTATCTCCTGTTTATCAAAATGTACGCTATATTATTATCATTATGTTTATATATACATACATTACATATTTGAATTCTCATTACCATGAACTTTAATCGTCGTTGTTAAATGGAGTTTATCAAGTACAATAATATAGATCGCTGGAATTATTTTAATTATGTTTAAAAATAGAACTTCTTTTGTTACTATAGATGAGCGTTATGAAAAACAATAATTATTTTATGTGAATAATGATATGACACATATGTGACAATCATGGATTGAGTAGCTACAAACAAAACTTTTAAACTATCATTTTTTGTACTTAAAATAAAGTTGGTTTGAGTTAGGAGTATAGTTACACAAATAATGTCCATTTGTCATTTCTCCTATGAATTGCGATATTATATCTAGCGTAAACATATTTCATTTGAAGAGGTCATCCAATGTCATATTTATTTACGCCAAATTACTATACAAAATCAAAAAATCTATGATGTTTGCAAAATTTGTATGGAAAATTAGTTTTTGTGAACTATAAACTTGCTGACCAACTAAATATGATCAACTATAATGCTGCAATATAATTTATGTTACAATATTATGTTTAAGCAATAATCTACATAGAGGTTAGATTAAATAAACACTAGCCACTAGTAGAAAATAATCTACGTGTAAAATCTACGCGTGCTTACTGAAATTTGTGGTTTACAATTGGTATGAAAATTGTTTTATTGCAATACAAATTAAAGCCGCCTGTGTATTGTATTGTTTATTTAATTTTTCTGATTTCCTTGCGCCAAGTTATAACCTATACACACAATAGTTTAATGAACACTCAACCAGAACCAATATAAAAGTATAATATTATGATAATTACTGATAAAATAAAATTATATTTTGTTCACCTAAATTAAGAATATTTATCGCTGTTTGATGTGGTTCAATTCTTTTAGCTGAGGGGTAAATTTCAGCGTTAAAATAAATCGTATTTTTAACAAATCATATTATGTATATGAGTATATATTATTTAAATATACAACTATTTTAGAAAGAAACCTAGTTAATTCTAAATTCTATTAGATATACCTTACTCTGATAAAAATTTAAAATTCCGTTAAATATACACTGAAGAATTCAACGGTTAATATGATATAAATTCAAGTGTTATGTTCAACATAATTTTGTACAACCATAGTCTATAATCAAGCAACTCTCTGTGTACCTTACCTAGGTAGTATTTTGTCAAATAAAATATTACTTGATTCAAAATATCGATCTGTTTGGTTATTAGCATGTATAAATGTACAATCTAATAAATATTTTAGTGCAGATTAAAATTACCTAGTGTGTTTAATACGTTGAAAAAAAATTGCTTAAATTTATTAATAATAAAAGTTGCCTCTATAATTCGTCTATTGTTCTTTCACACACGTTTAGTTTTGATTATAGTTTTCATCAATTTTTCACACATTCTTAACACACTGTATTATGTTCTTCGCTTATGTTTTTTTTCAAGTAATTCGCCAATGTTTCTTTGAAGAAATATATTTATCTAGTTTATTTGAATAAACTTTAGTTTAAAGATAACCCTTATAAAAATGAGTCATAAGCAATTAAATCGGGTGACCGCGGTGGAAAATCCACATCACCAGATTTTGAAATTAACATTTCTCGTAACAGTATCAGTAACTGTCTGGTGCACACATATTCGCCAAACGATTATGCAATTCTGGTTTAATAAAAATGCGTTATAAATAACGATAACCGTGCCAGTTACTGTAACAGCGGATTTTAGTAAAAAATAAATAACCTTTCCAGCCCAAATTGCACACCGTACTGTCGTCACAAATAATTCATTAATCAGTGATGATTGATGAATTATTTGTGGAATGTTGTTGCGTTGCATTATGGTTGATTTTACTGTGAATAGCGTTAGATTCCATTGAAACGAAAGCAAAAATTTCAAGGATCTAACCATTTGTTTTAATTTAACTACATAGCTACTTTTATAATTTCACCGACCAGAATGAATGATAGTCGTTGTTCCTCTTTAGATTTGATTCTCTAAATCGTTAAAATTAACATTAATGATTGTTCTTAGAGTCCTGGTATTGCTTATCATGAATTAGTCTTAGTTAAATTTCACGTTTATATCACAATACTCACAATATTATCATAATACTCACAATAATAAAATAAATGTTGTGAAATAGTCAAAGCAAAAAATGGAAAGAATCATATTTGTATTGGTCTGTAGTCTGTACTCAAGTTCAGACAGAAACTGGATAAAAAGAAATATCGCAATCTTTCAAATAACTTATTTTAAAAAAATTTAAAAAATGGACCAGCATTTAAAAATTGTTAAATAATTTATGTGCTAATTTTTGCAACAATTTATTATTTTATTATGGTGAATTTTTACTGGGTAAAGGAATACATATTGTATGAGCTTTTAGTTCTAAAAAATAATTATTCATGTAACGATAAACAATTAATATTGAATACCAATTGATCAATTTTCTTTTTTCATTGTTATACCACATGCAATTGCTAGATTAGATTAAAACATAGTATTTAAATTAAGTTTACTTTTTTATTTAAATAAAATACAGGTACATATATGTGGTTTACATCTTCTAGTACTGTTTTTATCTTGTTTTTTTTTCGATTATTGATTTCATATATGTACATACCGACTACAGTAAACTAGTCATAAAACAAATATAAATCGATTATGCTTAGAATTGGAATCACGAGCTAACGAATTTTTTCAATTTTCTGCATATTTTATTATCATACATTTATGAATAATAAATATTTTTTGTATTAAGGTGTCATTAACTTCATGTTGTATTTTGTTGTAACTCGAAGTTGTACTCGTGTATATTACCGATGATTCATTTGTGTAAAAAAAGTACAGAAGTGCCATCCTCCCCTAAATATAAACTATTTTATAAAGTTTTTCATGTATTTATAAGCAAATTTACTTCTATAAATCGAAATTTTATGAAAACTGTACGGATATTTGTTTTCATAACATTTCAATTTAATTCTATATTTCCAAATTATACAATAAATTATAAGTGTATATAACACACATAAAACATTTGAAAGGTTTCGCTTGAGCTGGTTTTACATTTATTGAGGTTTCTTTATTTTGTAAATAATATCAAGCAAAGTAACAGATACAGATACAATTAATGTGTAGAAAGGAGACGATAAATTATCACTCACCTTACACATCTCATTTTTTAGTTCTGTTACATTCGTATTAGAAGTAATATATAAATTTTGTTATATTTTAATGAGGCTTTTGTTGGTAATTTTAAGTACCCGAATATTTAACATTCAATAGACTAATTTAAAAAAAATTCTACTTTTAGATCAACAGTCTCAATTTGATAAATAATATTTCATCCTCTTCCACATTTCTATTTTCTTAATATAATAATCTGTGCAAGATTTTCATGATTCTTGTTTAAGTCATTCAAAACTTCGTTGGAGTTGCAAAGTTTAAATTTTAGTGTATAGAAGAAATCAATCAACGAACGAAGCACAATAAAATTATTTTCTTTTCTTCGTTTTAAAATATGTTTTTATTGTTTTTGTTTATTATCCTGATAATTAGGTTAGGAAGAATTCAAGAATAAAAAATATGATGTCGTTAGGTTGCTTACAAAAAAGGCAATAACATTCCATATATACATATGTATAAGATATAATAATACTCACATATTGTTTGAAACAAAATAATAGCATAAATTAAAATATGTAATATGACTTAGTTGGACGTGATCATCACAACAACTTCCGATTTTAGTATATATTTGGTATTTTTTCCATTATTTGTAAAAATAAAAATGATTCATATGTGTATACGTAGCAGTTCTGTATAAAAATTTCAATTATATATTATAGTTGGAATTAAAGTGGATTATTTCTACTTGAATTTATGTACAGGATTGATAATAAACGATATATGTATTATAACAGTTTTTACATTCAGGAATAGTCTCGAGTTATCTTGTAGTTGAAATAAGCTCAGCTGTAGTGGTATTTTTTACGTTTATTCTGTAGAACTAAGTTGTAAGTCGAAATAAGCTAAGTTAGAAGGACAAACACTGATTGCTATGTTTATTGTTTTGTTTTCGGTAAGACTCCATTTATAGTGTATTTTTGTACAGTTAACTCAAGTTAATCCCGCGAATGTTTAAGATGGAATTATACCAGGTTGAATTTCTAACATAAATGTTCGTTGATAACATTTATATGTCTAGTTTTTAAATAATATTATTTTAAGTAAATCCGTAAGGATGACACATAGATGGCGTTACTAGAATTTCTTCCATGTGATTTTTATTTAGTACTAATCTTCAAACGATACGTGTATAAATTTGGCAGCAATGTGACTATTCATTCGTAAGTTATAGCATTTTGTGTGAAGCAACTTTTGTTTTTGAAAAAAAAAAAAAATGGAAAAAAGTGAATTTTGAGTTTTAATAAAGCGCATTGCATTTTGATAAAAAAATACAGTGGAAACCAAACAATGGCTTGATAGACATTATCCGAACTCTGCTCCATTGAGATAAATGGTAGAGAAGTGTGTTGCTGAATTTAATTCTTGATCGTTATGTGTACATAAACGACGAATGGTCCATAACAACGAAATTAATTTTTTTTATTATTTATTTGGTTAACATGTTAAATATTATTATATAATTACATATATCTAATTTAGTTTAACCATATGTATGTAAAAAAAATTAAATATTTACAAACATGCAAAAAAATTTACTTTAATGGGTGATTCAGTTTGAAGGTACTTTATCAAATATAAAAAAAATGGAATTTAAAATATTCTTGAGATTATTTCTTTCTAATGCTGGTCGTAATTGAAACCAGACTATCCATGTACACTTTGGACTTAACGTAGCCCAAAACGAAAAGTTTAAAATTGTGAAATCACATGATCTAGTATATTATGTGATTGACAGTTCTGAAACGTGAAAATAACTGTTCTCCAAATTGTTCTCGCAATCAAGCCATAGTTTCAATTGTTGTGTGGGAAGTAGCGCCGTTTTGTTGAAATTAAATGTCGTTGAAATCACGGGCTTCTATTTCAGGCAGCGAATAATCCGTTATCATGGTGCAATAACTGGGGTCATTCGCAGTTACGTTTAAGCCGAACCTAATTTTTGAAAAAAAGGGACCGATGATTCCACAAGCCCATAAGCCACACCAAAAATGTTGTTTTGTCTGGATGTAATCTTGAATCTTCTTGAATCTCTTCGAATTGTTCTTCAGCCCAAATACGGCAATTTTGCTTACTTGACTATGTTAAGCCAGAAATGGGTCTGATCCCTGAACAAAATTTTGGTCGAAAACTGTGAATCTTAAAGCTTTTCACGAGCTCAAAGAATGAAACTGTTAAGATTTGGAAGGTCAGCTTGCTTCAATTCTTACACAAGTTAAATTTTGTAAGATCCTTACGTAAATTATATCAAGTTGTGGCATACAACACAAGCCAAGCTGTTGAGAACGGCGTCGAATTGATTCATTATTGTAAGCAGAGAAATACCGCATTATTTTTCTTAATTAAGTTTATTATTTTATTTAAGTTTTCTATGTTTAGGCTATTGACACCATTTTATATTAATTTGATAAGTTCAAGCTACATTTATGAGTTATTTCTAGGTAATGTTAAGGATTTCTACTCATACATTGAAACTATATTTTATTACTCCATACATGTTCTCGAAGTGTGGATATTATTTAATGTTTTTAATTAGTCTCCTTACTAATCATCATATTTAAATTCAAAAAATATATTTTCTACTGATTTTCTTTCTACTGATTTATTGATTTCTAATTACAATTTATTTCTATTTTCAGGGGGAAATCATAAAAAAACTTTGGCCAAAAATAAGACTATACCTTCTTACATAAAATATACAAAATCAAATTTGTGTTCTAACTTATATACTTAAGTGTTCATTTATATTATATACACACTATATACCGAAATTACTTAGGTTTTATATAAGTAAAACTTTAAATAAACTAAAATAAAATGACAGAAACTACAGAAAACACAACCACCGAAACTCAGCCTGAAGTTAAGGTAAGCACACCAACCGAAGGTGCTGGAGATCAAACTACTAATAGTGATAGCGCAGTACCAGCATCATTGTCTCCCACTGGAGATGAGCAAACTAATGGAAATACAACACCAGATAAAAAGGAAGACAAAGAGGAAAAAGAACCACCAAAAGAAATGAAGGCAATTGTTTTAACTCAGTTTGGTGGATATAAGGGTGTTAAAATACAAAAGAAACCCGAGCCAGCACCACAAGAGGGTGAAGTATTAATACGTGTCCGGGCAGCCGGATTGAATTTTCAGGATTTAATGGTGCGATTAGGTGCTATTGATTCACCACCAAAAACTCCATGTATTATGGGTTTTGAATGTGCCGGGGAAGTTGAAGCGGTTGGTGAAGGTGTTGAAGATTTCAAAGTCAGTTAAAATAACATACAAACATATATTGTAGTATTTTACTAATTTCCTTTGTTTATGTATGATATTTAGGTTGGTGATAGGGTTGTGGCATTGCCCGAATACCGTGCTTGGGCCGAATTAGCTTGTGTGCCAGCTAAATATGTCTATCAAATTCCAGATGATATGTCATTTACAGATGCTGCTGCCATTGCCATTAATTATATTGTAGCATATATCATTCTTTTTGAATTGGCTGGTATCAGGGAAGGAAAATCACTTATTTTACATTCAGCTGGTGGTGGAGTTGTAAGTATATTAACAAATTGAGTTTTTATCGTTTTCCAAGGGAAAAGAAGCTCGAATAATTAAGAAACAATAAGAAAGTTCCATTGTAAAGGGGTGAATTTATATATATAATATATATATATATATATATATATATATATATATATATATATATATATATATATATATATATATATATATATATATATATATATATATATATATATATATATATATATATATATATATATATATATATATATATATATATATATATATATATATGTATATATATATATATATATATATGTATATAAATATATCGATTTGATAAAGTGGGATGGTAAACGAAAAAATATACAAACTAAACGTGTGTGGGTGCACAAGCACCTCTCTTGGGTAGGGCAATTTTTTCTTTTTTTGAATTAAAAGAGCGTGTGAGAAACAAAGGTTGTAGTACGGGTGATGAATAAATAAAATATGAATAAAGTAAAGCTCTAAATATATACAAAAAAAACATATACCAACCAACGAAGAGAGTCAGACAGACGGGCGTCAATATTATTTTTATAATTTATTTTAATATTAATTTTTGTGAACATTTTCGTATCTATACTTACACAATATTCAAATTAAACATTTTATGTTTATTTAACATGTTAATTGTTTTAGCTCTACCTTTGTGTGTAATTGCTTACATAGATGATATTTAGATCTGGTAGTTGAACTAGTAATAAGAGTATAAATAAAACAGTTTTCCGTAAATTAGTTATCCACCACAGTTAATAAACTAGATAAAATCTGGTTATTATTATAATTAATATTGGTTATTTAAGAATAAGTTACGAATTTATTTTGGATTTTTCCTCTACAGGGCCAAGCAATTTGTCAACTAAGCCGTACCGTGAAAGATGTAACTGTGATTGGTATTTGCTCAAAGGGGAAACATGAGGCCTTGAAAGCAGCCGGATTAATCGATCACTTATTGGAGCGTGGATCAGATTATAGCAACGAAATAAGGAAGTATGCTATCTAATTTTATTTGTTTTCTGAATATATCGATAAAAGCCATTTTATCCTTTGAACTTTATAGAATTTCCACTGAAGGTGTTGATGTTGTATTGGATTGTTTGTGTGGCGAAGAATGTAATCGAGGCTATGGGCTTTTAAAACCAATGGGAAAGTATATTCTATATGGATCATCAAATGTAGTTACTGGTGAAACTAAAAGTTTCTTTAGTGTTGCGCGATCATGGTGGCAAGTCGATAAAGTATCACCGATTAAGTTATTCGATGAAAATAAAACTTTAGGTGGTTTTAATTTGCGTCATTTAATGTATCAACAAGATGGACATCAATATGTACGTAATACGGTTACAAAAATTTTTGATTTATGGAAGAAAGGTATGATTAAACCATTGATTGATTCAACATGGGCCCTAGAAGATGTAGCGGAAGCTATGCAAAAAATGCATGATCGTAAAAATATTGGTAAATTGGTACTCGATCCGTCAATGGAACCCAAACCAAAACCAGCAACACCAGCCAAAAGTAAAGCAAAAGATAAAAAACAAAATAGTGAAGATAAAGCCGATAAGGATAAAAAAGTAAATGCATGTTTTTTATGTATCGATGTTATATTATAAGTTTACCTTGAATATTTATATATCTCTTTTGTGTGTATCCAGGTATCATTCAAATTTAACCAGAAATCTAAGAAAAATAATGCTAAAAAGGTTATGATTTTATTATAATTTTAATTGTTAAATTAACATTACTCAAATGCCGAAAATTATTAGCTTCCAGCTTCCAGCTAATATTGAGTGAGTTAGATCTGTACAAGATTATACTATAAGTATTGGGAAAACTTTCCTCCTTAGTTACAAAAAAATTGTAAATTTCCCAATTTATACGTGAGTTACAGACCATTAAAACGAAATAGACTGATTGAATTTGTTGCATATAAATCAAAAGGTCCAGTTTTATACCAACCTAAGCGAGTATGCTACCCAGTATAACTTAGCAATATGTTCTACGGTGTCAAATTATTCGGTATGTTAGAAGTACAGAGTAAAAAAACTGTGTTGATATTAATATTTTCGATTACACTCAATTTTATATCAGTGTAAAACTGCAAAATACAAGCAATGTACAACACGGTATACTTAGTAAACACGCAGTAATTATTTGACGGCGCACTGTTCGCTGGTATTAAAATAAGCATAGAACCAAATTTATATACAACTCGTTTTTATCTTATATTTGTAAAAAAAAAACATTTTAAAAAATTGTTAAGGTAAACATAGCATAGAAACATTTCATAAGTAAAATTCAGTTTATTTCAAAATTATTATTGATTAATCAATTACACTCATTCCAATAGTAACCAACTAAAATTAATACTTTTTACATCTAAATAAAATCATTTATAATTAAGTGATTCTTTTTATGAAATATGAAATCTATTTCATTTTTGAGTCTCGCGTATTTTTAAACATAAAATTGATAATTCTGATTTATTTAGTCTTAAAATAATTATATATACAGCCCTCTCTTAGCAATAAATTTTGTCACTTAATACAACATTTAAGGCAATATTCAGCTATTTTCTATAAACATTTCATTTTTTTAAATGGTTTACAATTATATAAAAAAAAAACTAATAAATTTACAATTACATATATAAAACATTGAATATGAACATTTTACAAAAATTTTTTAAATTTTAATTTCACATTTTTCACCCATCGACCTGCTTTCAATATCGTTTGTTCTAATTAACCCATACATAGCATTATACCGACTTATAGCTCTTTTTAATATTTCAGTCCACTCATCAGTACCTCGAAGTTTACTCTATTTCGACCATATTTGGTGCACTTTAAAAGAAAATGCTAAATGTCATCTACAACCATACAAGTATGATACACATTTTCTTCTCACATTCCTTCTTTCATGATTCGATCTCATGTGCTCCATTGTTCGAATCATTGAGTCTCTTTGATTCCCGTAAAGAAAGGTTTTTGCAAAGGGCACACACTAATAATAATAATGTATAGCTTAGAGGCCGTAAACGGCCCTTACCGCGTCTCAACGGAGACCTTATGAACCATTTTTAACGATTGGTGCACATTGTATGTGGTCAGCCCAACGAATGTTTTTACACACAATCGCTTTTTATGTCATCTGGCGCATGTTAATTTTTAGTCAACGGCGTGAATGGAACTCGAGACCGCTGATGAGAAACTCTCTTAAAAATTAAGCTACAACCGGCGACAACAAGCATCACACCCTTCAAAGTACTTCTTGGGTTTTATGTAACATTTTTGCACAATTTTCCCATTTTCTACACAAATTCCTTTGAAAAATGAAGTATATCTAAAGCATTCATAAAATAATATTCATATTAAAATACATTCTCACTTATAGTTGAGAGGTGAATCACCCATTTCAAACCATGGTTTGTGTATTGTCGACCCCAATATCACTCTAACACTTGCATTTTTAACTTGATTAACGCGCTTAACTTAACTTTTACCATCACCATACATGCTTATTCTATACGCAATTTTGGATTATTCTAGCTCCTTCCATAATATGTCAGTTATATCAGGATGAGCTCCCCATTTCGGTTTACTCACCCTTTTTATAAAATTCAGTCACTAACAATTATCAGTTAATTTTGAGAGTAAACTATCTCATTATTTAAATCTCATTATATATTTGCACATCAATTCTTTGTCGTGTTCGAAAAGCCATATAATAATATTTTCTCAAATAGTTGATTCTCCTGATCCATATTCCTGATCTCGATCACCTGTCGTTTTTATATTTGGATATTCACCCCCATTATGACAAAGTTATCTGCAAACTGCAGAATGACTGTCTTCTGAGTTAAATCCATGAATCAGAAGAATTGGCGAAATTGTACTCTGATGTGGAAATTCAATAACCTCTTTCTCCAATATGTTTCTCCTTCCCCACACAAATAATTTCCGTCGTTAATAAAATCATACACCAATTCACAAATTTTCCTAAGGTAACTCAAGTTCGAAAGAACTGATAAAGTTTCCCTCGAACCACAAATTCATACACTCTTTTAATGTACAAAAACGCCGCAACATTTTCTTATTCTCCTTTCGTACTTTCCATACTTACTTATCCACACATTCATGAGCATGGAGAGTGGTTTCCGGCCACAAATACCTTAAATTTATCATCTCCATTTTTCATAATACATTTATTACTGTCACCTAAATTATTTAGAGCATCCAGCATTCGTAAGAATTAACTTTCTTTTTCTCTAATCTATCACTGCCTTGTGCTCTGGTTGTAAACTTTTCCGTTTTGCTCTACGGATCCTCAATTATAATAAAGCTTAATAGTTTTTGTTTTTTTTATATGCATAAAAAAATGCATAAAAAGAAAGCAAAAGGATAATATCTATTGACATTAAATTCGCAAAATATAATAACGCATTAAAAAAGCATAATACCATAATATGACTCGATGAGAATACATGTCAACATGATGAATAATAGGGGCATATAATACAAATTTGATTATTAGAAAACGATTTTTTGTAATGAACTAATTTACAATTTTTTTTATAATTTTTAAGGTTATTCGGGGAAACCCTAATTTAATTTGAAATTGAATATAAATCCAATCGAATTATTTGATAAATTTCATTACTGTTCGGTTAATGGTGATATCATGAACAATTTATAAAATCTATTTATAACTTATTATAAGTTATATCTTTTCTTATAATCTTTATAATAGTAAATTAATCACTCGAAAATATCGCTGTTAAAATTATTATAAAAATTGTGTGTTAAGCGTGACAAAATCAAGAAAAGTGATTTTTAAATACTGTATTGATCGCTTAAAGATTCATTAAGCTATGCTCTTCAACTTAAATTATGGTCAATTATTTATAAATATTTGTAGCCACAATTTTTTGCGATGTCCTTAAGAATGAAGCGTTTATTAAATTTTAGTAGAAGTTTCAAATTTAATTTAAATAGTTTGATTAAAAATTAAAAGAGAATAAATACTGTAATGATTTTGTTTCTAGAAAAACATTTTGTTCCTAAAAAAAAATTACCGCCCAGATGGCGCAGTGGCTAAAGCTGCGGCAGTTGGAGCGGGAGGTACCGGGTTCGAATCCCGATAGGGGCAGGATGGTAAAGGGAATTTTCACCATACGATTACGATCAGTGGTGTAAATGAACACATCTATGACCCCCTGTTGGAGTGCAGAATTCATGGGCCAACCCATCTTCCATGTCAGTACTATAGGCTGTCATGGAGCTATGCAATGTGCAGATGGTTCTACGTAAATCGGACCTATAGCCGTACGTCCTCGATTTGGCTGTAATAGCGTAAGGTAAGGACGTAAATAAGCGAACTGCGAAAGAGTTGGAAGTGCCTCGAGCCCCGAAACAGATTGTAGAGATAAAAAACAAACAAACAAAAACAAACAAACTAAAAAAAATTATCAACCGAAATGTTTTCAATTAAAATTGACTCGAGATTTTTACTTATATATGTATATTGAAATTACAATTTTACTTTACAAAGTTAAATGTTAATTAAACAAAATAATAATTCTCTGTTTAAAGTTTTAAAACTTTATTTTGTAAATTCATCTACGAGTAGGATGTAATTTTTGGTGAAAATGTAGGAGTTAGTTTAATCTTCAATTAGTTTTGTTTAACATTATATAAAGATTGCGTTATATTTGGAAAATATAAATATATGTAGATATTTCGATTGAATTTGGCAAACGTGTGAAGTGTTCGTTAACTTTGTTTTAGCAAAATTTATTCCACTAATCGATCAAAGGAAATAAGTCAAATAAAATAGACACCACCTGCAAAGGAGAAGTAACAAAAACCTAAAGTTTCTTCTAACATTAATAAATATAATATTTGGTACCGTACCTGCCTCTTGGAGACGATTTATTAAACTCATTATTTAGGTTCATAGCAATACTCTAATTTAATAGACCAATCCAAATGCGAAGCTTCGAAAAAAAACAATCGCTTAGAGTAATAAACTTAATTATAAATTAATTCTAACAAGTTGAAATATTTAAATTAATTTCAAATCCTCCCGATGATTGCTTTAATATAAATATGTCAAATTATTTAATTTGTTAGGCTGATGCTAGTGGTGCTGATGGTGACAAAAAAGATGATGCTTCACCAGATGATAAACCAAAAGAGGGTGAAGGTACTGTTGATAAATCAGTTGAAGAAGCTCCAACAGTTGTAGCGGCAGAAAGTGGTAACACAAAATACTAAATATAACATATAATATATTTATATATATGCATATATATAATAGATTTATACATATGTATATGTATATATATATATATATATATATATATATATATATATATATATATATATATATATATATATTTATATATTTATATGTATATATATATATATATATATATATATATATATATATATATATATATATATATATATTTATATATTTATATATATATATATATTTATATATTTATATATATATATATATATATATATATATATATATATATATATATATATATATATATATATATATATATATATATATAATATGTATATATATATAATATGTATACATATTATATATATATATATATATATATATATAATATGTATACATATTATATATATATACATATATATATATATATATATATATATATATATATATATATATATATATATATATATATATATATATATATATATATATATATATATATATATATATATATATATATATATATATATATATATATATATATATATATATATATATATATATATATATATATATATATATATATATATATATAT
>OZ010738.1:119537287-119629787 GCA_963932295.1 Tipula lateralis
AAATTGTAGATACCCCGGAAAATTTCGAGGAATTTAAAATATGTAAAATCGTGTGTGATTGTCTTAAAGTGCTTTTCGCGATTTTAACTGAGGATTCCATATGCATTTGGTATATAAAGGTTCGTTCGGGTGATGTTATAAGATAGAATTTTATAGATCATAAGTATATATTGATAACAGCAATATTTTTTCTTTATCGTCTTTTTGTTATATAGCCTTGCGTTCCGATTGTGCAATTTCGTAGAAGTCCAGATTCGATTCAAAAACATGGAAAAAATATTGGGCTCGTTTCATGGAAACTCGATTCTAGTATGCTTGTGGTGGCTGTAAGTTGATCTACAATTGTTACGATAAAAATGCCATAATCATCTTATCAATTTACAGACAGAAGACGGTACCCTGTTATTTTTTAATATCAGCTTGATTGAAACTCCAAAAGGAGTGTATAATCAGGCCGATTCGCCTTTTTCTAATTTACGTCGTGACAGTGCCGAATTATTTATAAAAGAGACAATACCATCACTAGTACTAACTCTGGCCATGGAAGTTTCACTTTATGTTCCAGTGACATCAATTGTGAGCGTTAGTTCATCACAAATGATGATTGCAACTAAGGATGGTCGAGTATTACGTTACAAATGGGATGGAACCGAAGAACGAGATTTCACCCTTGATCTTAAGCGAATACCATTCAGTATAAACCAGCAGGTCAGTTATGCTGTGCCAATCACGGAAGGGAATACATATATCACTGGGATTGATTATTCACCTCTAATTAATGGATTTGCCATAACGCTAAATGACGGTCGGGCAGCTTTTTTAACTGCTAATAATTTACGTTTTGATCCTAATCAAGTCCAAGGAATCTGGGCTCCAAATTTAGAGGATGCAACATGTACATGTATTAATCATAAATATCGGCTTATAGCTTTCGGTCGCAAAAATTCTCAAGGCGTTGTGTACACAATCGATGACGGTACGGGCGGTTTAGAAGTGTCTCACGTAATGATTTTAAGTGCCAAAGATTTTCCGGGATCAGCTGGCTATGTTACCGATATGAAATGGACACCCGATGGATGTGCGATCGTTATGTCGTGGAGTAAAGGAGGTATCTCTTTGTGGAGTACATTTGGTGCAATGTTAATGTGTTCATTAGGATGGGATTATGGTTTGCAAGTTGATTTACAAAAAGAGAATCCACTCGACATTATAAGCATGGATTGGTCAACCGACGGCTATCAGCTGTTCATGGTGAGGAGAGAAAAATCTCGACAATATTTAAATAAAACAAATAGTAATAATAGTAGTATGAGTAATATAAATACAAATTCGGATAGTAATAACAAAATTAGTAACGATGCTATAATCAGTGATACTCCAAAAATGCCAAAAAAACAAATTCTAGTTCAAACGAATTCAAATTCATCGACTCATTCGAATGTATCTTCATCGACCACAGGAGGAGGTGCTGTACGTGTCGACGACGAAAGTATTACAATAAAAACAAGTTTAATACAATTAGATTTTGTTAAATCTGTTTTAGCGGTAAATCCGTGTATGGTAAGCGGATTAAAATATTTTCATTTCTCATTTTTTGTGGTTTTATCGATTTTGTCTGTTTATTGCTATTTTAGAGTTTCAATTCACATTTATTTCTGCAAGGCGACGATAAACTGTATATAAATCAAGGCGATAGTTTACAAAAAATTTATTATAATTGTAAAACTTTTTCTTCGGATTCGGATGGCATAGGAACAACGCTTGATTCGCCTCTATATACTGGAAATAAGCTTAATACGTCCTATAATATTTGTACGAACAGTTATATAAATGGTGAAATCAAATTATCTAACGAAGGTAACAGAATTATGCATGCAACAACTATTTCATATTATTAATTATGTATCTTTAAATTTTAGATGCTCTCCTATCTAATTTGGATGACTATGAAGTTGGTAAATCATTACGAGTTACCAATATGCTGTCAGAAAGTAAACATTGGATTATTGTACAGTTGCCGATCGCATACAGCGCTACCAATTGGCCGATTAAGTATAGTGCAATTGATAAAACGGGAACTAACATTGCAGTGGCTGGTCGCACCGGTATTGCTCTTTATTCGATGACTACGCGAAAATGGAAACTATTTGGAAATGAAACACAGGAACGTGACTTTGTTGCAACAGGTGGTTTACTGTGGTGGAACGATTTCATTATCATGGGTTGTTACAGTATTGTCGATCATAATGATGAGTTACGTTTGTATCCGAAAGATAATAAACTAGATAATCGGAATGCAAGAATTATTCCAATGCGAGGTCTTGTAATGCTGATAAATCTATTTAAAGATCAACTAATAGTATTCACAGCAGACGGATATATAACAGTATTTTCTCTCATTAAACACGATTCACAAAATATTGATTTGTTAAAGCTGCATGCATATGATCTTCGTGGTTTGATTATCCATCCGGCTTGTATCATTTCAGTAACTTTATCTAATCTACGAAATGAATCAAGTTCTCGTGTTAATCAGGGATATGCACATGTTCAACCGGAAACTATTGTACTTAATGTGAGCGGACGACTGTTGACGGTGCAAAAAGAAATGAATGGAAATATGGGTGAACAACTAGTAAGTATACTCGATTGATGTATTTATATTAAAATATTTCTCGTTTATTAGTTTATTCCTAGAATTGGTGAATCCTGTTCTTAAATAATAATTTAATATTCTTTTTTTTCACTGTTTCCCCATACTTCAACTTCATTTTTGTGATGGTCAATTTTGTGCACTACAGCATTGAAACCATTATGCTTATCAGCGGTATAATTAACAATACGCTTTGTGCCATCGGGTTCGATCAATGAGTACTGTCCTTTAACGAAATCACCATCTCTTGTTTCCCATGCATCTTTTACGTCTCCACTGTGAGGATCATTTACTGCGTAATTGTATTCGTACTTTGCTGGAGCCTGCCAATATAAAATGAATTTAAGTATTTCCGATAGTATATTTCAAAACACTTACGTGATAATCAATATGATGTCCTTCACTTTCATGTTCAAATGATTCAAGTCCGCCTAAATTCTCTTCTTCGTGATAGAGTGATGATTCAATTTCATATTTTCCATTGTGATATTCTTCACCATGTTGTCCATATTCTACATTATGCCCGCTTAATTCCTGATTAAAATGTGCATAACTTTCGGCTAATTCATGACCTCCGCTGCTATATTCCTCTTCAATAGGATACGCGGCCACAAATCCAATTGTTAATGCTATTACAATTTTTTGGTTAAAATACATTTTTAATTAGTATGAATTAAAGCGCTGCTTATTAATGCAATGAATTGAATGATGAATTAAAATGAAAATTAATTTGTTTTATATACGTTAGACGAATTAGTTTATAATTACGGATTTTGTTATGAAATTTATTTATGGGGTGGGAAATATATGTTGGATTTTCGTTTTGCTTATACATGTACAGATATGTGTACAACTCGGAAATGATTTTTGCTGTGATATAATATAGTTTTGATATTAACTACACGAGCTTAGATAAAATCCATTTAATTTGAAAAGCCTTAGAATAGATACCTACTAGCATCATAAATCATTCATATTAAAACAAATTTAAAAATCGAGGATATTTCAGAAATTATTTTAATTATCATTTTATAGTTGAATTTCCATGGCATGTCATAATGTGTTGATTTTATCTTAAGATAGCTCCATTTCACGATATATTAACATACAGATACGAAAAACATTCCGCGCTGCAAACTGAAATATAAATATATTTTCCACCTGAGTTTGATATCTTTCATTTTTAATCAATATAATCATGATTTTCCTTAATTTATACCTCTTTTATGATTGTCACCCCACCACACACGGCACCGTGACGTGTATTGTCACTCGAGTCTTATTTTGATATTATGATACTCGCTTTTTATTGATGCGTTATTTAGGGATTTAAAGTTAATAGATGTTATCGTTTTGTATTCTCTCATGCATAGTTGACATTTTAATATTGTTATACTTTTTGCCAACAAATTGTAGGTGACGCTAAGTGACACAATCTCACCGTGACAATCATAATACCAAAATTTAAAATTCAATGACGTCGCATCGTCCGATGAGACGAAAGTTGTTCATAATAGGAGTATACGTGTCAGTTCCTTACCTATCCGAATTGAAACCTCCTAAGTAAATTGAAATTATAATCAAATTCGAAATGCGATTTAATACTGGCAATAATACTATGTTTTTCCTAACCAATCAAATTAATCGATGTTTCTATATGTTTCTGGTATCTAATTATGTTATTGAGTTCATTAGGATATGTATTTATATCGTTTGAAATAGACTGTTTCTTATCTTGTACTGTTTTCATTTGCAGCTCGTTTTGTTCCCATTTCGTACCGTATATATTCTTACCTTATGTATTGCACACCCATATGAAACATTAAGAAACATTAAAACCCATATGAAAAATTAAGAATCATACTATCATATTATATCAAAGCTACTGCTAAGGGATGATCTCTGTTATCGTTTTCTGATCTCGTTTGTGAATTGCCGCCTTAGTATCTGTTATTCGACAAAAATTTATTTGAATTTCTCCAGTTGTATCCGCATTTGAATAGGGTCACCAATTTTTTGTTGTAAGTTTGCTCTATGTTTAGGCTATGTCATTCGTGGAAATGTTTTGTAAATTATATCCCGACTAAAATTTTAATTTTCGTCATATTGGAAAATGAGTTGTTCATATATAAATTCTTACGAATTTATGTGTAAATTGCAAACAATTCTTCTGTTTGAATCTCAATTAAAATCACAGCAGATTTGCATAAAATATGTGTAATTAATTCATAAAAGTCATTGAACGGTAAATTATAATTAAGTTCCCTATTAAAAATATATACCTACTTGAATTTGCAGTAAAATTTATTAACTTTAGCAATGAAAGCATAAAATGCATCATTAATTTATTCTATGCTGTAATCGTATTGTAATTTTTACATTATGTCTATTTCTTTGTAGTCCACAACTTGTCTGGCTTCGTGTGTCGAATGTCTATGGATTTCAGACTCGCAGAAATTGCATTTGAAAGAGTCGTTATGGTTGTTTTGTGGTGGACATGGAATGCGAGTTTGGTTGCCAGTATTTCCACGTGAAGGTGAAAGTGGCCAACGCAGTCATCGGCATACGTTCATGTCTAAACGGATTATGTTGTCATTTTCGTTGCGAGTATACCCGTTAGCGGTGCTGTTTGAAGATGCAATTATTTTGGGTGCCGAAAACGATACGCTATTATATACAAGCGATCAGCAGTTGCATTTTTCTCTTCCGTATTGTGTGCTGGAGCGTACAAGTCAGGTTTATTTACATCAAATTTTACGACAACTTATACGACGTAATTTAGGTTATAATGCTTGGGAGATTGCTCGAAGTTGTACAAATTTACCATATTTTCCGCATTCATTAGAATTATTGTTGCATGAAGTACTGGAAGAAGAAGCGACCAGTAAAGAACCGATTCCGGATGCACTCTTGCCCAGTGTTTTGGAATTTATTCAGGAATTTCCAGTGTATTTACAAGTAAGAATTACAATTTTTATAAATTAAAATCGCGTATTAACTATGGTTTTTATTTTCAGACCGTTGTACAATGTGCCCGTAAAACAGAAATAGCTCTTTGGCCATATCTATTCGCTACAGCTGGAAAACCTAAAGAACTATTTCAACAGTGTTTAACTGGTAAACAACTTGAAACAGCAGCTAGTTATTTAATCATACTCCAAAATCTAGAACCGTCCGCTATTAGTCGACAATATGCTACATTATTATTGGATACCGCGCTAGAACAACGTAAATGGGATTTAGCTAAAGATTTGGTTCGGTTTTTACGTGCCATCGATCCAAACGATGTTGAGTCACCTCGTACTTCATTCGTAATGGGTAACAAATTAAATTTAACGCAGCACACGACGCCCGCTAATGTAACCCCTAATGCAGAAGATTTAAGTTTAATACTCGGTTCTATGGCTCGTGGACGAAGTTTTTCGACCACATTGGGGCCAACAAAACAAAATGATATGAATAGCAATAGTAGTAGTAACAGTATAAATATAAATAATAATCAGAGTAGTAATAATAACAATAATAATAGTGGTAGTACGATAATCTCAAGTGGGAGTTACAAAGAAAAAAGTATATTTGATACATCGATAGTTATGCGTCGAAAAAAGAGTGTGCCAAATACACAAAAAGAAAAAGAATCATCGTCGGCCGAAGAATTTTTTATTGATGTTATTTTGCAACGACATGCTCGTCGCTTACTCCAGGAACAACGCCTCGAGGATTTAGGATATATGAGCGCTTCACTCGATTTTCACCTAGTTGGTTGGTTAGCACGAGAAAAAGATCGTGCTGCACGTATAGAAGATTTTGTGCTCGCATTAAAACAATTGCACGAGGACTTAGATTGGCCAAAACCTTGTTTAGATCTAAAATTAGATCGACGTGGTAGCGAAAAATCATCAGTACCGCAACAGGAATCACCCAGCTATTCGCTTCAATCATTGAGAGTAGATACAAATATTGGGACTGATTCAGGCTACACAAGTTTGCCGACGTATAACGACATTGAAACTCCAACCGTCCATTGTGAAGTGCAAGTTCCAACCTCTAGTTTTTCACCGATATTAGAAAATCAAATACTATCCACAACGAATGTTCAACAAAGCCGATCAGGTAGTACACTCGATACAGAAGCAAAATTAGTTCCAATTCAAGACACAAATAGTGTTGCATCGGAACAGGTATCGTTATGGGGTGATGACATCAGTAGTAGTAATATAATTTTATCTCAAGAAATTGATCAAAGTTTTAATCAGGCAATGGAAAATCTGGCAGTCCAAAATTCGAAAAAAATTCCCCATAAATTAGAGGTGAAGATGAGATATCTACTGCAAATATTCACCGAAGCTGGATGTCTAGAATTCTCCCTACTTATATCGATGATACTATTGGATGCGGCATCCATTTGTCGAATTACAAATACCGCAATACGTACCGGTTCATTGGCAATTTGTCGGCAATTACGAAATGGTTTAAAAGATGTAACACGTTGGAGTTTTCATGAATGGTACGTATTCACTTAAGTTTATAAATTACAGATAGAGCCGTATAATTCCTGTTAAAGTAGTAACATATCTTTGATTTTATGATATAAATGTTTCATTACAGTTTAGGGTATCGTCCATTTATGATGGCATTGCAACCACAAATAGCACTTTTAGATAAATTTGTTATACAACAAGAGTCAATTCCGAGTTTTTTGCATCCAGTCCAATTGCAGCAATCATCAAATCAAAATGTAAATTTATTAAAATTAAATGATAAAAATGAATTATATTTAAAAAATGTAAGTAACTTTATTAATACAAATTTTCGACGAAACAATTAATCTTAAATGTTTTCTCGCCATTTAGACTCAATCGTCAATTATACAAAGTAAAACCGTTAAAGATATATTATCATTACAAAACCAAAAGGATGATGATGATTCGAAAATTATTAAAAAGTTAAGTAAAACTCTATCGAGTTCCGACTCATCAACACTAAATCAACATAATCACACTAATAGTAATGATATTAATAGTGATAATTTATCGTTAAGTAGTTTACCAAAACCTGAGAGTACTGGTTGTGCAATTATGTAAAATAAAAATTTTATTTAAAATTAAGAAACAACATAAAACTAAAAATAAATAATTATTATTAATATTAATTCTAATTAATTAAATTTTAAAATATATAAAATGATTACAGTTCAAATGGGTGTGGAAAATAGAAAAAAAAAACAAATTAACACTTTTTATACATAGATAACCCATCTGAAACTATTTCTCGAGGTGAATATAAACATTCCGAACTCCTTTTAATATTTGGTGAAACTAGTTCCAAAAGTTCGTTAAGCATTTTGTATTATATAGATAGGCATAATGTATAATATAAATCAAGAATTAAAAATAGTTTCAGCTATCGTTCGAAATTAAGCGATTAATTTTTTATTTCGTTTCTGTTTGATCCCATCGACAAATGTATAATCCGTATGATGGCTGAAATTATTTTTAGGTTTTGATTAAATGGGTTTTATTATGCTTAAATTGAAAGGATGTTAGTTTACTAATCAAAATATATATTTGGATATATTTATTTCATTTTTGTTTTACTGCTTTACATATTGGATATGTTTTGGTAAGTCAATTTTAATATGAAAAAGTAAAAAGGTAATATTGGGTTAACTGTGCTAGATTTAGGTGAATTTTCAAAATAAATAGAATTTAGATAAAAATTTTCATTTAACTATCACAACGATATTGTTCTTTAAACTTCTAAAAGAGTTGATGACTATCAGATTAAACTTAAATATGTAGAAGTTTTTAGTGCTTAAGCCACCGTTTTAACCTATTTTAAAGATTTGTGTACACATTATAAACGGTCAATATTTCATAATTTAACCGTGATACTAAGAAAAGTCTAAAATATGTCAAAAATCGATTAGTGTTGTTGGGTTGTTTTTTGAGCTATTGATGACAATATTACACAATAATAATTCGAATAAATATTCGGTATTAAACTTTAAGTTCCCAGAAAGTTTCAAAAATATTTCGATTTTAAATTTAAACTCACATGAGTAGGAACTGCATGAGCTCCCAACACATGAGGTAGAATCGTTTATTTAAATGATCTTCAATTTTGTATGGATATATAATGGGATTATATTAATTCAGAGTGAATACTTTGTAAAACCTAGGAATATCTAATACTTGATGAATGAAAGGTGTTCGTGTCAATTAAAATATAGCATAAAAACATTTTTATGTTTGGTGTTTATTGGTGTGGTGACACCAATAAAACGCAGTCGGATTAAATATGTGCCGGCGAAATAATCCAATTCGATTTTATTTTTATGATAGCCCAAAATTTTCCGTTAAGGTAGAAATGCGAAACAGAAAAATTACACAGAATTTTGCAATTAGTTATTGGCAAGTCTTCAAGAATTTTCCGCTAATTAAAAAAAACGATTTAACTAATTTAATAAAATCAATATAGGCAATCCAATTCTATGCTGATATGTGGAGATGATATCTACGTGGATGGATTTAACTACTTGAAATCATTGATATCAAGCCGTAATATTTTCCAAGTTTGGACAGTATTTTGGATTACTCGTGACAATAGTCTATCAAATATTTGAACACAATGCCAATGAAAACATTAAATTATGTTAATGTGCATAATACAAAATTATAAGTAAAAATCAAATAATTAGACAGAAATATCGATTGATAGCCATATAAAAACAGATTATCGAATTCCTTTTTAATTTTTCAAATGAGAAAATCTTGGTTACACCACCTTGCTTACATTTTAAACCTCTTATAACTACGGTTGTTCTACTTACGGTAGTGTTTCTTATATGATTTTCTAGAAGCCAATAAAGTTAAGCAAGTTTCTTCTTTTTCTCCAACTCTAATTGATAGACATGAAATTGTAATCTTATGGATGTTAATGCTTAACAGTAAGTCCCATAGTTTAGCAGGCGCTCATGAAAATCCAATAATTTTTCTTTTCTAGCTGGTTATATGTCCAAGATAACATATTTTACTTGCTTATTTGTTGGTGATGAGGTTTAATTAAAGAATGCTAATCCTTTATAATTATTGGTGTATTTTTTGAATACAGTCGCTTTTTTAGAATATAACTTAAAATTAGCGCTTTTCGAATATAATCATAAATTTCGGAGTCTCAGATGCATTTTTGACAATAATTTAAAATGGTTTCAGTTATGTGTTTCTTGTTCCAAAAGCCACGTCTTGTTATAACCACACCATTTAAAACAAAAGAATTGTTCGATGACAAGACTAGACAAAGTGCTACCTAGCTGTTTTCTTAGTACTGAAAAAATTGATCATAATGAGACCTTTACACTTTTCAGTAAATCAATACAACAATTCATGTTATGTAGTTTTATTATCTGGTGCTACAATGTGATGAGTTAGTTGATAATCATAAACCAGTAGATTGTTAATCAGAAACCGCTGTTAGTAAGCGGAGTGCAGTTTATAACGAAAACAAGTTAAAATGGTTATTAAGTGATATAAGAGTTAAATTAGATTATAGCAGCTGCAAACAGTCTTATGATTATTCAGGGGTTTAGGCTCGGTAATTATACGGCAAAGTATATTTGATTTAGTAAATAAAGTTCGTTTAAGACCACCAAAACCTACTTATTTTGAACTATTTTTCTTTTTAAGTGTTTAATTTTTAAATCGAGTTATATTATTCCTATAATTAGCATTAACAGGATCTAATTATGTTGTGACAACCTTTGGTATTTATTATTTAATCGATATTTTCAACCTTCTCGATATTAAAAGTTTTGTAAGCAATAAGAAATGCGATTTGTTTATGTTTGTAGGAAGTTTAAATCAACCTTATTATACTCATTGACGGTAACAACCATATATAAATACTGTTTTAGTATTACTGGCGAGGAGTAGCAACAAAAACCTAATTGAATTACATAGTATAGGAATTCGGATAAATGACTAGTTAAAAATGTATAATCGACAAACACGGTAGCACAGTATATTATGAAATATTTGATTTAATTATCAACTCAAATCTATTAGACATCTAGCGAATTTTTGTAGAAATAAACTGGCTACTTTACGAACAAAATATTTAGTAACGATATATTTAGTAATTTTCGATTTTAAATTGTTTATTAAAATAGAACTTATTTGTGTTAATAATAAGCAATATTTTTGGTGGTCGATTAATCGGAAGAAAATTTTGATTAAATTAACCAACGAAATTATCAATGTTTACCAACTAAATCATGCAACATTTATACCGAATTGAATCATTCATAACGGATTCCATGCTGCCACCACCGACTTTTTCGGCGTCTAAAGCAATAGTTGGTTTAATAAAATAATAAAAACTTTAATGGGGAAGAGGTAATATTTTTTAAAATAAAACAAATACATACATACATAATATTTAATTGAAAATACTTTGTAAATTTTTCCGTCCGATTTTTATCGTTATTTTACATTTATTTTACTATTATAAACATAATTATGTTAAAGTTTTTTTAAACAAAATAATATAAGATAAAATATTGCCAAATAAAAATTTCAAAACTATTGACACATCATTAAAATATTAATACACATAAACAATAATTTAATTTACAATATTATTGTATAATTAAAGTATTTTTTAATTAAATAAAATATTTACAACAAAAATTAGTGAATTTATTAACGATTTTAAATAACTTAAATTAAATAATAAAACAAATATTAAATTAAATCAATGCACTTCTATTATTAAAATAATAAAGTATAATGTAATTAAAAACTTTACGGCACTTTACATAAATTAATAAAATTGAAAATTTTATACAAAACAAATTGTAAAACTAAACGATTATATTTACTATACGTTAACATACAATAAATAAAGAATTAATAAAAATATTTTTAAACTAAACTTTAAAAATTAAAATTAATTATTAAATAATTGACTAAAACTAAATATTTAAATAATCTGAAATTGATTATTATTCATATAAATACATTTATAAATTATTAATTCATGGTTTATATTTAGAAATGTTTATAAAAATAAAATTTTTGTTTGGTTTTTTATTATAGTAAAATTATTTATCATTAACTAATTTTTAAATATATTAGTTTTTAACAAATGTGAAAAATTTTAGAAAAATATTTATATTGTTTAACAAAAAAGGAACATTATTATATCCGATTAATAAATATTAACTTTCTATTAATTAATAAAAAAAATTATTTTACTATTTTAGAAGTTATTAATAATCAAATAATAACTATTGTACTATTATAATGGAAATACCTACTCGTAACTCACACTTTTCATATTAAAATGACGAGTAATTATGTTGTAGCTTAATGGTTAAGAAGTTTTCTTATCACGCCTTGGTCTCGAGTTCGATTCCCGCCGTTGATCAAAAATTAACATGCCGTTGATCAAAAATTAACATGCAACCGGATGACATAAAAACGCGTTTGTGTGTAAAAACATTCGTTGGGCTGACCATCTACAATGTGCACCAATCGTTAAAATATTGGTGTTTGCAAGGTCTCAGTTGAGACGCGGTTATGCCGTTTACGGCCTCTTAGCCATAGATTTTTTAGAGAATTATGTTAAAACGATGCCCTCGAAACAAAACACCATAAAAAAACCATTAGTGCGACTTAAAATATATGTAATCTATGTTTATATGCAAAATGTTGCTAGTTCTGCCTCAGTGAACACTTCACATGTTGGCTCGTTATTTATATCGTTATTAGACAGATAGTTGCTACCAACCAATGCAAATTAAATCAAATTGCTATAAAATCAAAGGAAAACTAAAGTTTTTGATGGGTAGATATTTTTATAATATTTATTGATAAAAGTTTTTGTGCATCCATTTGGTTTTAATATGAAAAATTGATTAAAATCAATTTCGAAATTTTCTTATTTTATATAGCTAATTATTATAAACGTTCTGGCACTCGATTTAACTAAATGTATGCTAAATAAATTTTTTTTCTTTCAATCCAATTACAAACGCAGTTATTCTGGTTTTCCCGGGGAATTGGGAATTTATGACGTTTTTATAACAGTTGGAAATTATTTTTCCCAAAAGTGTATTCTGGCTATTGGGAAAAATATTTCGTTTGAAAAAAATAATTCCCAATTATAACAGTTTTGACGTTTATTTTTCCCTATTAAAATTGTTGGGAATTCATATTTTTTATGGTAAAATACTCAAAATCATAATACAAGAGTATAAATTTAAAATTTTTTTTATTATTTCTTAAAAGCAAAACACCTATTTTTTTAAATTTGGTCTTATCTGTCCTAAAAATATAAAAAAATTAGCTCATTCATAAATACTAATAATCATAATAAATAGTGAATGTAGAAAATAATTCCGACCCTAAAACATTTTTAATTGTTTTTCAAAAGCGAAAACACCTTTTTTTTTTAAATTTGTTATTCATCCGTCAATATTTAAATCATATTCAAATATAAAAACATAGCGCACCATGAAAAAAACATGAAAAAGGTACTCTAGTGGCGAACATTTAAAACTATGTGTTTCACAGAGGGGAAATAATTCCCAGCACGCCAGAATACACTTTTGGCAATTGCGGAATAAAATATTGGGAATTATTATAGTTGGGAGTTGGGAAAATGTTTTTCCCTATTCCCTGTGAAAACCAGAATAGGGCCACAGGATGGTTTAACTTTATCTTTTGTCACAACGAACATGGGAAAAAAGAGACAGTATGATATTAAAATGAAAGAGAGGAAAATAAAATGCTTTCAAATGCAATGTCAAACATTTTATGTCGGTTTGTCGAGGGTAGAACAACATATAAAAAAAAATTATTTTATTGTTCTTTAATAACAAATTTATTAAAAATAAAATAATTAAAATTTATTGTAACATTATTTTATCATTATTAACCAGTTATGATAAATTATAATAAATTTATATCCGCTCCAATATCCACAAATATGAAATTAAAATATTTATCACAGATATCACAAATAATCACATTCATAGTTTTTAAAATTTAATAAAACATAAAATAAAATTTTTTATAGTAATCACCAAACATAATCGACAAAATTTTATGAAAAATGGATCACGCATAATGACAATGATTTAAATTATTTACCTATAGATGGCAGCAAAATCGTTCTGTATTTTTCATGAAGCATGATTCGCAAAAAAAACTGTCCGAATGGACGATCGGACGGACGGACGAACGAAGGCAAGCATGAAGCCGACTTTATCATACAAATTTATTCAGTACTGAATAAATTTTTTACACTGGAAATATTTTTTATTTCACTCGTACTTTAAGAAAAAATATATTTTTATCCCGCCTTGACTATTTTGTCAGTATTTTTTCATAATGGAAATCAGGCATAACATAATTATGCATATCACATTAAATTACAAAAAAAATGTTTTCTAGTTATTTGCTGAATATACACATAAAGTCTGATTAGAAAAATTTTGTCAGTATTTTTTACTAAAAAACAAAGCGAGAAAAAAATTAAAATACCATTAGAGTGACAGAGATCGTTTTTTACTTTTCTTTTGTTTTATAGTGGATATATTTTGACAGATGCGTGTAACATAACCAATAAATTTCAAATTTTTTTTTGTTTTTGTAAACAAAGACAAAATACACTTTAATACCCCTATTATGAATGTCACCTCACCTCACTCGTCACCGTGACGTGTATTGCCACTCGAGTCATATTTTGGTATTATGATTGAGCCTGTTTACATTCATCCATCACTACACAACCTCAGTTGCACTTTATTGTTAACACGTATAAACTCAAATCGTCATCAAAAATTTGAGTTATATTAGTATGTGTGAGATAATTTTCATTATATTATGATGCTTGGCGAAGAAAGGGTCTCTTAACTAAAGAAAAATTATAATGTTTATGGATTTGGTCTCCATCCATCAATAGTCATAATAAAAATGAAATAGCGAAATATGAAAATAAAATCCGACCCTAAAAAATGTTTTTATTACTTTATTATATAATTGTAGTATTAGTGTGTCTCAAATTGTGAGGCACACAAAAAAATTGTTGACAAATTGCATACAAAAATCCCCACTCCACAAATAGTTTATAGTCGAATAAGTGAGAGACGAGAAAGTGATGCAGCATAGTGATGCTACGTGTAAACTACAATTGTCGCTTTGTTTTGAGCGTTGATTGAATATAATGTGCCATTTTACACTGGCACTCTCGCGTCAACTTCGATTTTTCGTGCAGCAGAGTTTTTTTTCATATTTGTCTATGTGTGTGTGGAAAATATTTCATTAGCAATGCATACTTCGTCGAGCGAACATCATATAAACAAATGAAGAAAAGAAATTTTAACACGATTTTTTTTAATTTTTACAGGAACATGTATAAGTTTTATATAATATTATTTAATATATTATATATTTTCATCATTCCAGCGTTTTACCATTTTTAAAAACATCATCAATATATGTATAACATTTCATTATTAATAAAAAAAATATTATAATGAATTGCATTACAATAATAAATAAATAAATTATAATTTATATAAATAAATTACAATTTATCAAACTAACATACAAAAATCATATATTTTACGAATGAATATATTTTATATTTATTTTCTGTAAAAAAAATCGTCATCTGTAAAAAATTTCCTCATCTGTAAAACAAAAATCGTCATACATACCATATTTTTCTATTTCATCTGCACTCTTCAAAATGCAAAATGAAAATGTTGAGTAAAAAACAATAAAAAAATTTTGAACTTCATAAAATATGTTTATCGCTTTTTGTATGTATTAGTGCGAAACTCACAAGAGTACAAAATAATCACCGTGTTTACACTATGCATAGTCACATCAAATATTACTTCGTCCCTCATGTCTTTACCTATACACTATGATGGAGGCGAAAATGTTTTTGATGTTCTTTTTCAACACAAAATTTAGCTGTGAAACGAGTTAAAATTTACTAACACAAACATAAAACCATAAAAAAAAATTTTTAATAATTTTTTTATTGCTCTTATTTTTAATTTGTATTTTGACGAGCAAACATCGCTACAAAGAAATATTATATCTTTCATGAATTGATTATTTTAGATTTTCCGTTCTTCCTTAAATTCGATAATCGAAATGTATTGTTACGATTTCACCGAGTGGTTATTCTAATTATTTTATCCGGTTCGATCACTGGATTGTGAATATTAAACTCGCAAACTTTAAATTTCAATTAAATTTATTTCTCACAAAAATTACACAAATATTTCACAAATAATTCACTAATATTTATTTTCACTATTATTTTACACAATTATTTATCACTACTATTATTTTAACACTTCACTTTTTATCACTTCCCGATATTAACACTTCGAAATTCAAAATTGAACTGTTCGTAACTCAAATGTCTACACGTATTTATACGACGCAAATATTTGTAGAACATTCCATTATTTTGCTTCTCTACACTTCTCGAATTTTCGTTGCGTCGTATTTGGTTCGCTCCGCCTATTTCATTATCTCTTTTTATTTTGTTCGTTTATGTAAACATTTGGTTACAGGGTAATCCCTACTGTTATAATTTTCTTTTTAACTATCACAAGTGACATCTGTGATTCGTGACGCTACCCTCCGCCCAAACCTGTTCGTCCCGAACAGGATCTAGATCTCTTCCTCTATAGAACGTCAGTCGTTCCAGGTGTACAACCTTGGGTTTTCCTCGTACTCCTCTTTGGATCCTATAGATCACATAATTTATTCTTGTTATGACCTTGTACGGTGGGAGGGACCGTCCAGGTTGTAATTTCTGCGATAACCCTTTCTTACGTTGTGGGTTGTGAAGCCATACCAATTGACCCTCGTCAAATCCTTTATTGTTCGCTCGTTTTATTAATTCCTAGTAGTTGGCACATCTCCTGGAAGACAACCGATTCAAAGTTCCGCCCTTGGTCAGAATGTAGTTCCATTGGTACCCCATAACGGCTTATCCAATTGTATACCACTGCATTGGCGATTGTGGTTGTTTCCTGATTTGGAATAGGGTATACCTCTGGCCACTTACTGAAGTAGTCCATTACTACCAATACATATTTGTTGCCACTTTCGCTGGTTGGGAACGGTCCTGCAACATCTATGGCAATCCTCTCAAATGGTGCTCCAACATTATATTGTTGCATCGCTCCGCGGCTCTTCTTTGCCGGTCTTTTCACTGCCATACATTGGTCACACTTTTGACACCATTCAGCTACTGCCTGTCTACATCCTGCCCAGTAGAACCTTTCACGTACCTTGGCTAATGTTTTGTTAATTCCTAGATGGCCTCCGCTTGTTCCTCCGTGGTATTCCTTCAATATTTGTTGTTTGTTTGTTTGTTTATTTTTATCTCTACTATCTGTTTTGGGGCTCGAGGCACTTCCAACTCTTTCGCGGTTCGCTTATTTACGTCCTACCTTACGCCATTACAGCCAAATCGAGGACGTACGGCTATAGGTCCGATTTACGTAGAACCATCTGCACATTGCATAGCTCCATGCCAGCCTATAGTACTGACATAGAAGATGGGGCGGCCCATGAATTCTGCACTCCAACAGAGGGTCATAGATGTGTTCATTCACACCACCGATCGTAATCGTTTGGTGAAAAATCCCTTGCCATCCTGCCCCTATCGGGATTCGAACCCGGTACCTCCCGCTCCAACTGCCGCAGCTTTAATCACTGCGCCAGCTGGGCGGTCCTTCAATATTTCTGCCATCCTAATCCTCGGTACTACTACCAACGATTGCTTTGTCTTGCCATCGGAGCTCTCTCATGTTCGCTTTAAGCAGCCGTCTTCCATGGTTAAACTATCCCATTGGGCCCAATAAACCTTGATAGTTGGGCCTTTATCCGCAATATCACTCCATGTGGGACGATGTTCTTCTTCCATGAATTTGATTATTACTGCCAAATCTGGATCCTCCCGTTGCTCTTTGGAGATAACATCATTGGTACATTCATTAGCTTGCAATACTTTCATTAGTCTGATATCGACGATGTTTTCCTTGCTTTCTACCCGACCGCAATGTTTACAATCCACCCTACATGGTCGTCTTGACAACGCATCCGCATTTCCATGAGCGCTTCCTTTCCGATGTTGGATTTCGTATACAAAACTCCCCAATCGCTCAATCCACCGTGCAACTTGTCCTTCGGGATTTTTAAACTGAAGTAGCCATGTCAAGGCGCCATGATCTGTTCTTAGCAGAAATGATTGGCCATAGAGGTATTTTCCGAAATGTTCCACACATTTCACTATGCCCAACAATTCTCTTCTTGTTACACAGTAGTTCCGTTCTGGCTTCGATAAGATCTTTGAATAATATGTGATGACACGTTCCTGTCCATCGATTTCCTGTGACAACACTCCTCCAAAGCCATAATTGCTTGCATCCGTATCCAAAATAAAACGTTTATTCGGAACCGGATACGAAAGCAATGGTGCTGTACATAATCGCTGCTTCAGTTCGTTGAACGCCTCCTCGTGTTCATCACTCCATTGGAACGGCTTGTTCTTCTGTGTCAGCTCGTGTAAACTTCTTGCGATGTTAGGAAATCCTGGCACAAATCGTCGATAATATGTGCATAGTCGGAGGAAACTCCTTAGTTCATGTAAATTCTGCGGTTTTGGCCAATCCTTTACGGCGGAGATCTTGTCTTCATCTGTACGAATGCCGCCTGTTGTTATTTTGTGTCCCAAATATTTTACTTCATCCCGGAACAATACACATTTCTTCGGACTTAACTTCAATCCAGCTGATTGGATTCTTTCGAATACTTCCTCTAGTTGTCGTAGATGCTCGTTGAAGTCCTTTCCCGTAACGATGATATCGTTCAAATATACCAGGCATGTTTTCCAGTGGAGTCCTTTAAGTACGCGTTCCATTAGCCGTTCGAAAGTTGCAAGAGCGTTACAAAGTCCAAATGGCATGACATTGAATTGCCATAATCCATTGCCCACACTGAACGCAGTCTTTTCCTTATCTTCGTCTGCGACCTCCACTTGCCAATAGCCGCTCTGCAGATCCAATGTTTAAAACATCCGTGTTCCTGCCAATGTATCCAGTGTGTCGTCGATCCTTGGTAATGATCCTTCTTGGTAACTGTATTGAACTTCCGATCATCAACGCAGAATCTCATGCTTCCATCCTTCTTTTCCACCAATACTACTGGTGAACTCCATGGACTCGTTGACTGTTCAATTACTCCCGATGTTTGCATATCAGTTACCATCTTATCCACCTCTGCTTGCTTAGCGAATGGTAACCTTCTTGGCGCTTGTCGAATAGGAGTTGATGTTCCTGTGTCGATCCGGTGTTTAACCATATTTGTTCTGCCATTATCTTCCGGTGCACCACGAAAAATGGAGATATATATTTCTGAAGCAACTTCTTTGCTGCTTGCTTTTCTTCAGATGTTAATTGTTCCGTCCATTTCTGTGCTAGTGCCTCCGTTATTTTCCGTTGTCGTTGACCTTTGGCTTTTTACACACGGATTCGCCTCCTCGCATTTTATAATGGAGGATATTTCCTCACCTCGGCCGATGATAGTTCCCTTTTTGATGGTTTTCTTCACATCCGATAAATTAAGAACCCGTATCGGAACTCTAAAGTCACAAAAGCTTTCCCGATGATAATTTCTTTGGTTTGTAGCTCGTCACTGTTGGCTTCCACAACCCACAACCCTTGTGTTCCAGGACCTCCATCCAATTTCCCCCAAACAACCGTTTCCGAGTGTGGTGGTAGCTTCGTCCGATGATCCAATGTTATCCTCCTTACGACTGGCTCTTTCCCGTTGTTCAGTTGCAAAGGCAGTTCGACATTACCGTAGCTCAATGTTCCCCGCCCAACATCCAATACGAATCCATTTCGCTTCATGAAGTCCATTCCCAGGATGACCTCATCCACAATATCCGCAACCAGAACTTCATGTCGAAAACTGTTGTTCCCGATTCGTATTGTAACCTCCTACTTTCCTTTGATAGCCGCACTGTCGCCTGTCGCCGTTTGTAACTTGAACCCTTTCATTGTCTGAACTCCATTCATGATGAAATCTGGCCGCACAATCGTTCTCGTTGCTCCGGTGTCCAACTTTATTATACTGGATCGTCCCTCTACTTCGCCTCGCACTATCAAGCTATCACTACCTTTTGCCAATCTGGAAATGGGGATGAAGGTTATGGAGCATTTGGTTGTGGGAGTCAGCTTTTGCTCCTCAAAGCTGACTGTTACTCGTTTAACGCCTTCGTTGTTGTTTGGCGTTCCTCCACGGCTGCTGCTTTTCTTTCTTCCGGTGGCTGTCGGTACATCGGCGATGGTGTTCTCGCCCGTTTGCGCCTTATCTCCCAGCATTCCCTTGAGATGTGTCCTATTTTGTCACAAACCCAACATCTGATTTTACTAGTTCCATCCCGGAATCTCGTTGTCCGCCAGTTATCCGCTGGTTTGATGTTATTGCCCTGTTTGTGACTGATTGCTGGTTCCACTTCCACACGACGTACCTTGACTGCTGGTTTGATGATGTTGTTTGCAGTCTCGTTGGTTAATGCACACGCGATGGTTTCCGCAAACGTTGCTTTTGGAGACAACACAACAGCACGTCTCGTATCCGGATCCCGTATTCCATCTGTAAAGGCGTCGATCTTAATACGCTCTGTGTATTCACCTGCCATGTTGTAGTGGGCGAGGTGCACTAACCGCTCTATATCAGCCGCATACTCCTGGAGCGTCTTTCCAACCCACTGACATCGTCCCTTCAACTCCATACGATGTAGCTCCCGTCGATGGTCACCTCCGTATTTCCGCTCCAAGGCCAACATGATTTTGCCGTAATCCTCTCGTTCGTATTCCGGCACGATTTGTAGGAGCTCCGCAGCACTGCCTTTTAGCGCCACAATTAATGCTGCCACTCGATCCTCCTCACACCAACCATTTCTTGTGGCCGCCATTTCAAACTGGAGTTTGAAGATGTTGAATGGTCTGATTCCGTCGAACGTTGGTGGCTTCAATTTAATCGAGCTGGTTGGTCGAGCAATTTGAGCGCTGCCGTTGGTTTTCAGATCTATTAGCTCCTTTTCAAGTTTCTGGAATCGTTGATCGGTCACCTCGATTTGTTGATCTATCTTTCGAGAGTTTCTGGATTCATACTCTTCCAATTTATTTTCCATATTAATTTTGACCGTATCAACTTTTGCGTTAAATGTCATGGACATATCTCGAAATTTCTCGTTGACATCGGCCATTAAATTTTGCTGAAACTTTTCCTGGTGATCCATTCGTTCAATCAATTTTTCCTGATCACCTCGCATTTGCTCCTCCAATCTTTCTTGACCGCTTGTTATTTTCCCTTCGAGGCCGCCGATCATTTGCTCCTGTTCAGCACGCAATGCCCTTTGCTCGGTAATCATTTTTACTTCGAGGCCGCCGATCATTTGTTCTTGCTTGGCTATCATTTGTTGCATAACAGCCATTAGTTGCCCCATGTCGAAACCTCCAGTGGCCCTATTCTGGTTTTCCCAGGGAATTGGGAATTGGGAATTTTTGACGTTTTTATAACAGTTGGGAATTATTTTTTCCAAAAGTGTATTCTGGCTATTGGGAAAAATATTTTGTTTGGAAAAAATAATTCCCAATTATAACAGTTTTGACGTTTATTTTTCCCTATTAAAATTGTTGGGAATTCATATTTCTTATGGTAAAATACCAAAACCGACTTTAGTGTGTGTGTTTCACACAAGCCAAACTTTATGCATACATATGCTGTAGAAGCATATCAACCTTTAGCGGTATTAGTGAATATTCCTCTATTCGTACACGATTGCGAATACAGTATAAAAAAATAAACAAACGCACACCACCTAAGTATTATTGAGTAAAAATGTACAAGAAAAGTAAAATAAAAAAATAAATGAGCGTATCTTTCTCTCTGTGTCAAACTATCATTAAAAACTAAATTGATGTCATAACTAAAGTAACATTATATTTATTGCGGAAAGTATGGTTTTATTGCAAAATTTATTTCCATTTTTTACTTGAACAGGACAAATTAAAACATTCAAACTTTACATATGTATCTTTTATCAGAATTAAACATTCATACCATGTACATGAAAAATCTACACAAATTTTTTCACGCAACCATACACCTAAAGACATCAAAATTTTAATTCGATAAAAATATTTTAATAAAATCTAATGTAAATAGATAAAGTTTTATTAAAAAATTTATGAATTTCGAATCAAAATACACTCATCCTTATGCAATTCATATATATATTATTTTGGTTTGAATAACCTAACCTACTCGCATTTACACAAAACTAACAACATTCACTCGATGTTATCCACAATATTACACTATTTTGTATTATATATTCACGATATTATACTATTTATCTACACAAAAATTATTCTATATTTATAATAAAATAAAATTATTTTGCATAAAATATGAAGTTGTCATTGCATAGATGTCATTTTCATTGTTTATCATAATTACCATTATCATTTGACAATCGTTTATAGAGATGGAAAAGAGAATAAACGTACTCAACCTTTTGTAGTGTGCGTCTGTTTTTCGAAATAGACCTTAAGTAGTGTTAGTGAGAAACGTCAAATTTTGAATTTTTTTTATATGGACTTTGACGTTTACCAACACACTCAAAGGTTGATATTTTCGTTTGATTATGCTCGTGTAAAAAAAAGAAGCAGGCTTGTGTGAAACACACACACTACTGTCGGTTTTGTAAAATACTCATAATCATAATACTAGAGTATAAATTTAAATTTTTTTATTATTTCCTATAAGCAATAACACCTATTTTTTTAAATTTGGTCTTATCTGCCCTAAAATATAAAAAGAAGCTCATTCATAAATACTCATAGAAAATAATTCCGACCCTAAAAAATTTTTTGTTTTTCAAAAGCGAAAACACCTATTTTTTTAAAAATTTGTTATTCATCCGTCAATATTTAAATCATATTCAAATATAATAACATAGCGCACCATGAAAAAACCATTAAAAAGGTACTCTAGTGGCGAACATTTAAAACTATTTGTTTCACAGAGGGGAAATAATTCCCAGCACGCCAGAATACACTTTTGGGAATTGGGGAATAAAATATTGGGAATTATTATAGTTGGGAATTGGGAAAATTTTTTTCCCAATTCCCAATTCCCAGGGAAAACCAGAATAGGGCCACAGATGTTGTTGGAGTAGTTTCTTTAACGAAAACATTCTGGTTTTCCGCTCTGGTCGTTGACTCTGTTGTCACTTCAACCGCTTGCACCTCGGTTGAATCCGGTGCCCCCAAATTAAACTCATGTTGATCTGGGTCAACATTTTCATCCAACAAAGCTGTACGGAGTCTCAACTGCAAATCATTTCGGTTGCCCGCAGTTGGTAGATTCCGTAGCCCCAACTCCTTCTTCAAATCTGCCACTTTCAAGTCCAATAATTTCATCTTGGATATTCACAATCCCACCGCTGTCACCAATTGTTACGATTTCGCCGAGTGGTTATTCTAATAATTTATCCGGTTCGATCACTGGATTGTGAATATTAAACTCGCAAAGATTAAATTTCAATTAAATTTATTTCCCACAAAAATTACACAAGTAATTCACAAATAATTATTTTCACTTTTATTTTACACAATATTTTTCACTACTATTATTTTAACACTTCACTTTTTATCACTTCCCGATATTAACACTTCGAAATTCAAAATTGAACTATCCCGTAACTCAAATGTCTACACGTATTTATACGACGCAAAGGCTTGTAGAACATTCCATTATTTTGCTTCTCTACACTTCTCGAATTTTCGTTGCGTCGTATTTGGTTCGCTCCGCCTATTTCATTATTTCTTTTTATTTTGTTCGTTTATGTAAACATTTGGTTACAGGGTAATCCCTACTGTTATAATTTTCTTTTTAATTATCACAGGTGACATCTGTGATTCGTGACAATATGCTACTGTGTCGCAAAAAGTGGGAACTCACAGAACTCACAATAAAAGAAATATGTAAATGTATGTGTGAATAAATTATTTTGGCGGGAATACATTTTATGTGGATCTGTGTAAATGTCAAGCTCGATATTTGGCGGGTTATTCAAAATCATACTTCATTAATAAAAAATAATTATTTTTATTTTAATGATCAAATACATAAATCTAAAAATATGTAAATATATGTAAGTTTCTTATTTTATATTTTCATCATAAGAAATTCTAATTGTAAAGTTGATCTTTTTAATATTATTTAAAATAAATTCCATATATAATTAAATTTAGTATATTTATAATGTTTGTTTTTTTCGCAAACCACAAAACTTTTCATTATTAAGGACTTTAAAATTTTAATGGTGTATTAGACATATTTCAAATATCACAGAAAATTGAGATTGTCATTTAAATCTAGTAGCGATTTAAAGTTAAAAATGAAAAAAAATTATAATTAATATTAGTATAAAAACTTTAGCCTTCTTGATTTTACGTTCCGTTTATCTATAATATTTCCGTTCATAATATTTGGTAGCAATTTATTTTAATTTTCCTTGAGTGGAATTTGAAAACTTCTCTAAAGTTCAATCTAAAATTATAAAATATAAAAATTATTAAATATTGATTATCAAATTTGTGCGGCAAACCTTTACCTCTAAAATTGTTCATAACATTAAAATTTTTGGAGTTTACATTTCCTAGTCGACCATTCAAATAATAAAGATGTATTGAAAACAATTAATTTAATAAAATTATAAATACGCATATAGTAGCGTCGATCGTTCAAAAAATAAAAAACAATAAAATGGCGTCGAGCGTCCATAAGCAAAATTTAAATCACAAAAAACTGACAAATGGCGTGGATCGTCGATTAATTAAACTATAATGAAAAATAACTATAGTAACTAAATAAAATAATTATCACAAAAAATCTCCATTAAACAAAAACTCAAAACTTTAAAAACAACAACCAAATTAATATTATAAAATACAAAAATAAACTAACAAACTATACCTACGTAGTAAGAAAATTTGTACATAAAATGTATACGTATACACACCAATACCAATACCAATCTTCTATTAGATTCGAGTTTTGTGACTTGCGAATATTTTATTAAAATCCAAAGGAAAACCAAATTTGCTCATTTTGAGTTTTGTTGTGTATGTCACGAAATAGTTTTGTTTCTCTTGCAACATGATTTTGAAAAAAAAAATCTGTTTTTATTTCTGTATTAGTATTATCGTTATAAAACAGAATTAGTCACCTCCTACGATAAGCCTGATTACTTTGGAGTTCAGTGTTAGTCGTCACACTGAGTGGACGTGTTTTTTTTCCGCTCGGTGTTTAATTAAATAAAATAAATTCGTTTGTGTATGTGTGTGTTTGTGGCTTAAACTCGGGAATCGCAGATGAGTATCGCTATTATATTTTATTATATTTTATTATATTTAATATTAAATTATATTTTATTATATTATATATTGCATTATATATTTGTGTTTATATTATAGTGGATTTGCATATACCGTATTTGTGTGTGTCAGTTTACATCGTGTATACATTGCCAGTAACGGTATTCGTATATACATCAATTTCAATAACACACACACACACACACACACACACACACACACAATTTTTCCGTTGCAAACGATTGAATGCGACGCGTGTGTTTTTGTTTTGTTTCGTTTGACGAGCCAATCCCATAATTCGATCCTAATATATTTCCCTTTCCTCTGGATGATTTCTATATTTTGTTTTATGTTTCAAAATTTACATATCAAGACATACAGTGAGGGGAATTTTTGGAGATTTCGAATTGTAACGCGTTCACTGCAAGTGTATGTGTGTATTTTATATAGCACGTTATTTTGTTTTGTTTTCTTCTCTATTCAAATTTCTATTATGTATTAACATTCTGCAACGGTTGCATTAGTCAAATAAATTCTAAATATTTGACTATGTATTTATCCCTTTTGTTTTATATATTTTGCTTATATATAGAACAATACCATTGCAATGCGTATACGGGCAATCAATGCATGTATAGAATAGATACATACAGGTTTGATCTTGTTTCTATTTGTGTACATACATATAATCAATGCGTTAATATAAAATATCAATGCATACAGTGTTGGTTAGATGACTTTGTTCGTTTTGTTTTATATTTTGTGCAGGTGTTCACTTGCACGTGAAAAAGAACAAAACATTTTAAAAATATATATTTATACATAAATATCGGTACATACAGCAAACCTTTCATATCGATGGATTTACTATTCAAAAGTTTTGAAAATGATGTTTTCGTATCTTATATCAAAATAAGACTATATCTATAAGACTATTGAGGTTTTAATGTAGTGCCATGTATATTAATGGTAGAATTGACTGAAGATTGCTTTAATACGATCACTACCACTATATGATCATTATATTGACGATAATATATACGATCAGTAAATATCCTATTTGTTGCCGAGATTTGAATTGGCTAAAATGTTGAAGTTCGATTTAGCAGATGCTTATTCATATTAGGAAAGTGGTGTTTTAAAGGAACGGTTAATATTCCTCTTGATTTGATTTTGTCAATAAAGTTCACAATTTTGCTCTTGCGTATGTACTTGACATACCTTCATATACCATAGTATGTTGTGCTCTTAAATAACTTTTGTCTTTATTTCTATGGAAAACACTAATTTATTTAAATAATTTTGTTTTCTTTATTCATATAAGTGTAAATGAATAAGATTTCTTGAGTGACATTCTTAACATTAGATGGGGATCACTTGACCGGTGGTATTGACCAGAAAGTTTATTTTACTTTAATAAGCAGCTTCTTTTTGCTGTATAATAATTCTATTACAAACTGTTAAACTTTCTGAATCGGACGGCCGATTTGGTGATTTCTTTCATTGAACTGTAGTGTGTTATACAAGAATTCTACTTTTGTGTATTGTGTGATTGTTTGTTGTAAAACCTTAAAACGGACATAAAGATAGAATGTGTGGAACGGAATGATCGATCAGGTTAGCTAATTATGACCGCACTAAACTATTTATTTATTTAAATAGTTTCCCTTACAAACGAATTGACAATGTATTAGATCATCATATTGTATATAGAAATGCTGTCGGGTCATTACGAAAATTTATATTCCCCACGCGTTAGATGGTGATGGATTGGGAATTATAGGGACACATCTTTAAATACAGCATATGATGAGATGACCCAAAGATGTTGTTTTAAAATACTCCAGTTTAACTGTTGAGGCGATACGAATACATATGATGAATTTAGAATGGTCCTTACCTATCCAACTAACAATAATAACAAACTCAAATCCTAATGTGAAAATGATTATACTAACAATATATAATAATTTACTAATATGTAGTTAGCAATGACTCTGCTGTGGATTATCACCTTAGTCGTTTCTGTGATTGTTTCCTTTTCCCAAACCTTATATGTTGAGATACAAGCAGGGACTGGGCCCGCATAATTTTGGAGTAAAAACTCTCAGATATCTATTTGGAACTCTGCTGAATATACTCCAGGATTATGGTAACAATCTCAGATTCACCGTAACTGGTTGGCTTGTACTCTCCTATCATATCATATCATATCCTACGATAAGCCTGATTACTTTGATGCAATTTTATGGGTAACATTATAAATGTTGTGTTCGTGTGTACAAATACAATTCCTACATATAAAACATCAAAACAAAAATATTGTAAATTGAATCAGCTGATATAATTTGATTATAATACTAGTGTTGATGTATTATAAAAAAACAAAAAATTAAAAAATTGTTAGGCTACTTTAACATTTTTGTATAAATAATTGCATCCTAGTCTATCATAAACCTCGCATACAATCACCGTGTTTACCATAGAAATATACTTATTATATAGAATGAATCAAGCGTTCCAAATTTGGAGAAGAAAAGAGAAAGGTAGAAAAATGCCATAGGCGGACTAATAATTCTAAAAGAGGGATTTGCAATGAAGTTGCCGATTTTAACTAGATTTGAACCGTAAATCATTATATATTTATATATATATATATATATATATATATATATATATATATATATATATATATATATATATATATATATATATATATATATATATATATATTTATATATATATTTATTATATATATATATATATATATATATATATATATATATATATATATATATATATATATATATATATATAAATATATATATATATATATATATATATATATATATATATATATATATATTTAATGTACTCGTTTCCACACCTCCCAAGAGGAAGAGTACTTGGTGCGTTTTTTTAACTGGTGCCCCCATTAGGCCTAATCCACAAAATATAGAGTTAAGTTACATTCCTTGGAAATTGAGTAGAGAAATGAATCTGTTTTTGCATTTTTGTTTGATTTTTCACTTCGGCATCTAAAATGATTAACAATTTTTATCGGACTATTACTTTGGTAATCTGATAAAGAACACATAAACAAATTTAATGATGAGAAATTTATTAAACTTAATTTTATTTAAATATTATTAAACTTTATTTTATTTAATTAGTTTATTTAACTTTATTTTATTGTTACCAAAACATAAACAAAAATTAATTTTACACCACAGCTATCAATTATCTTATACACGTGCGCCATTTTGGTTGAGCATATTTTGTACTATATTTCGTAATATTAAACCTACTGCACTGCTAAAAATAAATATTTATATTCTCGAAACACCAAAACAAACTACGCCATATTTATCACAAAATATTTTATTAAATTTTAAATTAAAAAAGCATATTTTTTGTAATAAATTAATATATTTGTACTATAATGTTAGTTATAACACAAAAAATATAAACAAAAACGTACTGGATAAACGAAATCCCAAATATTTTTTTTCCCGGTTAATTTCGACAGTTTTTCGCTATACACTTAATTATTAATTATAATATTACTATTCAAACTGATACTTTATGAAGTTTATATATTGTCTAATTAAATTTAACTTAACACTTTTTTATTTATTCGTTTTTAAAAATTTTATAATCACTTAAACACTGACTTGTCTATAACAATCATCAAATTGACAGAATATTGTTTTGGTGTTTCGATGGAAAGAAGGATCCGCCATAGTGGATTTTTATACCTCTCACTCCTACTAGTTGCTTTCCAATCGACCAACCGCTAGTACCCGCTAGTAGTTCGTTGCGTGTCTTTACTAAATAATCCATAGTAAATTTAGCAAAGACACGCAACGAACTACTATCGGTTCACTAGCGGTTGGTCGATTGGAAAGCAACTACTGATAACGCTTGAAACAAAAGATTTTGTATCGAAAAACAACAGCGATTTTGCTTATGTTCACTATACCCAAGTATAACAAAGCTAAACTCAAAAATGAGCTATCGTTTTTCCCTTTGAAATATGCGAAAATAGTCGAAAGATAAATACCTTAGTATTGGTGCGTATATGTATACAGCATTGTGTTTTTGAAAACTGCGTATTATTTGACGTGTTTAAAATTTTGCTTGTTTATTTTTATATTTGGAATTTCTAAGATATTAAATAAACTTTAATAAAATTTCTAGGTGGAAATTGTAAGTTAAAAGTATTCGTTCGAAAATATGTATTTATTTTTTTTGGTAAAACAGTGATAAAACGAGTTTATTATACCTTAAATATCTATCCTATTTTTTGGTAAAAAATGGGGAGGAGACACAAGTTTCATATGTACATAGTTTGTTTTCATTCATCACTCAACCGTTTGTAACGATCTGTGATCGTTCCACGGCTTACAGTTTTCCCAGGCCTGAGTACAATTTGAGAAAGTGGTTAATAAAAGTAAATATTTACGGGAGTTGTAAATTATCGGGAATTTGATAAAACAAAGAAGAAGATGGTTTTATTTTTTTGATTTTGGGAGGTGATTGTTCGACGATCGGATCAGTTAATGTCTGGATTTTGAAAACGATGACTGATAAAAATTAATAATAAATTCGCAATTTAAATAAATTTTTATTTTTTTGTGAAATTGAATAAGTGATAGTATCTAATAAGAACAAGTGTAAATATATGAACGAGATATTATCGAAGATAAACTGAAGGTTAAAACTAGACTCGTTACACGTGAAATATCAAAGAAAATATATATATATATATATATATATATATATATATATATATATATATATATATATTGAATTAGTGATTAAAATTGTGGTATACGGTACTTATTATCTTAGTACATACATATGTATATGCTTATAGTTTAAGTATTGGTTTAATTTTTTAAAAATACTAAGTTAAATTAGAAAAACTATATCTAATTTAGTTAAGTTAGTTATAACTATAAATAAACTAACATAATAATTGTAATTATTAAAAAAAAAAAAAAAAAAAAAAAAAAAAAGAAAACAAAGAGAATATTTGATATGGTTAACGTGCTTCAATAAAAAAATAATATGGTTTTCCACATGGAAAAATAGCTGCACCAAGGTCAGAAAGTGAATTATAATAATGAGACTCTTGATGAAAAAAAAAACAATACTTAAGTTGATATCATAATTTGAGCAAATAATATATATATATATAATTAATAAATCATATACTATTTAATATATAATATTAATAATAATATATATAATAAATATAATTAATTAAAAAAATACAACATAAAAATGTGCACATTCACCCCAAATTTAATGACATCATTCAACATGTTCCGGTTCAACCTTCAACATTCATATTTTATCAAATTCATGATCGCCATCACAAGATAAGCCTTATTATTTAACTATTCATCTTATTTTTTTTTATTTCAAATATATTTTTATTCATAATTTTTTTTTTATTTATAAATTTTTGTTTTATATTAAAGATAGATTTAGAATTGGTGTTGGGATATTAATTTAATAGATATATTACTAACCAAATTTTTTTTTTCTCTCTATTTTAAAACTAATTCAATATACATAATACTACATAACACAGTTTAATAAAGTGTTCATATCTATTTTTTTAATGATCTTATAAGTTACGTCTTTAATTTAGTATTTTCGGTAGTTGGGAAATTCGTTCTTGTAAAGAAATTAGGTTTACGATGAAGTAAACAACGGTAGTGAGGCGTGGGTAAGTATTAATAGAATGGTTTGTCTGTGTTTCCTTTTCCCAAAATTCCTTTTATACTTTCCTTCCGTTTCCCTAAGTGTGGTCAAGCTAGCATTTATTCATCTTCGGAAAACCCCACCCCAAGCCCTGAGCCATAGCCGGCAAAAACCATGACCACCCCGAAGCTCTGAATAAATGATTATATATTTCAGTAACGAAGGGCATTTTTTTTTTTGGAATCGAATTTCGATAAACCTCTCATGCCAATCCAACTCGTTACAGATGGCGCCCAAGCATTTTGGCTACTTTTCGAATTACATATACTCTATTTAATGAAATTTATATACGCAATTGATTTCCTTTTTAGTCGATTCAAGTGTCAGGTTTATATGATTTCATTACAATGTTCGATTGTATTTTATTAGACTTTTAAGTCGCAATATTTCTAGTTCTCGAATTATTGATTTTATTGTTAGCTGTAACTTAACTTTAACTAAATACTATTCAAAAGTTTTTTTGCACATCGCATTGTTTTCCACTCACTAGTGAGTGTGATTACAATGTTTGTTATTGTATGCAAATTAAATCCTCGTCTTAGAGAAGAGAAAAAAAGTTTCAACGCAGATCTTTCCAAATTTATTTTAAAATTGTCGACAGTCTGTTAGGTTTGACTCAAACATTTTCTTTCTCATTATGTATTTCCTTTCCTTTCCTTTCCTTTCCTTTCCTTTCCTTTCCTTTCCTTTCCTTTCCTACACAGACAGAAACCTATTCTACTCAATATAATACCAACGCCTCATTCAATCTTGAAATAATTTAAATAATTTACAACTAAATTGTTTTATATACTATATATTTATTAATTAATTATTTTTTTTTTGGTAAAAATTTATCATATAAGGGTGATCCGATCGCTCAACAGTTCGAAATCAACAATTCATCTCAAAACCATAGTTTTATAACATTTTTTTTTCTCAATATACACTTGTAAATTCATCAGACTTGATCATAAATATAGAGCTTTTGCATAACAATTCACTCTAAAGTTCAAGTATATTGATCCTACAACTATAGATACAACTTACAAATTATTTTTAACTTTTCTTTCTTTTTATTATTCAAATTTTATTTATCTATCATGGAGCTGATAATGCAAAGTAAACATTTAGAGTCTGATGAGTTCCTTATCGAATGTGAGATTCGAAATATTAAAGGTCCTCTCTATTTACAATTGGAACAACTCGATAAATCATTACTAAATGAAAAGACTAATGCTGATCTAGTTCCTCAGCGTGCCCACACCTCAGCGGTAAAATCACCTCGAAGGGAAGTTATTATTTGCAGTACTAAACTAAAACAAATACATTCCGACTTACAGGACCAAATAACTAATCAATCTGAAAATCAAGATTTTGATATTCTGATTTCTCGATTGCTTCACATAAGCGGTAGATTGGAACGCATTTCATCATCGAAATCGATGGAAGCTGCAGCGAAAAAACAGCTAGCCGCTTGTAATCTACTCAAACAATCATTGCACAAACTAAAAACTTCAGAAACTCCTCATAGTGATTCAGTTGCCTCGGTTGCTGGTTATGAAATTATCGTTGGATGTTCTGAGACCGAAGACGAAAGCAGTGTTAATTCAACAAGTGACGAGCCTGAGATTCCCCATGGTAAAATTGTAGCAGCATCCAATGTTAATGAAAGCTTAGAAGATATTCACACCAAAGTTCCTCCAAACCAGTTTAAATCCAGGTATGCTAATTTAGTAGCCATAGATCAAGCTTTCAAAGAAACTCAATCACTAGCTCGAAGTATAGACCGTACGCAATTGCAAAGATCTTTACCTTCAACTTCTGTTTCCTATGTGCCACAAACACAGCCTAAGGTGAGATTTGATAATCTAATACAGGTGTCTGAACCATCAGGAACTAGCTTTTTGCCACAGCAACCGAACACTTTATATCATTCACACATTGTTAGAAATAGAACACCACTTGTTAATAATTATCAACCACATTATCCATTAAACTCCCATTCGTATTCCAGATATGCAGCTAATCCTATTGTCACTAACGTAGCTTATCACAATTCAAATATCACTCAACGATTTCCAGGAGTGACGGATAGTACGGCTGTCCCAACCTATCAGACCCAATCCATCTATCCTAACCCCAATTACGAGCCACCTGTGAACAATGAAGCTATAAGCAGGCAGAATATACCATTACCTACTCCAACAGTTTTGGAACCCATTTACCGGTCAACTCCGGTATATAAATGGGGAATTCACTTTGATGGGTTATCGTCTGGATTGGGCGTAGAAAAGTTTTTGTATCGTGTTGAACACATGGCTCGAACTAATAACATTTCCTTACCTCAACTCATCAACGATCTGCCATGTCTGTTAAACGGTATTGCAAGCGAACATTATTGGCTAGTGCTACAACGTTATCCTAATTGTAATTGGGAGCAATTTAAATCTGTTTTTACACATCGATTCCAAGATCGTCGAACCGATGTAGATATCATGAGACTCATCGATTCAAGAAAACAACGCCCAAAAGAGGCATTTACGGAGTTCTATTATGATCTAATGAATTTATCACTACCATTAAAAGTACCTTTATCCGAACAGCAATTTCTTGAGATTCTCAAGAAAAATATGAGAGCAGGTTTGCAAGTTCATCTTGCTGGTAAGCAAATATTCTCTATCTCCGAGCTCGTTAGTATATGTGTGGCCACTGAAGATGTATGGCGAAATGTCGGCCTGGTTCCCGAACAGCAAATGCCACGAAGCTTACCTTATCCTAGACTATACGAAATGGAAATAAATTCTTCCTACTCAACTTCTGGTGATCACAATCTAGGAATAGCAGCAACTAGGGACACCCCACACTCGGTTGTTAACCAATCATTACCAGCTGTTGACAGATTGGCGATTTCTAACACAAATGCTGTTAAACTGGACGCATTTAGTAGAACACCTTGTGATGTATCTAAACCACCACCAATCGACCTAAGAAAACCTTCAGTTCCAGTGTGTTGGAATTGTCGGCAAGCTGGGCATTTGTATATAGATTGCGAGGTTATTCGAAAAGAAATATTTTGTTATGGATGTGGTGAACCCAATGTGTTGAAGCCACACTGTACCTTTTGCATTCACAAAACCGCTTCGTTAAACCAAAGGAGGGAGACGATTGTCAGTGGATCGAATCGTACTCCAACAACAATACTACAACGACCCACATTTTCGAACCAACCAGCTCGTCATGTACCTCAACCCCGACAGAATCGAGATTAAACGAACCAATCCAACCATTTTACAACTCATGCAAAATTCAAAACTTACGCGCTTCTCGCATAAACAACTATTTTAAAACGCGAAGACTCATGTACCGACATATCGCTAAAACAAAATTTTGCAACTCCATAGATTTTTTAGATGATAACCGTCCATATGCTAAAGTCCTCATTAATGGTACTGAAATTCAAGGGTTACTTGATAGTGGAGCCAATATATCAGCGTTAGGTAAACATTCTCTACAATTCATTCATGATCACCACCTTCACCTTAATACTATTCCAGCTTTTGTTCAAATTGCCAATGGTCTCCACTGCGAATCCATGGTTATATCAATGCCAAGCTTTCTTACAATGGTCAAACTTTTGATATGAAACTGTTTGTAATTCCCGATCTTCAGCAAGCCTTGTATCTAGGATGCGACTTTTGGCAGAAATTTGGTATTACACCATCTTTCGTGTCGTCTATTTCAAGGTTACCACCGTCTTCATCTGATACTCCTCCTATCGTAGCTTCTTCTTGTACCGATTACAACCGATATCAGCTTTCTGCTGATCAGGAGCAGAGATTGCAAGCCATCATAGATCAGTTGCCTAGCTTTGAACGTTTGGGACTGGGTCGAACCCACCTGATTCATCACACAATCGACGTTGGAGAGGCTCAACCGGTAAAACAACGACACTACGCCGTATCACCTGCCGTGCAAGAACAAATGTTCCAAGAAATTGATCGAATGATTTCACTTGATGTCATCGAAGAAAGTAATAGTCCCTGGAGCTCTCCAATGGCGATTGTTAAAAAGTCAAAAGGGGGTGTTCGGCTTTGTCTTGACGCTCGACGGCTCAATAGCGCAACCAAGAAAGATGCATTCCCTCTGCCACTGATCGATGGATTGTTGAGCCGATTAGATCGAACTCGGTATATCTCGGGTCTGGACCTTAAGGATGCCTTTTGGCAGATTCCATTAGATCCCGCATCGAAAGAAAAAACGGCGTTTACCATCCCGGGACGCCCATTGTATCAATTTAAGGTTATGCCGTTCGGTCTTTGCAATGCGCCTCAAACATTGTGCAGGTTAATGTCAAACGTAATTCCTCATCATCTACATGACCGGGTGTTCGTTTATCTTGATGATTTATTAATTACTACTGCTGACTTCGAAGAACATTTATCTCTGCTTCAGGATGTCGCTGAAAGGCTGATAAAAGCTGGGCTGACGATAAATGTTCAGAAGAGCAAGTTCCTACTGAAAGAGATCGAATACCTCGGTTATGTGGTTGGTGAGCAAGGATTGCGACCTAATCCTGACAAGGTTGAGGCCATTGTCAAATTCCCTACTCCTAAAAACGTAAGGCAGATAAGAAGATTCCTTGGTGTCACGGGGTGGTATCGCCGTTTTATAAACGGGTACTCTACGCTGTCGGCTCCACTTACCGGTATGCTCAAGAAAAGTTCCAAATTTAAATGGACTGACAAAACTGATGCCGCTTTCAATGATTTAAAACACGCTCTAGTTTCGGCTCCTGTTCTTATTACTCCGGATTTCAAATCACGATTTTACATCCAGTGCGACGCGAGTTCGAACGGTATAGGTGCTGTATTATTCCAACGCGATAAAGACGGAAATGATAGACCTATTGCGTACATGTCTAGGAAATTGAATGCAGCCCAAAGAAATTATTCCGTAACAGAAAAAGAATGCTTAGCAGCACTGGAAGCCATTAAAAAGTTCCGACTCTACGTGGAGGGTCTCCCTTTCACCGTCATTACCGACCATTCAAGCCTGAAGTGGCTAATGTCTTTAAAAGATATTTCAAGTAGACTTGCCCGATGGAGCTTGAAGCTTCAGGGGTTCGATTTTGACATTGAGTTCTGCAAAGGCACGCAAAATACCGTTCCGGATGCTCTGTCTCGTGTACAACTTGACTCACTGGTTATTAAACCCCAACCAACTGATAATTCACCACTTTGTATTGACCAAGCTTCACCATCATTCCTAGATCCTTCCTACCAACAATTAGCTAAGTCAATCCAAAATTCTCACAAACACATAAACCTCTATACAGTTAATAATTTGATTTATATCAATCCTTACCCTAATAGAACTAGTCTTGCTGATATCCCCTCATATAAGCTTCTCATTCCCGAATCCCTCCGACCTTCTCTTCTTACCTCTGCCCATTGTCCTCCAACCTCTGCTCATCTAGGCATCAAGAAAACCACAGAACTCCTTCAGAGATACTATTATTGGCCTAATATCACGTCTGATGTAGACCAGTTTGTTAAAGCCTGTGATCAGTGCAAGCTCAATAAATCTCCTAATCAGATATCCAAACCTCCTCTAGGCTCGCTTCCTATGACTTTCAGGCCCTTTCAGCGAGTCTATCTCGATTTTCTGGGACCATACCCTCGCACTAAAAATGGCAATACCGGAATTTTGATCGCACTGGATCATTTTTCTAAATTTGTCATAACACGACCCATTCGACAGGCAACTGCGATCGAAGTTTGTAGGTTCCTAGAGAACGAGATTTTCTTAATGTTTGGAGTTCCTGAAGTTATACTTACAGACAACGGAAGACAATTTGAATCCCATCTTCTTCAGAATATTTGTCATAAATATGGTGTCCGACACATTTTCACAGCGAAATATTCTCCTCAAGGAAACGCTTCAGAACGCGTCAATCGCACACTTTTAGCGTCTCTACGTGCGTATATAAAATCCGATCAACGTGTCTGGGACACAAATTTATCTGCCATTACACATGCTCTCCGAAATTCTATTCATGAGTCCTCTAAGTATTCCCCCCACTTCCTGGTGTTTGGTCAACATGCGATATTGCATGGCTCGTCGTATAATATATTACGTGAAGCGTCTCTATTTGCTGGCTCGTATGTGAATTGTGAAGATAAGCCAGATTTTCTCTTAAAGATCTATGAGGACGTGCAAATTAATCTTCGTAAGGCAGTCGAACGATCAAAACAGACTTACAATTTAAGGACAAGACATCCCAAAGTTAAAGTTGGGCAAACTATTTATATTCGAAATTTTAAACAGTCTAAGGCCATTGATAATTACACAGCTAAACTTGCCCCACAATTTATAAAGTGTGTGGTTAAACGACTTGTAGGCAATGTATCTTGTGAAGTAGCCAATGAAAATGGGAAGAGTTTGGGTATCTATCATTTCAAAGATATTAAACTTTGAAAGAATATCTCAACAGGTATTTATTTTGCCCGGCTTTTGAGACTGTTTATCAGCAGGGGTGAGTCGTCCCCACGATTGTAACGATCTGTGATCGTTCCACGGCTTACAGTTTTCCCAGGCCTGAGTACAATTTGAGAAAGTGGTTAATAAAAGTAAATATTTACGGGAGTTGTAAATTATCGGGAATTTGATAAAACAAAGAAGAAGATGGTTTTATTTTTTTGATTTTGGGAGGTGATTGTTCGACGATCGGATCAGTTAATGTCTGGATTTTGAAAACGATGACTGATAAAAATTAATAATAAATTCGCAATTTAAATAAATTTTTATTTTTTTGTGAAATTGAATAAGTGATAGTATCTAATAAGAAAAAGTGTAAATATATGAACGAGATATTATCGAAGATAAACTGAAGGTTAAAACTAGACTCGTTACACGTGAAATATCAAAGAAAATATATATATATATATATATATATATATATATATATATATATATATATATATATATATATTGAATTAGTGATTAAAATTGTGGTATACGGTACTTATTATCTTAGTACATACATATGTATATGCTTATAGTTTAAGTATTGGTTTAATTTTTTAAAAATACTAAGTTAAATTAGAAAAACTATATCTAATTTAGTTAAGTTAGTTATAACTATAAATAAACTAACATAATAATTGTAATTATTAAAAAAAAAAAAAAAAAAAAAAAAAGAAAACAAAGAGAATATTTGATATGGTTAACGTGCTTCAATAAAAAAATAATATGGTTTTCCACATGGAAAAATAGCTGCACCAAGGTCAGAAAGTGAATTATAATAATGAGACTCTTGATGAAAAAAAAAACAATACTTAAGTTGATATCATAATTTGAGCAAATAATATATATATATATAATTAATAAATCATATACTATTTAATATATAATATTAATAATAATATATATAATAAATATAATTAATTAAAAAAATACAACATAAAAATGTGCACATTCACCCCAAATTTAATGACATCATTCAACATGTTCCGGTTCAACCTTCAACATTCATATTTTATCAAATTCATGATCGCCATCACAAGATAAGCCTTATTATTTAACTATTCATCTTATTTTTTTTTATTTCAAATATATTTTTATTCATAATTTTTTTTTTATTTATAAATTTTTGTTTTATATTAAAGATAGATTTAGAATTGGTGTTGGGATATTAATTTAATAGATATATTACTAACCAAATTTTTTTTTTCTCTCTATTTTAAAACTAATTCAATATACATAATACTACATAACACAGTTTAATAAAGTGTTCATATCTATTTTTTTAATGATCTTATAAGTTACGTCTTTAATTTAGTATTTTCGGTAGTTGGGAAATTCGTTCTTGTAAAGAAATTAGGTTTACGATGAAGTAAACAACGGTAGTGAGGCGTGGGTAAGTATTAATAGAATGGTTTGTCTGTGTTTCCTTTTCCCAAAATTCCTTTTATACTTTCCTTCCGTTTCCCTAAGTGTGGTCAAGCTAGCATTTATTCATCTTCGGAAAACCCCACCCCAAGCCCTGAGCCATAGCCGGCAAAAACCATGACCACCCCGAAGCTCTGAATAAATGATTATATATTTCAGTAACGAAGGGCATTTTTTTTTTTGGAATCGAATTTCGATAAACCTCTCATGCCAATCCAACTCGTTACACGTTCTAAGCGATTTATCAAATAGTCCATTTCAATTTCTGTGTCTTGTGATTTCAATTAAATATAAGTGTAATCATAATTACAGTGGAGAAAGATCGTCCTTATTGGTGGCATCTAAGAAAAATTACTGGATTGTGGACATTTGGTTTCAGATTTGGAAATAAATTAATATGATCTTTCTAATATTCACTATTACGGAAAAATAATTTTAAATAATATTTAAACTATCTTCTTTATTAATTTTAAATCATATTTATATACATAATTTATTAAAATTACGTTTTACATACGAAAAATTTAAAATTTATATGAATATGCATTTTATTTTTTATTTAATAAATTTTCAATGCATATTCAGTTATATTACAATTACAAATTAATAAAAATTATTTTGTTGTTTCTAAACCATTAAAATTCGTAGTTTTATTTAATTAATCCGCTACAATTTGAATTTGACTTATTACATATGCATGCACAAAAATATTCCCGCCAAATTTATTTTTGACATTTGAACACACATACATATGCACACTTTTACTATATTGAGTTTCGTCAGATTCGACTTATCGCGACACGTTTCATACGAAATCTTATTCTAAGTCGAAAGAAAAACTATGTAAAAGTCGAAACTAAATATAAGTTTTTACTTCGATATTTGACGAAAAAGTCGAATTTTGTTATACTTGGGTATAGTATTATATTAGTGTTGCTCTTCATTAAAACATGCGTAGCATGAAACAGCACATTTAAATATTTGTTTTAATTTGCAGTGGTTAGTTCCTTTCCAATCGACCAACCGCTAGTACCCGCTAGTAGTTCGTTGCGTGTCTTTGCTATGATCGATTGGAACGCTAAAATTGATGAATATGTGTAAAACATAACCTATATTTTAATATGTATGCAAAAAAATTGTCAAAAATCTTTACACAAACTTTTTAGTTAGTCAAGACTGTTGCTACGATGGCAATAATATTATTTTTATTTTAAATACAAATAAAACACATTATTTTTGAACGAAAAATCGAAACGGTTCTACATTTCGCCACGTAGTGGTGTAATTATGCGTAACTGCTTCTAGCTCCCAAGTATAACAAAATTCGACTTTTTCGTCATATATCGAAGTAAAAACTTATATTAAGTTTCCACTTTTACATAGTTTTGCTTTCGACTTAGAATAAGATTTCGTATGAAACGTGTCGCGATAAGTCGAATCTGACGAAACTGAATATAGTAAAACTGTGCTTATGTATGTGTGTTCAAATGTCAAAAATAAATACGCACCACTACTAAGGTATTTATCTTTCGACTATTTTCGCATATTTCGGAGGGAAAACGATAGCTCATTTTTGAGATTAGCCCAAGTATAACATAATTCGACTTTTTCGTCAAATATCGAAGTAAAAACTTATATTTAGTTTCGACTTTTACATAGTTTTGCTTTCGACTTAGAATAAGATTTCGTATGAAACGTGTCGCGATAAGTCGAATCTGACGAAACTCAATATAGTAAAAGTGTGCTTATGTATGTGTGTTCAAATGTCAAAAATAAATTTGGCGGGAATATTTTTGTGCAGGTATATGTGAAACGTCAAATTCAAATTGTAGCGGAATAATTAAATAAAACTACAAATTTTAATGGTTTAGAAACAACAAAATAATTTTTATTAATTTGTAATTGTAATATAACTGAATATGCATTAAAAATTTATTAAATAAAAAATAAAATGAATATTCATATAAACTTTAAATTTTTCTAATGTAAAACGTAATTTTAATAAATTATGAATATAAATATGATTTAAAATTAATAAAGAAGATAGTTTGAATAATATTTTAAATTATTTTTTCCGTAATAATGAATATTAGAAAGCTCATATTAATTTATTTCCAATTCTGAAATAAAATGTCTACAACACAGTAGTTTTTCTTAGATGCCACCAATAACGACGATCTTTCTCCATTGTAATTATGATTACACTTATATTTTTCTTAGATGCCACGTAATTTTTCTTAGATGCCACCAATAAGGACGATCTTTCTCCATTGTAATTATGATTACACTTATATTTATTTGAAATCACAAGCCACAGAAATTGAAATGCACTATTTGATAAATCGCTTAGAACGGTTGAGTGATGAATGAAAACAAACTATGTTCATATGACACTTGTGTCTCCTCCCAATTTTTTACCAAAAAATAGGATAAATATTTAAGGTATAATAAACTCGTTTTATCACTGTTTTACCAAAAAAATAAATACATATTGTCGAACGAATACTTTTAACTTACAATTTCCACCCAGAAATTTTATTAAAGTATGAATAAAATATATAAATAAACAAGCAAAATTTTAAACACGTCAAATAATACGCAGCTTTCTAAACACAACGCTCTATACATATACGCACCACTACTAAGGTATTTATCTTTCGACTATTTCCGCATATTTCGAAGGGAAAAACGATAGCTCATTTTTGAGTTTAGCTTTGTTATACTTGGGAGCTTTGTTATACTTGGGCTACTCGTGAAAAATAGCAAGAGCAGTTACGAGTAGATAAATTAGCAAAGACACACAACGAATTACTAGCGGTTCACTAGCGGGTAATAGCGGTTGGTCGATTGGGAAGCAACTATTATATTCAATCAACGGTTTTGAGTGAGTGACGAACTCATCATGATGCGTTATTTTCTATATTTTGTTGTTTTTAAGTTGGTAACTATTATATTTTGTTTTGATTTTTGTATGTTTGACGTTTGGTGGCGTGTCAATAAATAGATTATCATGATATTGTTACGATTTCGCTGAGTGGTTATTCTAATTATTTTATCCGGTTCGATCACTGGATTGTGAATATAAACTCGCAAAGATTAAATTTTAACTAAATTTATTTTCCACAAAAATTTCACAAATATTTCACAAATAATTCACTGATATTTATTTTCACTTTTATTTTACACAATATTTATCACTACTATTATTTTAACACTTCACTTTTTATCACTTCCCGATATTAACACTTCGAAATTCAAAATTGAACTGAACCATAACTCAAATGTCTACACGTATTTATACGACGCAAAGGCTTGTAGAACATTCCATTATTTTTCTTCTCTACACTTCTCGAATTTTCGTTGCGTCGTATTTGGTTCGCTCCGCCTATTTCATTATTTCTTTTTACTTTGTTCGTATGTGTAAACATTTGGTTACAGGGTAATCCCTACTGTTATAATTTTCTTTTCAATTATCACAGGTGACATCTGTGATTCGTGACACTACCCTCCGCCCAAACCTGTTCGTCCCGAACAGGATCCAGATCTCTTCCTCTATACAACGCCAGTCGCTCCAGGTGTACAACCTTGGGTTTTCCTCGTACTCCTCTTTGGATCCTATAGATCACATCATTTATTCTTGTTATGACCTTGTACGGTCCCTCCCATCCAGGTTGTAATTTCTGCGATAACCCTTTCTTACGTTGTGGGTTGTGAAGCCATACCAATTGTCCCTCGTCAAATCCTTTATTGTTCGCTCGTACATCATACCGAGCCTTTGTTTTATCACTTGACAATTTGATTTTCTCTCTGACAAATCCGTGTATGTTGTTGATCTCCTCTTTCAAGTTATCCACATATGCTTGTCCACATTTAGCTGATGATGGGACCGCTCCGAATTTGAGATCGCCTGGTAGTCTTAAATTGTTGCCAAAAAGTATTGTCGCTGGTGTTACTCCTGTTGTGTTATGCACCGCCGATCGATAAGCCATTAAGAACAATGGAATACCTTGATCCCAATTCCGCTGGTTTTTATCCACTGTTTTGGCTATAAACTCCTCCAATGTGGCATTGAAACGCTCCACCATGCCATCAGACTGTGGGTGGAAAGGTGTTGTCCGCGTTTTATTAATTCCCAGTAACTGGCACATCTCCTGGAAGATAACCGATTCAAAATTCTGCCCTTCGTCGGAATGCAGTTCCATTGGTACCCCATAACGGCTTATCCAATTGTATACCACTGCATTGGCGATTGTGGTTGTTTCCTGATTTGGAATCGGGTATACCTCTGGCCACTTACTGAAGTAGTCTATTACTACCAAAACATATTTGTTGCCACTATCGCTGGTTGGAAATGGTCCTGCAACATCTATGGCAATCCTCTCAAATGGTGCTCCCACATTATATTGTTGCATCGCTCCACGGCTCTTCTTTGCCGGTCCTTTCACGGCCATACATTGGTCACACTTTTGACACCATTCAGCCACTGCCTGTCTACATCCTGCCCAGTAGAATCTTTCACGTACCTTGGCTAACGTTTTGTTGATTCCTAGGTGACCTCCGCTTGTTCCTCCGTGGTATTCCTCCAATATTTCCGCCATCCTGATCTTCGGTACCACCACTAGCGACTGCTTTGTTTTGCCATCGGAGCTTTCCCATGTTCGTTTTAAGCATCCGTTTTCCATGGTTAAACTATCCCATTGGGCCCAGTAAGCCTTGATAGCTGGGCCTTTATCTGCAATATCGCTCCATGTGGGACGACGTTCTTCCTCCATGAATTTGATAATCACTGCCAAATCTGGGTCCTCCTGTTGCTCTTTGGAGATAACATCATTGGTCCATTCATCAGCTGGCAACACTTTCATTAGTCTGATATCGACGATGTTTTCCTTGTTTTCCACCCGTCCGCAATGTTTACAATCCACTCGACATGGCCGTCTTGACAATGCATCCGCATTTCCATGAGCGCTTCCCTTCCGATGTTGAATTTCGTAAACAAAACTCCCCAATCGCTCAATCCACCGTGCTACTTGTCCTTCGGGGTTTTTAAACTGAAGTAGCCATGTCAAGGCGCCATGATCCGTTCTTAATAGAAATGATTGGCCATAAAGGTATTTCCTGAAATGTTCCACACATTTCACTATGGCCAACAATTCTCTTCTTGTTACACAGTAGTTCCGTTCTGGCTTCGATAAGATCTTTGAATAATATGCGATGACACGTTCCTGCCCATCGATTTCCTGTGACAACACTCCTCCCAAGCCATAATTGCTTGCATCCGTATCCAAAATAAAACGTTTATTCGGAACCGGATACGAAAGCAATGGTGCTGTACATAATCGCTGCTTCAGTTCATTGAACGCTTCCTCGTGTTCATCACTCCATTGGAACGGCTTGTTCTTCTGTGTCAGCTCGTGTAAATTCCTTGCGATGTTAGGAAATCCTGGCACAAATCGTCGATAATATGTGCATAGTCCGATGAAACTCCTTAGTTCATGTAAATTCTGCGGTCTTGGCCAATCCTTTACGGCGGAGATCTTGTCTTCATCTGTATGAATGCCGCTTGTTGTTATTTTGTGTCCCAAATATTTGACTTCATCCCGGAACAATACACATTTCTTCGGACTTAACTTCAATCCAGCTGCTTGGATTCTTTCGAATACTTCCTCTAGATTACGTAGGTGCTCGTTAAAGTCCTTCCCCATAACGATGATGTCGTCCAAATAAACCAGGCATGTTTTCCAGTGGAGTCCTTTTAGTACGCGTTCCATTAGCCGTTCGAAAGTCGCAGGGGCGTTACAAAGTCCAAATGGCATGACATTGAATTGCCATAATCCATTGCCCACACTAAACGCTGTCTTTTCCTTATCTTCGTCTGCGACCTCTACTTGCCAATAACCGCTCTGCAGATCTAATGTTGAAAACATCCGTGCTCCTGCCAATGTATCCAGTGTGTCGTCGATCCTTGGTAACGGGTAACTATCCTTTTTGGTAACTGTGTTGAGCTTCCGATAATCAACGCAGAATCTCATGCTTCCATCCTTCTTTTCCACCAATACTACGGGTGAACTCCATGGACTCGTTGACTGCTCAATTACTCCCGATGTTTGCATATCAGTTACCATCTTATCCACTTCTGCTTGTTTAGCCAATGGCAATCTTCTTGGCGCTTGTCGAATAGGTGTTGATGTTCCTGTGTCGATCCGGTGTTTAACCATATTTGTTCTGCCATTATCTTCCGGTGCACCACAGAAAATGGACATATATTTTTGAAGCAACTCCTTTGCTGCTTGTTTTTCTTTTGGTGTTAATTGTTGCGTCCATTTCTGTGCTAGTTCCTCCGTTATTTCCCGTTGTCGTTGGTCCTTGGCCTTTACACACGGATTCGCCTCCTCGCATTTTATAATGGTGGATACTTCCTCTCCTCGGCCGATGATAGTTCCCTTTTTAATTGTTTTTGTCACATCCGATAAATTAAGAGCCCTTATCGGAACTCTAAAGTCACAATCCGGTTTAACCAAAGCTTTTCCGATGATAATTTCTTTGGTTTGTAGCTCGTCCCTGTTGGCTTCCACAACCCACAACCCTTGTGTTCCAGGACCTCCATCCAATTTCCCCCAAACAACCGTTTCCGAGTGTGGTGGTAGCTTCATCCGATGATCCAATGTTATCCTCCTTACGACTGGCTCCTTCCCGTTGTTTAGTTGCAAAGGCAGTTCGACATTACCGTAGCTTAATGTTCCCCGTCCAACATCCAATACGAATCCATTTCGCTTCATGAAGTCCATTCCCAGGATGACCTCATCCACAATATCCGCAACCAGAACTTCATGTCGAAAACTGTTGTTCCCGATTCGAATTGTAACCTCCTTCTTTCCTTTGATAGCCGCACTGTCGCCTGTCGCCGTTTGTAACTTGAACCCTTTCATCGTCCGAACTCCATTCGTGATGAAATCTGGCCGCACAATCGTTCTCGTTGCTCCCGTGTCCAAAGTTATTATACTGGATCGTCCCTCTACTTCGCCTTTCACCATCAAGCTATCACCACCTTTTGCCAATCTGGAAATGGGGATGAAGGTTATGGAGCATTTGGTTGTGGGAGTCAGCTTTTGCTCCTCAAAGCTGACTCTTACTCGTTTAACGCCTTCGTTGTTGTTTGGCGTTCCTCCCCGGCTGCTGCTTTTCTTTCCTCCGGTGGCCGTCGGTACATCGGCGATGGTGTTCTCGCCCGTTTGCGCCTAATTTCCCAGCATTCCCTCGAGATGTGTCCTATTTTGTCACAAACCCAACATCTGATTTTACTAGTTCCATCCCGGAATCTCGTTGTCCGCCAGTTATCTGCTGGTCTGATGTTATTTCCCTGTTTGTGACTGATTGCTGGTTCCACTTCCACACGACGTACCTTGACTGCTGGCTTGATGATGTTGTTTGCAGTCTCGTTGGTTAATGCACACGCGATGGTTTCCGCGAACGATGATTTTGGAGACAATACAACAGCACGTCTCGTATCCGGATCCCGTATACCATCTGTAAAGGCGTCGATCTTAATACGCTCTGTGTATTCACCTGCCATGTTGTAGTGGGCGAGGTGCACTAGTCGCTCTATATCAGCCGCATACTCCTGGAGCGTCTCTCCAACCCGCTGACATCGTCCTTTCAACTCCATACGATGTAGCTCCCGTCGATGATCTCCTCCATATTTGCGCTCCAAAGCCAACATTATTTTTCCGTAGTCTTCCCGTTCGTATTCCGGCACGATTTGTAGGAGCTCCGCAGCATTGCCTTTTAGCGCCACAATTAATGCTGCCACTCGATCCTCCTCACACCAACCATTTCTTGTGGCCGCCATTTCAAACTGGAGTTTGAAGATGTTGAATGGTGTGGTTCCGTCGAACGTTGGTGGCTTCAATTTAATCGAGCTGGTTGGTCGAGCAATTTGAGCGCTGCCGTTGGTTTTCAGATCCATTAGCTCCTTTTCAAGTTTCTGGAATCGTTGATCGGTCACCTCGATTTGTTCATCTAATTTGTGATCCATTTCCATTTTAACCGTGTCCATTTTGGAGTTAAATGTAATGGACATATCTAGAAATTTCTGGTTCACTTCGGCCATTAAATCTTGCTGAAACTTCTCGTGATGATCCATCCGTTCAATCAATTTTTCTTGATCACCTCGCATTTGCTCCTCCAATCTTTCTTGACCACTTGTTATTTTCCCTTCGAGGGCGCCGATCATTTGCTCCTGTTCAGCACGCAATGTCCTTTGCTCGGTAATCATTTTAACTTCGAGGCCGCCGATCATTTGCTGCATTTGTAGTTGCGTCTGAACTTGCATTTGTTGCATAGCAGCCATTAGTTGCCCCATATCGAAACCTCCAGATGTTGTTGGAGTAGTTTCTTTAACGACGACATTCTGGTGTTCCACTCTGGTCGTTGGCTCTGTTGTCACTTCAACCGCTTGCACCTCGGTTGAATCCGGTGCCCCAAAATTAAATTCATGTTGATCTGGGTCAACATTTTCATCTAACAAAGCAGTACGGAGTCTCAACTGCAAATCATTTCGGTTGCCCGCAGTTGGTAGATTCCGTAGCCCCAACTCCTTCTTCAAATCTGCCACTTTTAAGTCCAATAATTTCATCTTCGATATTCACAATCCCACCGCTGTCACCAATTGTTACGATTTCGCCGAGTGGTTATTCAATTATTTTATCCGGTTCGATCACTGGATTGTGAATATAAACTCGCAAAGATTAAATTTTAACTAAATTTATTTTCCACAAAAATTTCACAAATATTTCACAAATAATTCACTGATATTTATTTTCACTTTTATTTTACACAATATTTATCACTACTATTATTTTAACACTTCACTTTTTATCACTTCCCGATATTAACACTTCGAAATTCAAAATTGAACTGAACCGTAACTCAAATGTCTACACGTATTTATACGACGCAAAGGCTTGTAGAACATTCCATTATTTTTCTTCTCTACACTTCTCGAATTTTCGTTGCGTCGTATTTGGTTCGCTCCGCCTATTTCATTATTTCTTTTTACTTTGTTCGTATGTGTAAACATTTGGTTACAGGGTAATCCCTACTGTTATAATTTTCTTTTCAATTATCACAGGTGACATCTGTGATTCGTGACAATATATTTAAAGTTTCAAAAAGTAAATTAATTTAAGGTTTTGTAGTTCAATTTATTTTAATAATTAAATTTTTCAAAAATTCGAACATTTACTGAGCTATTTTTGAATTTTATTTCCATTTCTTTTACAAATGTTGGATACTGACTGTCGTTAATAATTTTACAAACTGACTGCTGTTTATTTCCATTTATACCTCTATTATGAATGTCACCTCACCTCACTCGTCACCGTGACGTGTATTGTCACTCGAGGCATATTTTGGTATTATGATTGTCGCTTTATTTTTAATGAGTGAGGAACACATCATGATGCGTTATTTTCTATATTTTGTTGTTTTTAAGTTGGCAACGATTATTTTTTGTTTTGAATTCGGTATGTTTGACGTTTGGTGGTGTGTGAAAATAATAAATTTCAAGTTTTAAAAAATAAATTAATTTAAATTTTTGTAGTTCAGTTTATTTTAATAATTAAAATTTTTCAGAATTTTGAATATGTACTGGACAATGTCTGGATTTTATTTCCATTTCTTTAAAAATTTTTGGATACTGACTGCCGTTTGTAATTTTCCAAACTGATTACTGTTTATTTCCATTTAATAAAGAAAATAATATTTAAAAATCGAAAATTATTATTTTAATAAATTATAAAATATTTATTTTAAGTAAAAAAAACCAAAAAAAAAATTAAAAACGTATTTTTAATTAGTCAAAAAAAAATTCTCACTTGCTGTCACCGACAAAATGTAAGTGAGGCGTGACAAAATCCTCGCTCATCGTGACATTCATAATACCAAAAGTTTATTTCAGTGTCGTCGCGTCACTCGATGAAGCGTAAGTGACATTCATAATAGGGGTAATAAGATATAGCCACTAAAATATTAATAATTTTCAAAATTTCTATTTTATACCCCTATTATGAATGTCACTTACGCGTCCAGGTGACGCGACGTCACTGAAATGAAATTTTGGTATTATGAATGTCACGGTGAGCGAGGATTTTGTCACGCCTAACTTACAATTTGTCGGTGACAGCAAGTGAGATTTTTTTTTTAACTAATTAAAAATACGTTTTAAATTTTTTTTTGTTTTTTTTTAATTAAAATAATCATTTTCTTTTTTGTGATTTATTGAAATAATAGTTTTCGATTTATAAATAATAATTTTATTTTTTAATAATAATTTACTAAATCAGCAGTCAGTTTGCAAAATTACAAAAGGCATGTTTGGTTTATTGTGTAAAATTTCGCATTAAACGAACGCAACCAAAATCCCATAAACTTTTTTTGTCTTTTTTTATTTTTGTCTATTCTTTGCTATTCTCTAACCAATACCAATAAAGCTCAGGCGCCAATTATTCTCTTTTATGAGTTAGTATGAGTAAATGAATAGAAAACAACAAAATTTGTACAATTCGTTCGTAAACTGTCGATTTCTTGCAATTTTTTGACTTTGCTTTGTTGTATCTTACAATACAGGCCGTATCATCAATTTTTGTATATGAGGCATCTAAATATGATTATTTATCAAGACTGCTGTACAATAATATTCCCATTTATTGATACATGCTCAAATTTTTCATTCATAAGAAATTTTCCTGATTTTTGTTTTCATTTTCGGCTAATATGTTAGTTCGATAGTATTTCGTTTATCGAATATGATCAAATGATCAAAATAGTTCAATGTGATTCGAGAAAATGTATAAATAAACAGTGATTATTTAACGTAACTCCTCTTTTGCATTTGAATTTTGTATAGGAAAAACACTCTAGCACACAAAGAATACACAAAGTCACAAAAATTATTTTTTTTGTTTTGTTTACGTTGATTTTTTTGTTTCTTTTTGTTTTTGATGGTACATTGTCTGTTACTGTTATTGTATTGTATTGTGTATGTTTACTTGTCAGTATGAAAAAATTGACCTACAATATATTTAATTTTTGGCGAATTTAAAATATATTTGCGGAAATATAAATTTTAATAAACATATAAATATAAATAAATTTGATATTATTCCATTCATAATTTTACTGACTACTTCGGATGACAAAATTTGTTTAGTTGTTCGAATTCTATTTCGAAAAATTAAACGAAACATCAATTTAATTATTTTTGGAAATAATAAAATTAACGTTTTGTTTAATTTATTTCCTAGTTAAAATTCAGATAGATATTATCAAAATTTAATTAAAATTGTTAAATATCTATAAACCTACAAAAAATAATTCAAACAGGTAAAATTTTATGTATATTGAAGATATATTACGAAAACATAGAATTTATCATAAAACAAATACATCCTCTCGTCGCAACTGCTCGTAGCAAACTAAAACAAAACAAAGCAACAAAATCAAAAATAAATTAAAAACGAAACGAATGCACTAAAAGACAACAAAGCACACAAACGTAATTGACCAAAATATCAATTTTATAATTTTTATAAAGAATTAAGTAATTTAAGTATACAGTTAAAACAGTTTTAATAATCCTAAATAAAAATTCTGTAAGCCTAACAAAAATTAAAACGCATAAAATGTTACGTGATTTAAAAATATTACGTAAAAACAAAATCATACTGACAACGAAAACATGCTCGTGGCAACTAAAGGGGGAACTATAATTGGAATAAGAGAATTAACAGAAATAAGAAACTGAACGAAATCTGCCATTTGTTATTGCATTTTGACATTTCGCCCATAGTTTACTTAAGAATTTCTAAGTTGACAGCGAAATAAAATTTTTATGCGATTTTTTGATTATTTTAAAAACATTAATTTAGATAAAGTAGTACTTAAAAATATTAATTAAATAGCATATAAATAAATAGTTAGTATCGTAGGAATAGTTTTTTTGTCTTAATTTGTTTTTATTATATTTGATATTAAGTTTTAGTTTTAATAGGTTATGTTAGGTTAGCTTTTTTGGTTAGTGTTTTTATAACTTTTAAGTAATTAAAACGTAGAGTTAATTATTTAGATTTAGGTTAATATTCTTATATTTATATTAGAGGAAGGGTTAATCAGATTATTTTAATCAAATCAATTTTAATATAATCAAAAATGAACAACGAAATTAAGTTGGCAAAACTTAAGAAGTTAAATAAGCTCCTTGAGCATTTACAGCTATTGAAGGAAATAAAAGAAAGTAACCGGCAAATGCGGTCATGTAGTGTGCGATTAATAAACCGCACCAGAAATGAATACGGTTATTATAAGGTGACATTGTCATAAATGCAGCTATGGGCCCGTACACTTTCAATAATAGTATCGGAAAATGTATCCATTCTAAAAATATAAAATAAATTTTAAGTTTATCGACCAACAAAAAGCAAAAAGAATCCAAAATAAATTTTAATAAAATAAATATATTTAATTTTTTTTTAACTTTTTTCTCCAAACAAACAAACAGAAATGGCGTCGAACAATGTCAACAAGATGCATTGTTGTTGCTTTTCCTTAATTCAGTACGAAAATTGTCGCACTCTTTAATTTTTTTAAGTGACACATACAACTGAACGAAGAATTTTTAAGTTTCTTATTCTGAGTATGGTCGCATTCATACATATTCCTTTTCTCGCTCTCTTTCGTTAATTTTTTTAATTTTCTTATTCCAAGTATAGTTCTCGCTTAAAACAAAGAAACAAAATCAAAAATAAAATAAAAATGAAGCGAAATGCACTAAAAGACAACGAAGAACAAAACTGTTTGCATTATTTCTAAAAAAATTGAAACGAAGGAAAACTGGATAAAACGTATGCGCGAACCAGAGCACAATATAACAAACAATATGCATTTTAACCCGATATTATAAATTCATTTCGTTTTATTTTTCTATTCACGATCGAAAATATAAAAATCTAGATTCTTAAACCTTCAAAATCATGAATTAAAATATTGGTTTAAATGAAAATTATTAATCCAGGATTGTTGATAAATAATCATTTTTCAAACTCTGGAAAGTGAGTAATTCGCTATGGGGCCTGCCTACCAAATTATAGGAAGTTAAAAGTCAAAAATTTCGAAAAAATCGACTTTTTCATACGATTGTTGATGTGTTTACGATTTTCTATTCATTTACACATACATAGGATCGGCCATGTTTTTAGATGGGAAACGGCCGTATACATATACGCATTGCTCTAACCTATTTCGTTTAGTGTACGTGTATAAGTAGTGTGGGTGAAGTTTCTTGTGAGATACATTTAATTTGAAAAATACAGGTATTTTTCATCAAAAAAAAATCAAAAAAATGAAAAGATATTTGCCAATTGTTCCTAAAAGCAAGTAAGTAATAATAATATCAAGATTTGGAATTTTACTAATATTGTTTTAATAATACAATAAAATTAAAAAAATAGAAAAACGGTCAATTTATTATAAGGAAATCCCGTTCGTCGCCATTGCAAATGTTTGACCAGTATTGTAAAAACTGTATCAGATATTAATAATTAATTTTATTATATTGTGTTTTAATGCCCGTGTTTCTCCACAAATATTAAATTCGAAAAACTCCTGTGACACCCGGTTAGTAAAACATAGTAACTATTCTTATTTTATATAGATATACTGAAATTATAAATTGATAAACAATATTGTTTTGATTTAGTGCTTTTAAGGCTAATGTGTCAGTAAAAGGTTTAAATTCGAACAGAGGCAGTCCTATGAAGTTGCGCTAAATTGGTAATAAATTAATATGTGATAATTTTTTTTTGCATTTGAAAATTAATTTTACTATTTTGCTATTGTTTAGTACCAGTTCAACTGCTATTGTTTCAACTAACATTTCAAATGTCAGTCAATCTTGCGAGTCATCGCCATTAAGATCAAACTCAGAACAGCAAGATATTGGAAATTTATTAAACACTCGGTTAGTATACAATTTTTTATTTTGTTTCATAAATTATCATTTTATTGATTATTCATTTCTTTAAATATAGATTCTCTAACTCAGTTGTTTGCACCGAATCGGAATATTCTAACTCTAACCTTTCTCAAGATGCCAGTCCTGTAAATAAAATAAATATTCACAAAAATATAAATGTGAATGGGAAACGGAGTTTTCATGGTTGAGAAAAGTTGATGGAAGAGCTTTCTGTTCTATTTGCTTCACAATGCTTACCAATAATAAAAGCCATTTAAACAGACATTTGACAACAAAATTACACATAAAAAATATTAAAACTAGGAATACAACACCAAACATAGAACAATATTGCAACAATTCTATTAAATTATCAACTATAAATAAAAAGAAGGAATCGGAGTTCATGTGTGTAATGTACTGCATACAGTACGACCTACCTTTTGCCCAAATAGACTCTTTACCTGCATTTCTTAAAATGATATGCTCGGATTCAAATTATGTAAAACAAATAAAATGTAGCAGAACTAAAGCAATGGTCAATACAATTATTGGACTATTCGCGAAGCATTTAATAGCAGATAAACTTAAACATACTAAATTTTCCCTCATCATAGACGAGACTACTGATGTATCCACTGCCAAATGTTTAGTGATTGTTGCTAGATTTTACGATAAATCTAAGTGCACGATTTCTGATAGTTTTATGGGCTTAATAGAGTTAACAGACTCGACGGCACAAGAAATTTTTAATATAATTAACCATCATTTTGAACAATGCCAAATTCCTATTCAAAATGTAATCTCGCTTGGCGTAGATAACGCGTCTGTTATGACAGGGCACGCGAATGGAGTTGTTTCCAAATTTCTAGAAATCAATCTGGATTTATTTTTTCTCCGTTGCACATCATATTTTTTTTTCGTTTTCTCTTTACATTTGTGCGCATCAGTAGCCAATAAGAAACTACCTAAAATGTTTCGTTATATCTATCTCCGACATTTATGCATTTTGGAATTCAATTAGACCAATTTTTTAATACGCAGCAATTTGATCAAGAAAAAATATCTTCCCTAAATCTATCACTTATTTCATTCTATGTAGAATTATGTGATCAAATAAAAAAAAGATTTAACTTTAAAAAAAGTAAATTGGAATTACTTAAATATCTTAATATTAATGAAATTATTTCTGGAGATCTGCCAACAATTGTAGCAATTTTAAAATCCTTGCCATTTCATGAATGCGACGAAGAAATCTTAAATAACCAATTTCGAAGGTTAATTGGCAATACTGAAATTGCCAAGCAATTTATTGATAATGACATAGTAGCGTTTTGGATAAAGCTAACATTATTTAAAATGCTTTAGGTGAATACGAATATCAAGATATTTGTAATTACATGCTTAGACTATGTGCTCTGCCACATAGCACAGCAGCAGCAGAACGTAAATTTTCAATACTGAATTTAATTAAAACCGCTCTTCGGAATAATTTAAACACAATAACCGTTGAAAATTTGTTGTATTCCAAGGAACTATTAAATATTTCTAAAGTTGTTGGGTACCGTCTGACTCAGAGGATCTGTTCAAATTTGCTAATAAATTTGTTTTCGCTGACGGTGAATACAAATTCGAATAAAAAACGACGAGAGGGAATACATAACATAAAATTACTTTAAGTAAATTGTAAACTTGTGCAATTATTACTTTTTACATGAAATATGTTTTTAATTTGAAATCTTAAGTTAAATATATATTATATATAATTTGTTGATGACGATTGAATAATAGTATATGTTGTTATTATTATAAAATAATATATAAGCTTGAATTGAACAAATCTGTATTTTTATTTTTACCCTGCTTTTTCACAATCTACTACTTTTCTTCAGACCTTCTACTCCTATGTTAATTAGTAACAGTGGCAGCACTGGTTATGTGATATTCTTTCCAAAAAGAAAGAAAAGAGCACTTTGTTTTGTATCAAAAAATACAAAAAAAATTGCCCTTTTTGTCGATGTATTGGTGAAAATAAAATACAAATTATTATGCTACACAATTTACACAAACATAAATTTCATAGTATAGTCTTTTAAAATATATAGATTTATTTTATTATAATCCTTTATTATTATTGCTATTAACTTTTTATTTAATTTTGATAATTTCATACATTTACGACAAAATATAGTTCACAAATAAAATTCAAAATGGCGTTTTGTTTTTGTTTATATTGTTTTGACATTTAAAAATTTATATGTGTGAGTAAATCTGCGAAAAAATCTCGATTTTTCAAAAGTGCTCGAGATCAAAAAAAAGTGCTCGAGATCATTTCCAAAGAATATGTAATGTCAAAAACGCGTTTCGAGCAAAAAGAGTTTTTTACCAAAGAATATCGCATTAGTATCCAAAATTTGTTGAAGAAATGTAAATAAAATCCAGACATCGCACAATATTTGAATTTTTGAAAAATTTAATTATTAAAATTAACTGAACTACAAAAATTTAAATTAATTAGTTTTCAAAACTTGAAATTTATTATTTTCACACACCACCAAACGTCAAACATAACGAAATCATAACAAAAAATAACTGTTACCAACATAAAAACCACAAAATATAGAAAATAAAGCATCATGATGCGTTCGTCACTCACTCAAAATAAAGCGACAATCATAATACCAAAATATGACCCGAGTGACAATACACGTCACGGTGACGAGTGAGGTGAGGTGACATTCATAAAAGGGGTATTATTGTTTTATTGTATTGTCTAAAGTGGTCAATCACATTTTATAACCACATTACAAATCACTAAAATATTCATACCAACGTCTTATTTACATCACCAATATATAATATTTTTTATTTTATACATATGTAATGTTTTATACATAAATAATAAATAAATCCATTGCAATTTAGCAAAATACATACAAAAATCATTATTATTACAAATCTATATTATATAAATTTCAAATATGTAAAAAAATCGACATCTGTAAAAAATTGCATCATCTGTAAAACAAAAATTGTCATTTTTTTTTTTTCGTTTATTTCTATGCCTTCTGTTTTGGGGCTCAAGGCACTCCCAACTCTTTCGCGGTTCGCTTATTTACGTCCTTACTTTACGCTTTGCAGCCAAATCGAGGACGTACGGCTGTAGGTCCGATTTTCCTAACCATCTGCACATTGCATAGCTCCATTCCTTTTCCTACATTCCGATTTAAAATCAGAATGTACACTAAAATATTTTGTAGTTGAGACTTACTCGTTTGTTTGTTAATGAATTTTTTATTTTTTTCTGTTAATTTTTATCTTTCCGTCCCTTATACTCTAATATACTTTTTAGTACCTTTGTCCTATTCCTTTCATTTCCTTTAGTTGAAATCATTTAAATTCTCATTTAAATTACACACACACATAAATTCATATACAAAACAATTTTTACTCTCCAGATTCAGTCCGATCTTACGGAAAATCGAAAATTTAGAACTGAAAATTTCCCTAAGTTGAAAAACAATGATTCCAAAATTTAAAGAATAAAACGGACTTTTGTCGCTCCTTAGGTCAAATTTTTATTTTATAGATAGATTTTGAGATATGACGAGTTAAAGCTGAAAAAATGATTTTTAAAAAATTGATTTCATGTCTTTTGTATGAGAAATCTTTTTCATTTTTCGTTTTTTAGGCCTTTTTGCATACTTTTTATATTTTTAGTGAATCGGCCGTGAACACATACATTAGCATTGACTATAATATCTAACGGAGAAACAAGAACAGACTATATAATATAATATAATAAAATAAAATATAATACTATGTCATAATATATAATGAAATGTAATATAATAATATAATATAATAACGATACACATTTGTAATTAGATTTTCAACTAAACACACACACACACAACGCATTTATTTTATTTAATTTAATTAAAGAAACACCGAGCAGACAACAACACGTCCACTCGGTATGAAGATCTACACAACACTCTCCTCAAGAAAAACCGAATAAACATGAAAATAAATTAACCCATACATGCGCAAGTAACATCACAAACGTATTCTCGTGTAAATGAAACTGATGTCGTCCCACCGAGCAATTATGTATCGTGTAAGCACAGTGAATGATATTAGTGATTTTAAAAGTTTGACCGGCTTTTAGTTGAGGAGGTTTTTTTATATACAACACACACATAATACACAACACACAATTAAACATATAAATAAATAAAATGTTCAAAATAGAACACTAATCTTAAATTTTACAGTTTTCTTAAACAGACATTATAACTTCAGAAGATTAAATTGCGCTCGTACAAATGAAATAAGCAGGCTTGTGTAAACACACACACTAGCGATTGTTTTGTTCTTCTTTCTTCTATATATTTTGTTTTATGTACAGTGCGGTTCAATAGATTATCGCCACTTAATTCTGAGAAGCAAACGTCAATTGCCAGCCGGTGGGATAGAAAAAATTGTAAAATAGAGAAAGAAAGAGTATTTAATACTGAATACAATAGCAAAAATCGCAGATCCTAATGCGATATTCTTTGGTTAAAAAAAGTGCTCTGACAGCATAAAAAAAAGTGCTCTGACAGCTCTATTTGCTCGAAACGCGTTTTTGACATTACATATTCTTTGGAAATGATCTCGAACACTTTTTGTTTTGATCTCGAGCACTTTTGAAAAATCGAGATTTTTTCGCAGATTTACTCAAACATATAAATTTTTAAATGTCAAAACAAAATAAACAAAAACAAAACGCCATTTTGAATTTCATTTGTGAACTATATTTTGTCGTAAATGTGTGAAATTATCAAAATTAAATAAAAAAGTTAATAGCAATAATAATAAAGGATTATAATAAAATAAATCTATATATTTTAAAAGACTATACTATTAAATTTGTGTTTGTGTAGCATAATAATTTGTATTTTGTATTTGTATTTGTATTTTATTTTCACCACTACATCGACAAAAAGGGCAATTTTTTCATATCTTTGATAAAAACAAAGAGTGCTTTTCTCTCATTTTGAAAAGAATATCACATAAGATAACTGTTTTGTTTCGAAAAATAAGTCAGCAATTCATGACTTTATTTCGGTTCATTTGATTAACGCCACTTCAAAAATTACATGAAATAATGAGTGAGCCAGCCCCAAACATGTTCAATTATGTTTAAATTCGGCGTATATGGTGGCCACGGCAATAGCTGAACTTTTTGGTTTATGATGTACGACTTTACAACGCGAGCTGTGTATTGGCGCGTTATCTTGTTGGAAAATCCATGAGAGTGGTGTAAAAAGGTCATGGATTTTAGGGAAAACAGATTCCATTAACGTCTTGTAACTGTTTCCGGTCTTTTTTGGATTTTGAAACACCAACTCGACTGTGCCATAATACCATATTGTTACGATTTCGTCGAGTGGTTATTCAAACAATTTATCTGGTTCGATCACTGGATTGTGAATATTAAACTCGCAAACTTTAATTTTTACAATAAATTTATTTCCCAATAAATTCCACAAATATTTCACAAATAACTATTATTACACTATTTTTTCACAATTATTATCACTACAATTATTTTAAAACTTCACTTTCACTCTTTATCACTTCCCGATATTAACACTTCGAAATTCAAAATTGAACTGTTCATTAACTCAGTGGTAGTTTCGTTCGATGATCCAGTTTTATCCTCCTCACGATTATTTCCTCCCGTTGTTCAGTTGCAAAGGCAGTTCGACATTACCGAAGCTAAATGTTCTCCGTCCAAAATCCAATACGAATCCATTTCGTTTCATGATGTCCATTCCCAGAATGACCTCATCCACAATATCCGCAACCAGAACTTCATGTCGAAAACTGTTGTTCCTGATTCGTATTGTAACCTCCTTCTTTCCTTTAATAGCTGCGTTGTCGCCTGTCGCCGTTTGTAACTTGAACCCTTCCATTGTTCGAACTCCATTCGTGATAAAATCTGGCCTCAAAATCTGGCCTCAAAATAGTTCTCGTTACTCCGGTGTCCAACGTTATTATACTGGATGGTCCCTCTACTTCGCCTCGCACCATCAAGGTATCACCACCTTTTGCCAATCTGGAAATGGGGATGAAGGTTATGGAGCATTTGGTTGAGGGAGTCAGCTTTTGCTCCTCAAAGCTGACTCTTACTCGTTTAACGCCTTCGTTGTTGTTTGGCGTTTCTCTTCGGCTGCTGCTTTTCTTTCCTCCGGTGGCCTTCGGTACATCGGCGATAGTGTTCTCGTCCGTTTGTGTCTTATCTCCCAGCATTCCCTTGAGATGTGTCCTATTTTGTCACAAACCCAACATCTGATTTTACTAGTTCCATCCCGGAATCTCGTTGTCCGCCAGTTATCTGTTGGTTTGATGTTATTTCCCTGTTTGTGACTGATTGCTGGTTCCACTTCTACACGACATACCTTGACTGCTGGTTTGATGATGTTGTTTGCAGTTTCGTTGGTTAGTGCACACGCGATGGTTTCCGCAAACGATGCTTTTGGAGACAATACAACTGCATGTCTCGTATCCAGATCCCGTATACCATCGGTGAAAGCGTCGATCTTGATCCGCTCTGTGTATTCTCCTGCCATATTGTAGTGGGCAAAGTGCACTTACCGCTCCATATAGCTCCCGTCGATGGTCACCTCCGTATTTGCGCTCCAGAGTGTACTGTATTGATGTTTCGTTTTACACGTTTGCCTTTTATTTCGTAATGACAAATGACAATGCTCTCTCGCTTTCGATAACCAACTGGTCTTGTTTTATTTTTACGGATCGTACTATACATATACATATATATTGAATACAATTACATTTACAGTAGTAAGATTGACTGTACTATTAGTACATTGCTTCGTTATATGAATATACTACATATCTCCCACCATACATTGTAACTATGTTATTATTTTTTACAGTAAACTTTAACGGTTATCATATAACAATTTACAAATTTAATTTAGTCGGTGGTTTCCTAATTCTTTGAGGTCGTGCTGGTGCACTTTGAATTGATTTATAGTTAAAAGCCTTATTATTACTATAGTTATCATTTGGCGTATCACTAGGCCATCGGGTTTGTTGAATATCCACACTAGGATCAGCAACATCTGAATTCACAATAGCTTTTGCACCCACATTTGATGTTTTGTTGAGTAAAACTTCCTTAAACGTAATATTATGGTCATTTTTTCCTTCGTTTAATTTTTTGTAGCTATTCACCCCTTTTATGCTGTCAAAATGTTTACGAAGATGATTCGCATGAATCTTTACCTCTTTCAGTACCATTACTATATATGTGTTGCAACTTATACCTTATTTATATAACCCTTTTCCCAAACGTTCCTTCTAATTAGTTTTACGCACACCTCTTCATATTTCCTAAAAAATTTTACATTATCTTTTTTTAATTCCCACCTCTCAAGTCTAACTGCAGACAATAAATTTCATCTCAAAAATGGTTTTCTATTAAACATTATCTCAAATGGTGTCTTCCCTGTGGCCACATTGATAGAATTTCGGTTGAATCCGGTGCCCCCAAATTAAACTCATGCTGATCAGGCTCAACATTTTCTTCTACCAAAGCAGCGCGAGGTCTGAGCTGCAACTCATTACGGTTGCCCGACGTTGTTAAATTACGCTGGCCCAACTCCTTCTTCAAATCTGCCACTTTTAAGTCCATTAATTTCATTGTAGATATTCACAATCCCACCGCTGTCACCAATTGTTACGATTTCGCCGAGTGGTTATTCTAATAATTTATCCGGTTCGATCACGGACTGTTGTGTTCGATTACAATAAATTTATTTCCCAATAAATTCCACAAATATTTCACAAATAACTATTATTACACTATTTTTTCACAATTATTATCACTACAATTATTTTAACATTTCACTTTCACTGTTTATCACTTCCCGATATTAACACTTCGAAATTCAAAATTGAACTTTTCATTAACTCAAATGTCTTCACGTATTTATACGACGCAAATACTAGTAGAACACTCCATTAATTTGAATCTCTACACGTCGCGAATGTTCTTTTCGTCGTATTTTGTTCGCTCCGCCTATTACAATATTTATTTTTATTTGTTTGTATGTGTAAACATTTGGTTACAGGGTAACCCCTACTGCTATATTTTATTTTCCTTTTTAGTTCTCACTGGTGACATCTGAATCACAGATGTCACCAGTGATAACTAAAAAGGAAAATAAAATATAGCAGTAGGGGTTACAATATTGAATCACCAATTACGCCCCCTTCCCTACTATGATGGCGATTCAAAAACACTTCCTCTTTAATATATTTAAAATAGTAATAATACCCATCTGGTCCATCCAAATTGAATTTTTTTCATCAGAATATTCGACTTTTCGCCAGTCATTAACATTTTGGCCTTGCATCACATTCCAAGCCATGTGTTCCTTTGCGAATTCTTCTAGTTTCTGCTTCCATTTATCATTCAGTGGTGGTTTTTTCCTTAAGTTCCTTGGTTCAGCCAGTTCAGATGTTTTGCACTTAAAAATGAACGGTGGATAGTCGATTTACTAACATTAACACTAGCTTGAAAGGCAATTTTTGTTGTAGAAAGGGCCGAATTTGATGCTAATCTAACAATTTTTCGTTTATCCTGCGGTGTAAGTGCCGTTGAAACTCTTCCTTTATAATTACCTCCATAAGATTTTGTATCTTTCAAATAATTTGGGATGGCCTTATGACCTCGTCCGATCCTACGACCTATAGCAAGGCCTAAAAGCTCTTCCTAATGATAGACATCTATTTTGGCCCTTTCTGATAAAGTTAAACACTTTTTCTTACCCATTGATTTAAAACAATAATAATAATACTAATATTTAACTTCACTTTCACAAGTTTTTTAAAAGTGAACTATTATAAGCAAAAGTCAAAATACAAAAATAGATGGATGACGACAATATGACATATCCATATAGGTTAATTTATTCAAGAAAAACCCTGCCGATATCTTCACGCACTGAAATAGTCTTCTATATTGCAAAATCAACGTACAAAGCAAATAATTATGAAGTATAAAAATTGTGGAGCGTTTTATAATTTTTATTGTCCAAAATATAAGTATTAATTCATAACACTATATGCTTATTTTAATTTTAGCTGCTTACAGCCTTATTATATACATAACAATAGGTGGAATTTTATTTTTTTATTTAGAAAAGAACGATCCGGTTTCAGACACCCAAGCAGACTGCTTTTGTTAATTCACCAATAAGATAAAGCATTCTAAATTAAAACTATTTTAATTTTAAATTAAATTTTAAATAAGTTAAATTTTATAGATTTACTTGAAATAATGTGTTTGCAAAACAGTGAGTTATTTCCAAACACTTCTAAATTATCCTAGAGTAAATTAATTGTGTCTGTTAATATTTTTTTTAATTTTTCAACTAGCTACAAAAGATTATGGTTAAAACTGAAACCACCCATTTTCGAGAAAACTGCATCGTACCAGGCATTCAGGACACAATTCGAAATCGCATTGACAGGAATCGATAGTTAACAACGAACGAATGCGCTAATTGGCATTGCGACGACCACTCGCTGAAATATTGCAGATCCTATATACGGCCGAGGGAAGCTACGAAGCTTTCGAGTTAAGATGCGGCAATGGGAGCTTTCGAGCTAAGATGCGGTGGTAATCACATGCAGACGAACCATCGCACACAACTCCAAAACAAGAAAACAAGGGACAACAGTCATTTTGAGTTGAACGCCAATTTTGTCCAACTAGAGAACATGACCTACCCGAATTACAATGCTGAGCACCGAGATGAAATATATCGACGAACACATTCTTCAACGCTATTCGTGATGAACAAACGTGATGACATATTCATCAACGTTATTCATGACGTGCCAATAATCGTTTTATCGTCAAAGTGAATAGCCGTATTTTTGATAGCTATTATTTTTTTTTAATAATTATAATTATAAAATATTATATAGATAAAAAAATCTAAATCAACACGTTTTTATATGACCTAAAAAGAGGAAAATAATTTCTCTTTCATCCCACAGACTCATTAAATTGAAGTCTAAAAACGTGGTGCGCGTCATCTTTTCCTCTCGATTACTCTCTAACTGTCCTCTCTATGTCTCTTCTTCTCAGATTTATCGTTTATCGCTCTGTCTCTTTTCAAGCACACTTCTTTGTTTCGTTAACTGATTAATTATTTTGATCACATGAGATGTTGTTGTTGATGAAGGGTGATTCTGAAATTAATTCACTTTAGAGCCGAGGTAAATTCTATGTTCTTGATGAAACGAATTATGTAATTGTATTTGGATGACGCGCACCACGTTTTTAGACTTCAATTTAATGAGTCTGTGGGATGAGAGAGAAATTATTTTCCTCTTTTTAGGTCATATAAAAACGTGTTGATTTAGATTTTTTTATCTATATAATATTATTTTCTCCTTTTTAGTTTTTGTCTGTATGTTGTCTGTATCGAAAAGTTGCAAGATTTACTGGCATCTTGCAACTTTTCGATTTTATTTCCTGAAACAAAAGAGTTTTTAAAGCCGAATAAAAACACAAAGTTTGTTTTATCAATGTCGAAATTCAAATGCTGGGTCTTTTATTTAGTTTACCAGGAAAAGCCTGGCAGATGCCGGCAGTAAAATACTGGTAGAAATTTCTATGTGACAATGATAGGGGAGAAATGCGAAAAGTAAGCTCGTCGTAAGAAGAAAGTAAGAAGGTCGTGTTTACCTGAATTTAAAGTTTAAAAGCTTACTCTTGACATCGTGACAAAGCAGAGAGTTAGGCTGTCATGTCCCGATGCAAGAGCAAGTCAATTGCGATGAGATCAGATACTTTCCGCACCAACCTGCAGGCCTGCAACGAGATAGAGAAGAAGAAGAGGGTCATTAGTATTAGATATTTAATTACTACGCGGCTGGAGTCCTCGCAATCGTTTCATTTCTTCGTGAGCTTCCTCGTTGCAGGGCTTCATTCCGGTGAGTTTGGCACAGTCTAGACTTTCGATGCGCAAGCCATCTAGTGATCTCACTCGGCTCAAACCGACGTACGCTTGACCTTTCTCGAAGAGCGCAGGACCCAGGTAAACAACCGCGTGGTCGACGGTACATCTCTGCATCTTGTGCACCGTGAATGCCCAGCAGAGAATGATCGGAAGCATTCTCCTCTCAATCGTACCGTAGTTTCGTTTCGCAGGGAATTGAACTGCACGAGGTTCAATCAGGTGGATGCCGATCTTTCCAAAGTCGATGCGAAGTGTTGGGATGTCAATCGGGTACATCTGAGTGCGGCGGAAGTGAGGCCAGATTATTTCCGCGATGTTTCCGATTGAACCGTTTACGAGTCCCTTTTCGACATTCACATTCGAGCGTAGCATCACTTTCGCTCCGACAAAGATCTCGATTTCGTACGGAAGACCACCAGTCTTGTTAATGTCTTCTGGCACGATGTTCTCGATTTGAACATTTTCCATGTTTCGAGTGGCGTCAACAACTGTGTCCTGTGCTTTGATCTTGTAGATGTGCACACCTCGATTTAGCCGGTATTCAGCAAGAACTCTGGCGTTGTGTTCTGCGACAAGTGCACGAGTGGGGTAGATTCGAATGGCCTTGTCGATCGCGAAATCTCCCACTTCCATCGGTCAATTGCTTCGACAGAAGCGTGTTGAATAATTCCCTGTTCATTTTGCCTTCACGCAGTGCATTAAGCAAGTTCGCGAATGTGTCGTCTTCCTTTTGTCGCATGTTTTCAGTCAGTTCTACCAGTGTGAGCAGATGCCAGAGATGAGTGGCGGGTTGGAAGCGAGCTGCCTGCTTGTAGACTGGTGATCCCGGTTTAACTGGCGGGAGTTGCATCAAGTCTCCGAAGACGATGATGTTGAGACCACCGAAAGGCTCGTCTTCATTGTTTTTCAGCTGCCTTAAGCGAGAGTCAATCATGCACAGCATCTCGTAAGGCACCATTGAGATTTCGTCAATGAAGATGTATTTGGTCTCTCGCCACTGTTGTCGCATAATCTTCAGATAGGTGCCAGTCAGGAATCGCATGTTAAACGACATATTTCCATCCTTAATTATTGGCAGCTTTAGCGAGCTGTGAAGTGTCGATCCGCCCACGAGTTGTGCTGCGACGCCAGTTAGTGCACACACCTTCACGATCTTCTTGGCATAGCAGCGATTGAGTTGGTTCTCGAGGGTCTTAAACGTGAATGTTTTGCCAACTCCTGCGCCACTAGTGAGGAAGTACCTGTCGCGTTGGTCACTTCCAGTCATTTGTTCCAGTGCGCTGCGCGTGAGGACATTGTAGAACTCTCGCTGTTTCATGTTCATGGCTGCCTTTGCAGACTCGAACTGGTCGTCAGTCATGCCAGGAATGTCAATTTCCTCTTCGTATTCAAAGTCGACATTGGCATCTTCTGGCTGATCGAAGAGGTAGAACGCATGAGCCACCTCAACATGTTCTCTTGGAAATTCCGTTACAAAATCTTGAAATCGTAGTAGTCGAGTGTTTCGGAAATTTCTTCACCTGAAAATTGATTTGTCAGTAATGGTGACTCGTAGTAGCTCTAAAGTGCTCAAAGTTTCAGCTCGATAGCTTGTCAGGAAGTGGTCGAAAATCGAGTTGCAAGATTTGCACCGAACAGACAAACAGACAGACAAACTGCTACCAAAGCGAGCTTATAAAAACGTGTAAAAAAGTGTAGTCATTAATCATTTCAAATAACTCGACAAAGTTTTTTTTTGTTTTGATTTACTTTAACTAAAAGTGCAGTGTTCGTAAAAAAACTATTGTGCAGTGCATATAAGTTTTATAGTGAAGTGTGAACATTTAATGATAATTACCTAGAACTTGGGTCATTATACTTGGTCTGCGTCTGCACCAAATCGGTCGGCAGTGCTTAAAGTCTGGTCATGCAGGAAAATTCACGCTCATCGATGTTTGACCTCATGGATTCGGTGAAGGGTCCATCATTACAACACACAAATCCTAACGCCGTCGGCTCGGGCAAGTTTATGAGCACAAGCGACAATCCATTTAAAATAGGTAAACTAATCATGAGATCTCCTATAAGGCCACGAAGTTTCTCTGTAGAAAACTAAACCACAACAAAAGAGCCTCAGCAGAGTAACTGCAGTTCCCAACAAATATCAATTACCAGCTGAATTAAGCGAAGCACGAAATGAAATCCATCAATTAAAACTGATGATAGATCAAAGTCACCCACAAACAAATGATTTTACTATATCTGATTCGAGCGAAAGGAAACGAATATCAGAAAAATGTATAATCAAGCAGGTACTTCATCAGACAAAACTGAAAGAGATCCAACTCAAAAAACCAAAACTCAGCCCGAAAAAAACATCTCATCAGCAAAGTATGTAACTTTCCAAAAAATTAAAGAACCTAAAAAAGGTAAAAAAATTCCGCCTCCTGTAGTACTTAGCAATGTGACAAATTACTCCGACATTAACAAGTCATTACAGGATAACAGCATCAATTTCCAAGCCAAATTGATGAACAACAACCAACTGAAAAGAAATGTAGTCACCGAGACAGATTATACAAATCTAACAGAATACCTAAACGGTTTGCAGCAAGAACAGTGGCATTCTTATGATAATAAACATACACGACCGATAAGGGTTATGGTTAGAAATTTGCACCAATCCGGACCCAGAAGATATTAAGAGAGAATTGAGTGAAAGAGGTTTTAGAATCCTTGATATCGTCAACAAAATTAAAAAGACTAAGCAAGGGGATGAAGAACTAAGAATTCCACTTCCGTTATTTATGACCTTCGATAACAAAGAAGATATTTAAAAAATTTATGAAATAAAACATATGTGCCTTATGGGTGTAAAAATTGAAGCGGTTAGAAGCAACCGTACAATTCCGCAATGTAAACGTTGTCAGCGATATGGCCATACTCAAAAGTTCTACCAACACGAACCTAGATGTGTTAAATGTGCTGAGAAACATTTAACTATTTCTCGTGAGAAACCCAAGAATACTGCAGCAAAGTGTTCAAACTCTGCACAAGCCCATCCTGCAAATTACCGCGGATGCCTGGTAGCGAGAGAACTTCAAAAAAAGAAGAAATAATCTAAGTAAACCAACGAGTTTACAAAAAAAGTCAGAAACGTTTAGTCATCATGTAAGAGGTGGTTTATCACATGCGCAAGTAGCTGAGACAGGAAAGGTCAGTTTCCTGTCTCAGCTACTTGCTTTGAACCCTACTCATTCGAATACTATGATGGAAATGATGCAAACTGTTATGAATGCAATAAACAACCTTTCTGAAAGGCTACAAAGATTGGAGCAGAGAAATTCTGCTTTATTATACTTATCATCTCTCTCAAAATGATATACCAAGAAAACCTGAGAATTGCTACTTGGAATGCTAACGGTATTAAAAATAAAAAGCATGAACTAGAAGCGTTTTTAAAAATGCAAAATATCGATGTGTGTCTGATAACTGAATCCCACTTCACCAGGCAATAAGACCTTAAAATTCACGGTTACCAACTTTATGAAACAATTCATTCGGATAACCAAGCAAGAGGTGGAACTGCTGTTATAATAAAAAACTATATTAAACACCGTGAATGCCAGCATTATCAATTACCCGAAACCCGAAGCTTACCATAGTAGAAATTACATCTACCAAGCAACGCCTTCAGATAGGATGAGTGTATTATCCACCTAAATATAACCTCAAGAAACCGAACTATTTGAATATCCTACAACATTTCGATGGTAGATTTATACTAGGGGTTGATTTTAATGCAAAGCATGTTGACTTTGGCTCTAGGCTTACAACAACCAAAGGTAACGAACTTAAAAATGCAATAGTAGAAATGGGATGTAACGTCCATTCCACTGGCAAGCCAACATATTGGCCCACGGATGCAGGTAAAACTCCTGATCTACTGCATTTTTTTATATCAAAACAAGTTTCATCAAATTTTATTGAAGTAGAGGATAATTCAGATATGGACTCTGATCACTCTGCAGTGATACTTTCCTTAAGCGACAAGATAATTAGAAAGGAAACGAGACCAACTCTTGCCAATAAAACAACTGATTGGGCGAGCTTCAGATCTGACGTAGAAAACAAGATTAACTTACAAACACGACTAAAAACTATTCAGGACCTAGAAGAAGAGGTAGAAAATTTCACCGATATCATTCAGATTACCGCTTGGAATAATACTAATGGAACAGTATCCAAAACCATTGGTAAAAGTACCCAAGAGAAATTCGGAATCTTGTCTTAGAAAAAAGAAAAGCTAGGAGAAAATGGCAACAAACAAGAAGTCCATCTGATAAGACGATTCTAAATAATAAATCACAACACCTTAAGCGAGAAATTCAAAAGCTAAATGAAAAATCGTTGTCTTTGTATCTGGGACAATTTACCGCTGATGAAGATACGAACTACTCACTATGGAAGGCAACTAAAAGTATAAAAACCCCAATTACACAAATTCCTCCTATTAAGCGAAATGATGGCTCGTGGGCTAGGGATAACAAAGCAAAAGCTGAAGAATTTGCTAACCATTTGGCTAATATTTTCAAACCGAATGAGATTGAATCGGATATTATAATCGAAAATGAAAACAGCAGAGGGTGAAATTCCTTTAACAACGCAAAAAGAAGCTACCAGTGAAATACAATTCAATCTGAAGTCAGCAAAGGCACCTGGATATGACCTTATAACGGGAGAAATTTTAAAGCAACTACCAAAGAAAGCTATCGCTAAACTAACTCACTTGTTTAATGCTGTTATTAGATTAAGACATGTTCCTTCGGCCTGGAAAGTTGCGGAAGTTATTATGTTACCGAAACCAGGTAAACCGCCTAATGAAGCTAAAACGTATCGTCAGATATCATTGTTCCCTATCATTTCAAAGCTAATGGAGAGACTACTCTTGAAGAGAATTAAGCCAATAATATAAAGTAGAGACCTAATACCGGATCACCAATTTGGGTTTAGATGCAAACATTCTACAATTGATCAGGTTCACAGAATAACAGACATTATAGAAAAGGCGTTAGAAGAAAAACAAATTTGTTCGACCTTATTTCTGGATGTGGCAGCAGCTTTCGATAAGGTATGGCACGAGGGTTTAATACATAAACCTAATCTGAATTAAAAGAGATGAATTATAATAAAATTTGTCATAAAATAATAATAATATATTTAAAAACTTATCTTATATGTAAACATAATTGACAATATTAAACATAACTTAAGAATAAATATAAACAAATATATTTATTGTTTGTTTGTTTGTTTGTTTTTTAGTTTTTTGTGGTCAGATATTACTATCCATATGACCTCTCGTTCGTCTGTTTCCAATTCCTGCTTACAGATACTTCTCACGGGAAGGGCTGAAGCATTGGATTAGTTGAGTTGTAGTTGTGTATGTTACTAACTTGAATAACTTTTATTTCTAAAAATAGACAGTTAGTTTGAGATATTAATTTAATTTAAGATATAGCAAATGATTTCAAGTTTGTTTGTTATGATGATGAGTTATAATATAATATTAATGGTGGATATCTTCATGATATTTGTTGTTATATTATATATGTGTATAATTCTTAATTTCTTAACTTTATAATTTAGTCTTAATTTCTAATTTTATTAACCTAATTTATTGTTATATCTGACATATTTTTTTTAATATATTATTTTAATTAAAGGTAAATATTTAATTTAAGATGATTCTATGCAGATATTTTGAAATTCAATTTACATAATTCATTTTCATTGGAGTGCAAGTATAGTTAAATTAAATTTAGATTATTAGTATTATTATTAGGTGGTGTGATTTTTATATGATAAAATTTACATTTGAGTGCTTAATAATAAATTTCTATATTAAGTTATTAATTATAGGTAAGTTAGTTTTGTTAGTTTTTTTTTGTGTCGTTAGTTAGTTGTTAGTATTGAGTTGGCATTCTTAGTGTATTATTTATTATAATTCGACTATATTTAAAGCTTTAATGGTTAAAGTTTGTAGTTTATTTCTTCTATGAACTTCAAAACTATTTTGTACTCTTTTTCGTCCCCATCTCTGAGTATACTCTGTAAATCTTTTCGTCCTATCAACGGATATTTATTTCTTATAGTGTCATATTTTGCACATTCGTTTATGATGTGATCATTATCTTCTGTCGTGTTACATAATGTACAATTTGGTGAGTCTTCAGTCTTGATTATGGCTGTATATTTTTTATTATATGCGTGTCCAGTTCTCAGTCTCGTTATTAATTTAATCTCTGTGTCTTTTAAGGTACTGTTTAAAAACCAAAGTGACTTTTTAGGAACTGGGTTGATTTGCCTGTAGTACAGTCCAATAGAATTTGTCATCTGTGTATATTTCTCACTCCATTTTTTGTCTATTTCATAGTTTATGTTGTTTATTGTGTCTGTTATTACGGGATCATTGTCAAGTGTGTAGGTGATGTAATGGCATGTTTCGCTAAGTTGTCCGCAATAATATTGCCTTGTATCCCACAGTGACCTGGGATCCATTGAATGGTAATGTGTTTTTTGTTGTATCCTATTGTGTCAATAATTTGGTTTTCATAGTGTTTATCAGTTTTGTGTGAAAGTGCCGAAATAATTGATTTACACGAGCTCTGTGAGTCAGTTAGTATTACAATTTTGCTCTTTCTATTTAATTGTGCTAGTGTTGTGGCTATTTTAATTCCTATGATTTCAGTTGTTTTGATATCTGTTTTGTTGTTTAGTTTTATTGCGTACTTTTGGTTTTCCTCTTGTATGTATATGCCAATTCCTATTTTATTATTTATTATTGATCCGTCCGTATATATGCATCCATGATCTTTGTATTTATCTAACGCTTTTAGTGTTAGAGCTTTTAGTTCTGTATTATTTTGGTTTATTTTGTTTTTAATTCCCGGTATTTGTGGTATAATTTCTATGTTTTGAGGATAGGTTGATTTAAGGTGTATTGGTTTAATTTTGTTCAGTATGCTATAGTTATTGTATAGAGAGTTTAATTTATTTAGTGATTTTTGTTCCTTTATATCTCTTACGATTTTAGTGTTTTTATATATTTGTTTTGTTATGTATTTTAATGTTTTTTTTATGTTATCCATTTCTACAGTCATTTCTACTGCTTCAGAGAGAAGTGATAGGATTGGTGTTGTTTTAACAAGTCCAAGACATATTCTAATGCTTGAATTTTTTATAGCTTGACATATTTTGTTCGCTGTTTTATTATTTTCTTCGGTAATGATGTAGCTATATTCAATCTTTGATTTTATGATCGATTTATATACGTTTAGCATTGTAGAAGGATGGGTTCCACCATTTGTATGAGTCAATATTTTTAAAATGTTTATAGTTTTTTGAATGTCTGTTTTTGTCCGTTGATAGTGTTTTGTTAGTGATAGTCTATTTGTTAATGTTGTTCCCAGAATTTTCGTATCCCGTTTTTCTGTAATTTCTATATTGTTTATTTTTAATTTTAATTGTTTGATTTATTTTTAGTTTTAGTGTTTCTAGTGTATGATGTAGTTCTGTTAATGTGGTATTAGCAATGTTATTTAGTTCGTCATGGTTATGGGCTGATATTATTAAACAAATGTCGTCTGCAAATTGGAAAATTTTAGTATTATTATTGTTGAGTTCGTGTATTTTTGTGGTGTAAATGTTGAATAGAGTGGGACTCAAACAAGTTCCTTGTGGTACTCGGACATTTGTGTTTTGAATTTCTTGGTTTTGATTTTGTATTATTATTTGTCTGTTCGTAAGAAAATGATAAATCCAGTTGATAATCTTTGGTGGGAAGTTCTGTTGTGTCATTATTGTAATTAATTTTGTTTTGTCAACGTTGTCAAATGCTTTTGTAATGTCAGTGTTAATTAGAATAGTTTTTCTGTTATTAATTTTTTCTTTTTTTATGTGATTATTCATTTCTATTAAATAGTCGTTAATGTTTTTGTTCTTGCGGAACCCATAGTTGTTATCATTTAATATGTGGTTTTCATCAATGTGTTCTGTCATTCTATTTAGAGTATTATTCTATTGAATATTTTGGAGAATGCTGGCAGAAGACAAATAGGTCGGTAGTTGTTTATTTCCCTATCTTCTTTGGCTTTTTTTTTAATAGCTATTGTACTGGGAATTTTCCATTTATTGGGGTATTGTTGACTATGCCAAATTTTATTAAAATAATTCGTTATGATGTTTATAAATTTGTTGTTTTCTGTTGTGATTTGTTTTATTAATTTATAACTAATTTTATCTCCTCCGGGAGCTGTATTTTTAGTGTTTTTTAATATTTCTGAGATTTCTTGATTATTTGTAAATTGGATGTTTGTGTTGTTATTGACATTTGGAAATGGTGTTAATGAGGTTTCAATGGAGTATGGAAAGTTTAGGTCTAAAAACTGCCTTGCCTGGTTATCATTATTTAGTATTTTGTAAGTTGATTCTTTTTTATTTTTTATTTTATTTATGTTTTTCCATATCTCCGAATTATTGGTTTTATGGTTAATTTGGTTTAGGAACTTATTCCAACTAATCTTTTTTTCTTTTTTTATTTCTAGTTTCATTTTTTGGGTGGCTTTTTTTAGTTCTGTCGCTGTATAGAGTGTTTTTCCCTGTTATAGACTTCTTGTTTTCCTTTTTTTAGGTTCCAAAGCTTATTTAGGTATTCGTTCCACCATGGTAGGGTTTAAATTTAGCTTTTCTTGTTATGGTTGTTGTATATTTTTTGATGATGTTTTCTAGATACTCCTCTAGTTCTTGGATATTTTCATTAAGTGTTAAATTAATGTCTTGTATTATTTTTTTCCAATTTGTAATTTGTTTGGTATATGTTTCGTTGTTTTTGTACGTTATTTTTATTGGTAGGTGATCACTTCCCAAACTATTTTTATCGACGATCCATGATAGGTCATTCGTAAAATTTGTAGTACAGAGTGTTATGTCTAGCGTTGAAGTGTTGTGTCTATGTGTGTCTTGTCTTGTATATGTACCATCGTTTAATATGTGTATGTCACTGTCTTTTATTATGTCACCTATTTTTTGTCCTAGTCTATCGGTTGTTAAGTTTATCTGATTATCCCAGAGTCCATTATATGCGTTTATATCTCCACCTATTATAGTGTAGTTATTATTATTCTCTTCTATTAAATTGAGAAATTCATTTGATATTTCGTCTGGGTTTCTTCTTGAATTGTTGTAGAAGGTTACTATGTCAAATTTTAAATTCTTGTAATGTATGTTTACTTTTAAAGTTTCTAGTCTGTTGTACGTATTTGTTTGATCAATAATTTGCCATGATAATTTTTTGTGGATAAGAAAGCCCACTCCTCCGTATCCGTCTGGTCTGTCTTTGGTTATTAAGTCGTAATTATTAAATGTAATAGTTTATGTCGGTTTTGTCCAAGTTTCCGTTAAAAGTACTATGTCTGTTCTGTTGTTGTTCATGTATTGCTCTAGTAGATTTTTGTTACTTTTTAAACTTCTTATATTGATTTGTAGTATGTTCATATTGTTCATTATTCTATTATTCTTCTGTTATAAGGTGTTATTTATTTTTTATTATTCTATTGTGTGCTAGGCAATAGAATTTTTTTAATTTCAATTAAAATCGTGTCTAACGTTGCTGGGTTTTCGTTGGTTTTGTTTTCTTGATTGAAAGTCATGTCAATTTTTTTGAATATGTCATCTCTTGTTTTGATTTGTTCTTTCAAGATTTTTACAGTGTTATACAGTATTTGAAGTTTTCGCTCTGTTTGATCTGAATCATTTATTTCCCATCTGTTTCGCTCTGTATTAAAGTTACTTGTTTGGTCCGTTATGAAGTCCTGTTGTCGTGGTATGCGTTGTCTTTTACCAAAAAGTGTATCTTTGGTTTCTCTAAAGGATGATTTGTTTATGGTCATATACTCAGTTTTTTTTTTTTGTCTATACCTTTCGTGACAGTCTCTATGATTTGTTCTATGGCCATCCCCACAGAATTTACACCTTTCCTTTAAGTCACATAAATGTGTGTTGTCGCAAATTTTTGCACACGTGGTGCATCTTATACTGTCGGTGGTTCTGCATTTTTTGCTTGTATGGCCATAGTTAAGACATTTTTTACAGTGTAAAGGATTAGGTATATAAATTTGAACTTTTACTAGGATATTGTCATACATGACAATATTATTTGGTACTGAGTTTGATCTAAATGTTAATTTTACCAGTTCCATATCCGTCGGTTTTTCTGTAATACTATCCCATTTTGTCATTCTTTCGAATTTCGTGATTTCCACATTTGCTTTGATGTTGTCTTTTAGTTCGTCCATGGTTATATCTGTTGGAATATTTTTTATAATACCAATTGTATTGTTAAAATTTTATGGAATGAATGCATGGTACTCATCAAATTGTCGAAGTTTCACTGAGTCGATACATTGGTTTGCATCTTGATAGTTCTTAAAGATTAATCTTGCCATGTTTTTCGATATTAGTTCAACACTATCTATAGCCGTGTTTTAATATTTGCTCTGGATAGCGGCTCCGGATAGCGATGCTAAGCAGGCATTTTTCCTTATTTAAAATCCAATTTAATGCGCTATTTATAAGTAAATACAATTCATTTAACAGTAAACTATAACATTTCATTCAATTAGATTTCAAAATTTGTAAAAATAAATATTTAGCTCCACCTATTTTTATAGAGCACTATCCGGAGCCGCTATCCAGAGCAGCTATTATTTGATGGGAAATTTACGAAAAATATGGGAATTTTAATGTTCATCCCTCAAAACGAAAAATTTCATTGCATTAAATGTCAAAATAAATTTTTTGTACGTATTTATTTTGAATTAACAGTGACACTCGTGGATAATAGAATAAGTTTGAATAGAAATTTCCCTAGCTCCGGATAGCAAGCTCTGGATAGCGCGAATATTAGCTGTGTTTTAATATTCGCGCTATCCAGAGCTTGCTATCCGGAGCTAGGGAAATTTCTATTCAAACTTATTCTATTATCCGCCAGTGTCACTGTTAATCAAAAAATAAATACATAAAAAAATCAAATTTTGACATTTAATCCAAAGAAATTTTGCGTTTTTAGGGATGAACATTAAAATACCCATATTTTTCGTAAATTTCCCATCAAATAATAGCTGCTCTGGATAGCGGCTCCGGATAGTGCTCTATACAAATAGGTAGAGCTAAATATTTATTTTTACAAATTTTGATATCTAATTGAATGAAATATTATAGTTTGCTGTTAAATAAATTGTGTTTACCTATAAATAGCGCATTAAATTGGATTTTAAATAGAGAAAAATGCTTTTTCTGCATCGCTATCCGGAGCCGCTATCAAGAGCAAATATTAAAACACGGCTATTAAAACACAGCTTATGTTGTTTATATTATTTGTTTGTAGTGCCTTTCCTAATTTAATCATATTTAGATTGTGTTTCGTTATCATTACTTTGAAAGGTTTCGAGTCTTCTTTATTATATTTGTTCTGTTTTTCATTTATATTTTTTCCGGTATCGTTCATATCTGTATTTTCTGTCATGACCGCGTTTCTATCTCGCGTTGCTTTATTTGATGTTTTAGTTGTAGTAATTTTTGTTTGGTTATAATCGTTTAGTTTGTAATTTGGAATCCATTATGTCTGATAGTCTAATTTTTTTTGTGTTGTCATTTGATTCGGAGTCTGAGTCTGTGTTAGGTAGTGGTATGTTATTTATTTGGTTCAAGTAGTTTATACTACTTTCCCCATTTGTGTATTGTGTAGTACTATTTATTTTGAAATTCACTTTTCACTTGCTACTACTTTAATACACTAAAACTTACCCGACTAAAATTTGATATTCACTTTAACTTTTGTTTTATTCACTTGACACTTACGCTTGGTACACTAAGGTTGCCTGCTCAATGTCTCAACGAACTGACGTGTGTTGAACAAATATATTTATTCTTAGTCATTGTCAATTCCATCATTTTATTATTTTGACAGTTTGCTGACTGTCGATAAAATAGTTAGTACTCATTGATGTAACACAATAGTATCAGTTAATATTAAGCATTCTATTCTCCATTGGGTTAATTTACACTTGGTCTCATGAATCCGGATTCTGTGGATTCAAAAATTCCATCGTCGTTTACACAAGGATTCATGAATCCGGTTTCATTTAATATATTTCTATGTATGTGTATGAATCTTTTTCATTTCATAAATGCTTTTCAACTGGGAATTTTATGTCCTTGAGAATTTTTATATTTCATTTTTGTTTGTATTAGTGCGATGAAACCCGAGAAATACAAAAATTTTTGGTTTAAAAATGAATCCCCAACATGGCGGCAATAAAACCGGTTTTGTAGGTAAAGGAAGGAAATACGAAGAATGAATCCGGATTCATGAGACCAAGTGTAAATGAATCCATTAGGTGTCACTAAATTTACTAGTTAGTATAATTATATTAATATAGACGTCATTCAAGAAACCTAGTGAACATTTGGGTTTTTTCAATCATTGTAAAAAAAATTCAATTATTATTAAAAGCGACCTTTAAAAGCGAACATAGCGAATATAAAAATTACTCTAAGCGATCTTTAAAAGCGAACATAACAATTATAAAAGGCAATTAAAAGTTATTAGAACCAAATTTATTAATATATTGTATAATTTTACATTTATATAAATTGAAATATATTACAAAAAATTTGTAAAATTGTTATAACTAAATCCATTGAACCAGCCCTAATTTGTGCAAATTTACATCAAATTTGCTCATGGTCCTTCGAGCCGGATTTTTTAAATCGTGAAGCTGTAGCAACCACATGGTCAACAGTTGGATTTGGAGCAGTAACATTTACAAGGCAATTTGTTTGGACGTCAACCTGAATTGAAGCCCTAAAAGGAAAATTGTGAGTTATTTTAATTTTTACAGTGAAGAAATTCTGGATTTGTGAATAAAGTTCATTTTGCACACATTTTTTTTTTGAGAATACGTCCGAATTTTCTATTCCATAATTAAAACAAATTTAACAATTTAAATTGTGATAAAACCTTTTGACTTGCAATGGCTGAAGAACAAAAGGCTATTGAGACGCTTCGTCGGAAACGTGGTAACATTAAAGGATCCCTTACGCGATTAGAGCTATATTACTCGAATTTAACACGTGAAACGAGTTCAGAGGAAATATGCATTCGATTAGAGATGTTGGAGAAGACATACAATGAATTCAAAGACGTCGATGAACGTCTTTCAGTGAATCCGCAACAAGTTTCTGAAATAGGCGATTTCGAAACAAGATATTGCGATCTAAAGGCAAAACTTCGCGCTGAATCAAATCGGCGAAATAACATGTTTCATGAATTGCATCAACAATTCAACTCAACAATGCAAACATTTGTGCAACAACAGCGTGAGTATTTCGATACACTTCAAGATAGAAGTTTTGCATTAAACACCAACAGAGATGAAGTCAAACTACCAAAAATTACAATAGCTCCATTTTCTGGAAATTATGAGGAATTCCCTTCGTTTAAAGATTTATATGAAGCCACGATTCATAATAATGAAGCGTTGTCAAAGGTGCACAAGTTTAAATATTTAAAGGGTCTTCTATGTGGTGAAGCAGCGAATATTGTGAAGCATGTCACAATAACCGAAGCCAATTATGAAAACACATGGAGCAAAATAGTTAAGCGTTACGATCACAAGGATCATATGACGAATTTAATTCGTCAATTTTTAACTCAACCTCGCATTCATGGTGCTTCAAAGGAAATAAGACACATGGCCGATATAAGTGATGAGGTACTGAGAGGATTAGCAGCATTAGGTGACAAAGGCGAAAACACGCGATGGTTGGCTAATCTATTTATTATTAGAAAAATGCGATGATGAAACGAGAAGGTCTTGGGCGTTGAAAAACAGTGACAAGGAATTTCCAACAATTGAAGACTTCATCAATTTCCTAAATGACCATAGCCACGCGTTAGAGCGAGCAGAACCAACGCAAAGAAAGATGGTAAGGAACAATTCCTCAATTACCTCAACCAACGTATCGGTAACAGTTGAGTGTAGATTATGCAATGAATCTCATCTTTTGCATAAATGCGATAAGTTTCTGGCGTTAGACATTAATTCTCACCGTGGGCTGATTGCTGAGAAGAAATTAAGTTTCAATTGTATGCGGGGTAATCATCATTCCCAGAGTGCAAGGCTATCGAAACCAATTCTGATGAATCTAGGCAAAATAACGCAATGAACACTCAAATCAATTTAAATTGCATTGCACAAACAACTGGTCAAAGTATTTTACCTACAGCAATTGTAAAAATAAAGGATGGCCTAGGGCAAATGCGCTTAGCTAGGGTGCTGTTAGATAGTGGATCTCAAGCCTCTTTTATCGATGAAGTGTTTTTCCACAAACTAAATTTGAAAAAATGGACAGCAAAAGTCTCAGTGTCAGGATTAGCCTCATCAGGCATTATAACAAAGTGTTTTGCGAATGTTGAGATCTTATCCCGGTTTAACGATAAAGTCATTCAAACATATTTGTTCGTTCTAGACAAGTTGCCGTTAGCACTGCCATCAACTCCTATTAAAACCAGTGAACTTGAATTTTTACAAAAACTACAGCTGGCCGATCCTGAGTTTGATAAAACGAGTAAAATTGATATACTGCTGGGAGCAGATATATTTTTCACTGTACTAAGAGATGGAAAACAAATGAGTCAAAATTCTTTTGTGATTGCGCAAAATACTGAATTTGGATATATAGTCTCTGGAAGAACGAATTGTTCAAATTCTTTTTCTGTAAACCATGTTACAGTAACTGCCGAGTCTAGATTAGACGATGTTCTTCGCAAGTTTTGGGAAATTGAAGAGTTGCCAACAACAAGAAATTTGAGTCCAGAGGAGATTGAAGCCGAGGCACATTTCTCAAAACACCTTCGACGTAATGCCGATGGACGATTTGTTGTGAAATTACCATTTAAGGACACCAAATCGAAATTAGGAAGTTCATTAAATATTGCAACTAAACGATTCTACAATTTAGAGAGAAAACTTAAATTGAAAAGCGATCTAAGTGTTGACTATAAAAACTTTATGGCGGAATATCTTCATCTAAATCATATGCAGAAATTAACTCCGAATGAAATGTCGATAAGCAGCGATAAATGCTGTTACCTGTCTCATCACGCTATTGTGAAAACAAGCAGCACTACTACAAAGGTTCGAGAAGTCTTTGATGGGTCCTGCAGAACTTCAACAGGAATTTCGCTTAACGAGAAGATGATGATTGGGCCAACAGTGCAATCATCACTTTGGGATATTATATTGAGGTTCCGGACACATAAGTATGTAATGACTGCGGATATTGAAAAAATGTATCGTCAGATTTTGGTGGCTGATGAAGATGCGAACTATCAAAGGATTCTATGGCGAGAAAATTCAAGTCTACCAATTGAACAATACAAATTAATCACAGTTACCTACGGTACTGCAGCGGCACCCTTTCTGGCAACTAGATGCTTACATCAATTGTCTTTGGAAAACATTAATCGGCACAATGAAGCTGCCAACAAAATTGATAAGGATTTTTATATTGACGACTTGCTGACTGGTAGTGATTCTGTTGACCAGCTCCTAAGACTAAAAGGTGAAATTAGTGCAATTTTAAAATCAGCGAAATTCGAACTAAGAAAATGGTGTTCCAATACTACCTTGATTGGTGAGAATAATCCGAGTGTAAATATATGCGATGAAAATGATGCGATTAAAATTCTCGGATTACAATGGTTTCCACAAGAACATCACTTTTCGTTTAAGGTGCAAGACAGTGCTCTCATTTCAACTACAAAACGAAACATGTTATCTGACGCATCCAAAATTTTTGACCCGTTAGGTTGGCTATCTCCAGCAACAATAGCAGTGAAAATAATGTTCCAACAATTGTTGTTACATAAATTAGGGTGGGATGATCAGCTTCCTGTAAACATTAAAAATAATTATTTAAAAATCAGAAATGAATTTCGTTGGTTTAAGGAGATCAAAATTTCACGATGGATGCAGTGTTCTGGAGATGTAGAGTTTCACGTTTTTGTTGACGCAAGCGAAAAGGCCTACGCTGCAGCCGTCTTTTGCAGAACCACTTCAAGCGATAATGTAACTATGTAAGACTGGTAACCGCGAAAAATAAGGTGGCACCAATCAAACAAAGGTCACTACCAAGGTTAGAATTATGCGCTGCGGTTCTTGGCACAAATTTATTGATGGCAGTGTCTAAATCCATGCATCACATGACACGCAGCTTATTTGCATGGACTGACTCAATGATTGTTTTATCATGGCTAAGCGATCATCCAAGTAGATGGACATCTTTCGTTGGAAACAGAACTTCACAAATATTAAGTAGTTGTTGCCGTGAAAACTGGTCGCATGTTAAGTCAAGTGAGAATCCTGCTGATGTTGCAACACGAGGAATATTGCCATCTCAATTATCTGATTTCAAGCTTTGGTGGCAAGGGCCTGATTGGCTATCGCAAAACAAAGCGTTGTGGCCAACTCAATCTCATTTACAGAATGGAGATAACCAAATAATAGAATCCGAAATGCGAAAGAAAAATATTGTTTCATTACAACTGCGATTGCAAGAAACTTTCTTTAGTGAATTGTTAAAGAGCTACTCATCATTTTCTAAGTTGATCAGGGTGGTGGCATACGTGATTCGGTATACAGAGAAACCCAAGTCAAAGGTCTCCAAAAATAAAGAAACGATAAATTGGCATCCATACTTAACAGCGAAAGAATTGTCAACAGCCGAAGAAATAATTACCAAAGAAGTTCAAAGTGAAGATTTTGGGAAAGATATTGAGCAATTGAAGAAAAATTTGGAGTTACCTAAGCACAGCAACATAAAATCATTGAATCCCTTTTTAGATAAAAATAGGGTACTAAGAGTAGGCGGCAGACTTGAGAAAGCTAACTGTTCATTCCAAGTTAAGCATCCAATTATTTTGCATAAATCCTCATTCCTTTGCAAAATATTGATAACGTTTATACATAAAAAATTCCTACATCCTGGCCCATCCCTTACTTTCCATCTTTTAAGACAGAAATATTGGATTATCAATGGAAGAAGCAAAGTGAACCAAATTGTCAAAAATTGTGTGACGTGCGCAAGGTATAGAGGACAATCGCCAAATCAACTAATGGGGCAGTTACCAAGAGTTCGTCTTACTCCAGCGAGGCCATTCGAGAATACTGGCGTGGACTTTACCGGGTCTATTTCACTGGCAAACAAAAGAGGACGAGGTGCTAAGATATCAAAGGGCTACGTCTCAATATTTATTTGCCTTGCGACAAAGGCTATACATATCGAAGTCGTTACAGATTGTAGTACAGATGGGTTCATAGCAGCACTAAGACGATTTATTGCCAGAAGAGGCCTTCCGTTGAACATTTACAGCGATAATGGGACAACTTTTGTTGGTACTGACCGCAACACCTCAAACATATGTTCTCAGCAGCAAAGTCCTACATAAGCGAAGTGCAAAGGGTTGTATCATCAAATCAATTTTTAAGTGACATTGGTAATTATCTTGCTGAGAACAACATACACTGGCATTATACACCTCCACTAGCACCACATTTTGCTGGGATTTGGGAAGCAGCAGTCAAATCAGTAAAGACACATTTAGCAAAAGCAACTGGAAATATTAATTTTACATGTGAAGAATTGACAACTTTACTTTGTAACATAGAAGCTATTTCAAATTCCAGACCATTGACAATATCTTCAAAGAACGATGAGTCATACGAAGCCTTAACGCCAGCTCATTTCTTAATTGGTGCACCAATAATGAGTTTACCAGAGCCCTATGACGAACAAGCACCGATCAAATTATCAAAGATGTGGTCTACGATTCAACAACGTACATTCAGCTTTTGGAAACGGTTCAGACATGAGTATCTTCATAATCTACAACAGAGAAACAAATGGTAAGGCGAAAAATCTAATTTAAATATTGATGATATCGTTCTTATCATAGAACAATATTTACCTCCATGTAAATGGGCACTGGGTCGTGTCATAACTGTTCATCCAGGTGAAGATGGTCACGTTCGAGTTGTAACAATAAAAACTGGAACTAGCACCTTCAAACGTCCACTCAACAAAATTATATTATTGCCAACCAATTGTTAAGAGGTAAACCTCTTAAGGCCGGGAGAATGATAAAAGTATCAATTTATCTAAATTAAAAGAGATGACTTATAATAAAATTTGTCATAAAATAATAATAATATATTTAAAAACTTATCTTATATGTAAACATAATTGACAATATTAAACATAACTTAAGAATTAATATAAACGAATTCTTAGTCATTGTCAATTCCATCATTTTATTATTTTGACAGTTTGTTGACTGTCGATAAAATAGTTAGTACTCATTGATGTAACACAATAGTAGATCAGTTAATATTAAGCATTCTATTCTCCATTAGGTGTCACTAAATTTACTAGTTAGTATAATTATATTAATATAGATGTCATTTAAGAAACCTAGTGAACATTTGAATTTTTTCAATCATTGTAAAAAAAATTCAATTATTATTAAAAGCGACCTTTAAAAGCGAACATAGCGAATATAAAAATTACTCTAAGCGATCTTTAAAAGCGAACATAAAAATATTAAAAAGCAATAAAATGTTATTAGAACCAAATTTATTAATATATTGTATAATTTTACATTTATATAAATTGAAATATATTACAAAAAATTTGTAAAATTGTTATAACTAAATCCATTGAACCAGCCCTAATTTGTGCAAATTTACATCAAATTTGTTCATAATCCTATGCTCTTCCGGGACCATATATTGATCTTTTGAGATCATACTTATCTGAAAGGCCTTTTAGAGTAAGACAAGAAGATGAGTATTCTGAACTGAGAGAGATAAGGGCAGGTGTTCCACAAGGCAGCGTTCTAGGTCCAGTCCTTTACCTACTATATACAAGTGATATACCACAGTCCGACCACGTAAGTTTAGCAAAGTTTGCTGACGACACCACGATACTATCAACAGAGCAAACTGTGAAAGAAGTGATGAAATTCGCCAGTGGACCAAGCGATGGAAAATCAAACTTAATGAATTAAAATCTGCCCATGTCAACTTTACGAATAAATCATTGGCTAATCAGCCGACAATCAGCTTAAATGATGTGATGGTGCCGAACGTGAACTCTGCTAAATACTTGGGTATGAATCTGGATGTTAAACTTAAATGGAAAGAGCATGTGAAGAAGAAAAGAAAAGAGTACAATTGTCTATCTTAAATATAGACAATTGTACTGGCTAATTGGGCGAAGGTCAAAATTAAGCATATGCAACAAAATACTGATTTACAATCAGGTTCTTAAGCCAATCTGGCTATATGGCATTCAGCTTTGGGGCTGTACTAAGAATACTAACATTTAACTTATACAAAACTTCCAGAATAAGGTACTTCGGAGTATAGTCAATGCACCCTGGTACATTCGTAATAGTGATTTGCATCGTGATTTGGAGATTCTAGATATAAAACTCGAAATAAAACGATTTGCATCGAAGCATGAATCAAGACTAATGGAACATGTCAATGCGGAAGCCTCTCGGCTACTGGATAATGAACATTTCGTTAGGAGACTTAAAAGAACCAAACCCTTCGAGTTCGTTAGTATGTGAGCAGCTACCTACCAACGAACAGGCACTGTGCATTGCTGGATCAACAGTGACCACATTATATTTTAGTTTGTAAGAATTCAGATGTAAATTGATGGTTAGTCTGGAAAAACTAGTTTCAATAATATAACAAATAATAAAAAAAATGAGAAACATTTTAAGAATAATATATATTTAACAAATTAAATATTTATTATTTATAAATAATTGATCAAATTTAACAACTAACATGTAACTTTTATTATAAAGAAACGAATTTAATAATGTGAATTTGTTATTTATCAGGACGACAAACGTCATTTAATTTGATACTTTTAATTCGTTTTATGGAAATAAAATTCTAACCTCAAATTTAAAAAAAAATTATGTTTCTAACTTCAGATTGGTTTATATAGAAATCCGTTTCATAGTAGGGTTAATCCGTGTCGGTTCTTACGGGGAAATATTCCATTTATTTCTGCTTGGAAAAACAATGATGGAGCAGTTGGTGCTCCGAGGAGCAAAGTGCCGGAGGTATGGAGAAACAACACGGTGGAAGTTCAGGAGGTCTCTTTGGAGTTACTTAAATACTTGGGTGAGATAACGGATCGACGTGTAGCAAAAGAGTTGATATCATGAGATCTGTGCAGCATTTGAGGGACGATAATACAGCGTGGAAGTAACGATTGAACGGGTACCTATTAATATAGCTAGATCGTTTCGAAAGACAGCCAGATACAACAAATTCATCACATGTCATTCATCGTTGGAACCAAGAGGCAGTAACAGTTGCTTCTGCATTGGCAATCAAGTGGGTTAGTTGATACGGAGTGCCATTGGAGCAATACACGGATCAAGGAAGAAATTTCCTATCATAACTAATCACTGAGCTGGAGATCTATTATGAAATAAATCCGATTCGACACGAAATTACCCTATTATGAAACTTTTAATGTCGGATTTCTATATATAAACTAATTTATCAATTTAGTTATTATTTTATAAATTTAGTTATTATTATTAATCTTTTCTAAAATTTATATAAAATTACAAGATTTTTTTACTTATTTTTATATAGAAACTATGAAATATAGTAACTATATAGAAACTATAAAAATATTCTATACTATATAATACTTATTTTATATAGAAACTATAAAAATTATATAGAAACTAAAAAAATATATAGAAACTACTACTAAATAGCAGTCGGATTTTGTCTTGTGCACTCGGCTAAAATCCGATTCGATTTTGCTCTTTCGTAAAAGCACGGATTTATCGTTAACGGAAAAATTCGACTCGGATTATAGACTCCGGGACACTCAACATTAGGAAAACTCGGACGACTCCTATAAATCTGCAGTCAGCCGTGGAGAGATTTCACCGAACCATGGAGATACATTTGGCAAAGCTGGTGAATTCTGATCATATGAACTGAGACGAACAACCTCCACTGTTGTTGATGGCCAATGTAATGTTCGCAAGTGTGAATCTACCTTGCGATTTACAGTTTGGAGCACATAGAAATCAGACAAAAAGTGTGGTGCCTCATCAAGATTGCTAGCGATGAAGGCGCGCTACAACATCGTTAGCACCGAAGGATACCTGGCAAAAGAAATGGTTGGATCGCTGAGTCTGATTTCTAGACTTCTACACGAAAGTCAATGGAACCATCCACTTAAATACCTATTATATAATCCTCATACAGTTTCTATAATTGTAATTAATACTTTAATAATAAATAATAATAATATATGGCTTAGACGACTTTATAAAGGCACTTATACAACTGAAACCTTACGAACCAGTTTTTTAACGATTGGTGCACATTGTAGGTGGTCAAGCCCAACGAATGTTTTTACATACATTCGCGTTTTATGTAATCCGGTGCATGTTAAATTTTGACGTGATGAGAAACTCCCTGCCCAGCAAGATCGTAGATTATCGCAGGAATATCGGTCGATTACTCGCTGTGCGACTAATCGCAATACATTCTATAATACGCATATATTGTCAGACGTAATAAAAATCGCCAAAAATAATAAATAGTAGGCTATTGCCATAACAACGTTTTTCCCAAAGCGACTATTTATAACAAAAATAACAAAATCACTTATTAATAACAAAAATAACAAAAAAATTGCATAGTGAAATAGATGATTTTTAGGTATGAATTATATTCTCGCAAGAATAACTTTGACTCCACGCACGAAAAACAATGAAAATTATCTTTACTTCACCTTTCGTATAACTTTAGTAAATAAGTCCGAGGTAAGCGAAAGATAATCGATAGAAAAGTCGTTATTGTGTAGTAATTTAAACGATAGAATAATTAGCGGATGTTCTGAACGTTGTTAAAAGTTTTCTAAACGCCGCATTTAGGATAAACTCTTTTATATCGCCCGGAATGTTGTGAGAATACATACGGATTACTCATCAGTATAATGCATATAATTCTCAAAATTTGTCGTAATAATAACTCAAACTACACTTTCGTAGTACTGGACGATGATCTGTACATGATCGCGTATTAATTCTGGCGACAACACTTGAGAGCCATACATTATTAGGGAATATTTAGGATTTTATATATATATATATATATATATATATATATATATATATATATATATATATATATATATATATATATATATATATATATATATATATATATATATATATATAGATATATAAATATATATATATATATATATATATATATATATATATATATAAATATATACTATAGTATATATATATATATATATATATATATATATATATATATATATATATATATATATATATATATATATTTTTTTTTTTTTTTTTTTTTTTTTTTTTTCTAATATTATTTTTACTAATCCAAACTCAGGCGGTTCTGATATTTTAGTACATAAAACAAAATTATTTCTATAGACATAATCACTTTCACTTCGTACCTCACGGAGTGAATTAAGTTTTTCAGAAGATTTAAATTCTTCAGGTATATTAAAATATTCAGAGGATATTGAATCAAAGCTTATCGTTTGTTTAACATTTAATTCAAGTTCATAATTTAAGTTTCTGTTAACATACCCTATGTAATTAAGTTCTTGGTGTTTTCGGCTAACATTTTGCAAATGTTTTTAAAATTATGTGAAGTTGATGCTATTTCTTTTAATTTCGAATGCTTTGATTCGTACCGCATAGTCCATAAATTAGTTAAAACACCCATTTCTTGTAAAATACGTGGGTAGTGAACCATGATATGGTGTTTGGGTATCAAATTTGTATTGAAATGTTTTTTATAAGCAGTATGATGCTCTTGAATTAATTGTTTTAATGTGTTAATATCTTGTTCTTTTAGAGAAGGAGCAAAAACCATATTTGTAATTTTAATTAAAAATAATAATACATTGTATTTTTCAAAGAACTCAGTGTCTCCACTATTCACAATATCGTAGATTAGAAGTGGAAAATAACGTAACAAACACCAACATTGCGAAGCTTTTTGTCGTAAATTTGTGCTCCTGCTCTCTATATTAATTAAGGACGGAATGTTTGATTTATTAAGAAAGCCGAAATTAAAATTTTTAAGTCTGGTATTGAATTCATCTATAGATAATAACTTTCTTTCCTTTGTTATATAAATCAGAACAAGTTTTATTTCTTTTTGAGCGATACCTTCTAAGACATCGTGCATGATGTCAACACATAACCTATCAAAAGTATTGAAAAAACTTAAGTTGTTCAATAAACATATTTTATAAGCTCCATGCTCTTTATTTTTGACATTGATTAGGTGGGTATCATTTTTCCTCAAAACATTTAAATCTTCAGTAAAATCAGTTTGAATCAAATTTGAACGAATTTCACAAAAGCGACAAAAGAAGCTAGACTTAAAGGATCCATTAAAACCACAAACAGAGTTTGCACTAAGATTGTCATGTGCAAGAGAAAAAATTGTACCTTTTATAGTTACACGTCTATCATTAGTTTCAACTACTATACCATTATTTTCAAGATATAATAAATCTTTCAAAATTTGTTCCAGGATAGGATCATATCCAAATTCTTTTATATCCGAAAAGTGGCACAATGCAACTAAATGAATATTTGGAACCTCACTATTGCAATGGCCTAAATTTAACACCGTAAAATAAAATGCACAAATCTTGTGAACTCCAGTTTTTGATCCTAAGGGATTAACAGTTTCAAATTCGTCCATGTATAACTGCAAATGAAAAGTTGGTATATTGCTTGAAAATAATTGATTTCATTTGAAATAATTTCTGTTGTTGTAATGATATTCATTACTGTTTTGATTGGTACGATAATTTAATATTTTTTCTAAAAAAGTTTGATTTTGACATAAAAAGGTAAGTGTATCAACAATAGATACATATGCGAAAGTATTCGTCACTGGTTGCTGACAGTTAATGGTATCTGTCTTAGGAATCCATCTACGATCCTGTCGTACGCTGATTGCAACCTCTTTTGGTTTAGGAATAGTTTTGTAAGTTATTTTTTTTTCGTTTATATGTCGTTTTATAGGATTTGAAAGGATTTTGGAGAAAGTTCAATTCGTCATCTAAATTAACCTCAGTTGATTCAATTAATTGTTTTCTTATGTTAATTTCTATCGTTTTTGTCAAAAGCGTCACTTCTTCTAATATTGTATTTTAGTTTCTATAAGTGAGATTGAATTTTAAAAGATTGGTGCAAAAAGTTTCTTCAATTGAACTATAACTTCTTGACAATAATTGACTATTGGACGATACATTTTTAATGTAAGGTGGAAAAATTAATTCATTTGTTGTGTCAAGTTCAGTTTTTACATTTTCAGTATGCTTACTTTTAATATGTTTTGCTAAACCACTAAAACTCTCATAATGGTTATAACAATTATCAAAGTCACATGACAGAAGGTTATTTGTTGAATCACTGAGAGAGTGTATTAATCTGAGGTGTCTAATATACATTTTATAATGTTGAAAAATAGTGTTACAGTTTTTAATTTTACATTGAAGCATTTTAAAATATTATTTTAAATTTAAATTTAACAATTCAATCTGTTTTTAAGCTCAATTAGTCTTGGCGGTAGTTTTTTTGAATTCAATTTTAAAAATTCTTCTTGTATAAAATGAAAAAATGAATAAAATATTGGTGGATATAAACAACAAAATATATAAAAACTTTTAAAAAAATTAAGAAATACTTCAACCCCAGAATGTTTTTTCAGTATTATCTCATGTTCATCATTTAAAATGCAATAAGAATCAATACATTTTTTGGTTGTTCCCGTTGCTAGAAGTATTGGATGCTAATAGCTGCCATCGTTGACCGTAAACGGTAGTACCAGTCTAAAAAAATAAAAAAAGGTAAGACCGAGTACACTAAATCAAAATTAGCTAACGACATACTTTTCTAAATGCAATCAAGGTGGTTGTTACATTACTCTGTGCGGTTGCGCCTTTTCGTCGGCCCACTGTCTTCAACAATTTCGACAAAATCAAAAATGCTGTTATGTCAGATTCGTATTTTTCGTCATCATTTCGCAAATTCATCGTAAATGTTTATATTTCGTTCATAACCAACTTCTAGTATTTTCGATTTAATTTCTGCCCATTCTTTTATAAAATCCTCAGATTTTGTCGGATATTTTATATCAAATTCAAACGATATCTGGGAAATAAATTATGCAAATAATAAGGATTCATAATATCAAAATTGACTGATAAACGATTTTTAAGGTTAAAACAAAAACAAATACACTTAAAATAATTATGCATCAGAAAACCATTTAGATAAATTAAAATAAAATTTTATTACCAGACCAGGAGTATCCAGATATCTTGGGTATGTTTCAAAAGTAAACGGTTTTACTCTAAGGCACATAGTCTGTTTCATTAAATCGAAAATTTCATGCTATCAGTAATATGAACTTCTTCAACTTGGTTTGATAATCTTGAATTATTATTTAAAGAACGATTAATAGTTCGCAATCTAAATGCAAAGAAGCCGCCTCTATTTGCTGCACTGTAAAATATTCCTTAACAGAAAAATAATCCAAATTTAAAGATTAGCAGACTTGTATTTTCTTAAAAAATATCATATCATTACAAAATTGGCAGGATCATGATTTTCACATAGCATAGGAAAAATAAGAGCAGTTGCTTTAGCCCACAAAATTTTGTTTTCACTCGACGGGTATGTTCCATGAATTTGAACTAAATGGCCGACCAAAATATTTATTAATTTTGTCCGCAAACTTTTCGGGAGCGCTTGAGTTTTATTATAAATTTCTAGAATACGTTTACCCTCGACATGATTTTCTAAATATTTTTGTAATTCCTGCAAATAGTAAATAATATAATTTAAAATTAGTTTAAAGTCTCAGCTTAAGTTATGGGTAAATTGTCATGAAATCTTACCGCTTGTAAAACTATATCCACCAATTTCAGTTTTTTCGGAATAGATCCGACAAAACAATCCGATTTTTCTAAAGGCGCGGCATATACATTTTCAATTCTAGTTTCTTCGGTTTGTGTAGATACGCAATGGTAATGTTCTAATAATAAAAAATAGTTTATTAGTAAAAGCTTGAATGAAACGTAAATACATAAAAATTACCATTGTTTTCCGTTACACGAAATATGAATAGTTGATCATAGGTGCGCTGGGAATCTCGTAAAATAATTTGGAAAGTGTCTTGATTCAGTTCAACATTTCTTCCATCACAGAGATACAGCTTATATTTCGAGATATCTATGTTAAAAAAAAGTAGCTCCTACCCAAAAGAATACGAAAATTAACCTTAAAATTTTACATTCACCACATAAACTATCAAGTTAGTTAGTTTTTTTTCACTTTACAAATACGATTTATTTTAAATTAAATTTTGTAAAAAGAAAAACTCACTAACTAATAGTTAATCTATGCACTCAAGCATTGATTATAAATTCACCTGCTTGTGAAACATCAATAAGCTTTATTAGTTCACCATCATTGTTCACTGTAACATATTGTTTTAGGTTATTGTACGACAAATAAAACATCACCGAATCATGATTGTCAATTGCACTACCAATTTTATTTAATCGGTTTAAGAATCAAATGATACAAAATAAATTTATTTGAATATATGTATGAATATAAATATACACTTTTTATTCGTTATGATAATAATTCTTCTGTTAAACAATTGCATTCGTTTAAACACGTGTTTTTCAAAATTAACACCGTTCAGTGTATTCACAATATACTCACAAAAGTAAAAAATCACTTGTTGCTAGTCCTAATTAACCCGACCGACTGATTATTTTAGTCGTTTTAATAAACACTCGTAACAACTAACACCAATCAGTGTATATAATATATTATAGTGAATTTTTAGAAAAAAAATACCGTTAGCACCTAGATTTTTTTTTTAAATTACACCTATCGGTGTTGAAAAGTGTATCGAATCGGATGAAAATGACTATGAATCCATTTTGATAAATTACTTATATTATTTATTAAACGGATAAAAGACCTACAAAAAATGATAGGAAACTAATATTCATTATTTTTGCAATTTGAAATAAAAAACGTTTAATTTAGTTCAGTTTCAATTCATGAGTTTGATTCATTGTTTTCTTACATAAATGATTCTCTTACATAAACGATTAATATGTCTATTTCTCAACGGCGATTGCTTCGCTCATGTACATCTCGAATGCAAACCTTATCAGAACTTTCAAAAGTGACCGATGAATGATTTATAACTGTTTTTTAATTGTTTTGATTAAATACGTTATTTAAATCTGTTAACTTAACAAAAATCTGTTAACTTAGTTTTATCCACTGTACTCTTCCATGGTTGACAAAATATGTGATGTCATTAACGATTTCTTCCAAAAATTTTCTTAAAGCTGGTTTTTCTTCGGAAATATTATAATGATAAAAAATAAGATTTATTTCAAATTAAAAAAAAAAATTAAAAGAATCAAAATCACCTAAATTCACTTCTAATGTAAACTACACAAAATATCAAACTGCACTGAATTACTGTTCTAATAATTTTTATTCTTCACATCATAACCATCAAAAATTCCGCTTTTATTGAATTTTCTTTTCCGGTTTATATTCATCTTGATTATCGCAAAGCGATCCATTCAGTACAACTAATGAAACCATGCCGCGGTGCGTTAATTGTTAAAACTCATTGCGGCAAGCATTTCTCATTTATGCTTTCGCTAGACGAACCGCAAAAAGGCTTCCACAGCAGATTTGCTTTTATCATCATTTCTTTATTCCGCAAAGCGATAAAATCAATCGCATTGAGTACATTTTCTTAAAATTTGTCGCAACGAGGTAATTTATAAAACGCATTGCAAACAGCAAATCGCTTTTATGCTTTCGTGAGGTATGTCTCAAAAAAAAATTTATCGCAAAAATCTTGCTGGGCTTAACCCTTAAGCTACAATCGGCGATTAAGATTACTACTTATAATACAAACAAATTGTTGAATATTCAATTAAAAGACTTATAATTAAATTTCCAAACAAAAAAATACGAACTGTATACAAAGAAAAATTCAAAATGATAGTAAATTAAAATTAATTTTTTTACCATATTTTCTTCATTGAAGTGAGGCTCGTTTTAAGTTTTACTATTTCAAATTGAGTGTAGGGGTAATCAACTCAATAGGGTTGTTACAATACTACGTTCTCTGAACTATATGAAAATACAATCATGCAATACCTATATATGACTAACGTGACAATATACGTCACAATATGTGCATAATATAATATATAGCTTACATACCCTATAGATTTTTAACTTTAAAAAAATACCCATACTTGGGTATATTTCTGAATGTCGTGTTACGTTACAAAAGTCCGATACG